>JARQOD010000002.1:422160949-422173010 GCA_033576555.1 Oophaga sylvatica
TTTACCCACAAAACCCTGAAATGTCATTCATGAAGGACGGGAAGACGGAAGGGCATTAGTGACCCCAAAGGGCATCATAGGTACTCAAAATGCCCCTTGGGGTATTAAATCCCGTCTTCCTTATCCCGTGCTTAATGCGAATAAAGTTATACGCCCCCCTGAGGTCAAGCTTGGTAAACCAAGTAGCACTTTTCACCCTGGAAAAACAGGTCAGAAATCAAGGGTAACGGATATTGATATTTCACAGTGATATTGTTCAAGAGACGATAATCAATACACGGCCTTAATGAACCATCCTTTTTGGCCACAAAGAAAAAACCGGCACCCAAGGGTGAAGAGGATGGTCTGATATGACCCTTCTCCAATGACTCCTTGATATAAGACCGCATAGCGTCATGTTCAGGTACAGACAAGTTAAAAAGGCGACCTTTAGGGAATTTACTACCAGGCACTAATTCAATAGCGCAGTCATAGCTCCTATGGGGGGGCAAGGATGCAGATTTACTTTCGCTAAACACATCAGAAAAATCAGTCAAAAAGTCAGGAACATCTTGAGCCTGGGGAGAGGCAGAAAAAACAGGAGTGTTGGCATTAACACATTGGCAGCCCCAACTGGTTACAGACACAGATTTCCTATCCAAAACAGGATTATGAGACTGTAACCAAGGGAAACCCAGTACAACAATGTCATGCAGATTATACAGCACCAAAAATTTGCAACTCTCCTGATGATCAGGTTCAACCCTCATTATCACCTGAGTAGAGAACTGGGGTTTATTCTCAGCCAAAGGGGTAGAATCAATCCCCAGTAGGGGAATAGACTTCCGTAGGGGTATCATGGGAAACCCACAACGTTTAGCAAAATCAAAATCCATCAGGTTAATAGCTGCTCCCGAATCAACAAAAGCCTGAGCAGAAAATGTGGACAGGGAGCAAATCAGGGTAACAGTCAACAGAAATTTAGTCTGAACACTACCCAAGACAACTGAGCATGCAAAACGTCTTCCCCGCTTAGGGCAGACTGAAATAGCATGAGAGGCGTCACCACAGTAGAAACATAACCCACTGCGTTTTCTAAACTCATGACGCTGTGCCCCAGAAGCCACTCTATCACACTGCATGGGTTCAGAAGCTGGTTCACAAGGCAACACTATTCCACGCATACCTCTACGCTCAAGCAAACGTCTGTCAATTTGAATCGCTAATGACATAGAATCATTGAGACCAGAGGGAGCAGGGAAACCCACCATAACATCTTTTACATTCTCTGACAGACCCTTCCGAAAAAGGGCTGCCAAAGCATCATCATTCCATTTGGTCAGGACTGCCCACCTTCGGAATCTCTGACAGTATAACTCAGCGTCCTCAAGCCCCTGATTTAATGCCAACAAGGCTTTTTCAGCTTGATCAGTGACATTAGGTTCATCGTACAATAACCCCAGAGCCAGAAAAAATGCATCAACATTACTCAAAACAGGATCCCCAGGTGTCAGGGAAAAAGACCAATCCTGAGGATCGCTGCGCAGGAGAGAGATGACAATTTGAACCTGCTGTGCTGCGTTCCCTGAGGACTTAGGTTTTAAGGCAAAAAACAACTTACAGTTATTTTTGAAATACAGAAATTTAGCTCGATCCCGTAAAAACAAATCTGGCATGGGGATCCTAGGTTCCACAACCGGCAACCCTGCAAGATAGGTAGCAATACTCCGAACTTCAGTGGCAAGCTGATCCACACGGCCAGACAACTGTGCAAACTCCATTGAGAGAAAAAAAATTCCTCAGCACCCAGAGAAAAAGAGGGAAAAAAAAAAAAATTTTCTCTGACAACTCTGACTTTTTTTTTTTTTTTTTACACTATCTTTCCCTTCTGTGAGTACCATATAATTTTCAGTACGGCCGGTGATACTGTTATGATTTGGTAGCTGAGGAGAGCAGGAAAAAAAGGCAATACACCAGAGAGGTTGGAATCTACTGGATTGCAGTACCCTGGCTAACCACCACAACTAAAGGCAGCCGTGGAGCGTACCTACGTTGGTCCTAGACGCCTCGTCACAGCCTGAGAAGCTAACTACACCTAAAGATAGAAAGAGGAAAACTATCTGCCCCGGATCAGATCCCCAAAGAACATAGGAAGCCCCCAAACATGTAATGGCGGTTAGACAAGAGGAAATACAGACACAGACAGAAAATAGTATGAGCAAACGTTGGGGCCCAATCTTCCTAGAAAGAAAAGGATAGGAAGGACACTTACTGCAAACCAAAAAACCCTAAAAAAATACCAACTCACTAATTGCAAAAACACCTGAGATCAGACGACCTCTACCACCTAAATTAGTTCTTGGTGTAACAAAACTAAGCAGCGGCCACTGAAAAAACTGGAAAAGGCAAATGAACAAATAACAGTGGCTCAGATAAACTGAGAGGAGCACAAGCCCCCGGAGGGGACCTGGCTGACCTCCACAGAAGTGCAGGACAAAATGCAAAAAGCAAGCACAAAAATAAAAGCAGAAAAAATCTTATCTGTTAGCAGAAGATGCAGGCAAGACACAGCAGGCTTCCAAGTGAACCAGGAACCAAAGATGAGACAAGAACAATTGATCACCGGCAACCCTGATGGGAGGGAACCTCCCTTATATAAGACCAGTCTGTAACACCTGATTGCCAATTTTCACAATCTTCATTGAATAGTTCAGTACTGTTTGTAACCACCAGAGGGAGCTTCTGCTCAGAATTCATTTCTAACACATTCACAACAATCAAGTCTGCATTCTAAAATGGCGCTCCTTCCCTTCTGAGCTCTCCCATGTGCCAAAACAGTGGTTCCCACCCACATATGGGGTATTGTTGTACTCAGAACAAATTGCACAACAACTTTTGTGGTCCAATTTCTCCTGTTACCCATGTGAAAATAAAAAATAGCGGGCTAAAAAATCATTTTTGAGGAAAAAAATGATTTTTTTTATTTTCACTGTTCTGCGTTATAAACTTCTGTGAAGCACTTGGGGGTTCAGAGTTCTCACAACACATCTAGATAAGTTCCATAAGGGGTCTAGTTTCCAAAATGGTGTCACAGGTGGGGTTTTTTCACTGTTTAGGCACACAGGGGCTCTCCAAAAGCGTCATGGTGTCCGCTAACAATTGGAGCTAATTTTCCATTCAAAAAGTCAAATGGCGCTCCGTCTCTTCTGGGCCCTGCCGTGCGCTCAAACAGTGGTTTATGACCACATATGAGGTATCTGTGTACTCAGGAGAAATTGCCCAACAAATTTTAGGATCCACTTTATTCTGTTGCCCATGTGAAAATGAAAAAACTGAGGCTAAAAAAAAATTTTTGTGAAAAAAAAGTACTTTCTTTTTTTTACGGATCAATTTGTGAAGCACCTGTCGGTTCAAAGTGCTCACTATGCATCTAGATAAGTTCCTTGGGGGGTCTAGTTTCCAAAATGGGGTCACTTGTGGGGGAGCTCCAATGTTTAGGCACACAGGGACTCTCCAAATGCGACATGGCAACCGCTAAATATTCCAGCATATTTTACTTTCAAAAAGTCAAATGGCGCTCCTTCCCTTCTAAGCCGTGCCGTGCACCCAAACAGTGGTTTATGACCACATCTGAGGTATCTGTGTACTCAGGAGAAATTGCCCAACAAATTTTAGTATCCATTTTATCCTGTTGCCCATGGAAAAATGAAAAAATTGATGCTAAAAGAAAATTTTTGTTGAAAAAATTAAAATGTCATTTTTTCCTTCCACGTTGCTTTATGTTCTTATAAAGCACCTGAAGGGTTAATAATCTTCATGAATGTAGTTTTGAGTAGCTTGAGGGATGCAGTTTTTATAATGGTGTCACTTTTGGGTATTCTCTGCCATATAGACCCCTCAAAGTGACTTCAAATGTGAGGTGATCCCTAAAAAAATGGTTTTGTAAATTTTGTTGTAAAAGTGAGAAATCGCTGGTCAACTTTTAACCCTTGTAACTTCCTAACAAAAAAAAAAATTTTCTTCCAAAATTGTGCTGATGTAAAGTAGACATGTGGGAAATGTTATTTATTAACTATTTTGTGTCACATAACACTTTTTATTCTGGTTTAACAGAATAAAAATTAAAAATTTGAAAATTGCAAAATTTTCAAAATTTTCGACAAATTTCCATTTTTTTCACAAATAAACGCAAAAATTATCGACCTAAATTTACCACTACCATGAAGCCCAATTTGTCACGAAAAAACAATCTCAGAATCGCTAGGATCCGTTGAAGCGTTCCTGAGTTATTGCCTCATAAAGGGACACTGGTCAGAATTGCAAAAAATCTCAAGGTCTTTATGATCAAAATAGGCTGGGTCTTGAAGGGGTTAAAGGAAACCTATCATTTACCCATGAGTTAATCTGCAGGTTAATGGTGTTAGAATACTGTCGGGATGAATTATTGAAAGTGAGGCTACTGGGTTAAAATGAACTTTATTACTCCTGGGAGCCACAAGCTTTCAGTCATAGGGACATGCATGGAGCAGCTACAGTCATTGATCACAGCATTGTTAGTGGCATTTGTTTGCAAGCTCCATCACTGTGATTGCACAGATTCTCTGCAGAGTGAGCTGTCAATCAAAATGCCAGAGCATTCTTGCAACCGCCAATCACTGTTTACTGTGTGGTGACCATAGCCACTATAACACCATGCATCTATAACTAAAAGCTTGTAGCTTTTTTAAAGAATAAACTTCTTTTTCTCCTGGTAGCTGTACTTTCAGTAAAACATCCGGATTATATTGTAGTTATTAACCTGAGGATTAACCCTACATCTACAGGTTAATTGAATTTGGAGACATGACAGGTTCAGTTTAAGCTCCATTAAAAGAGGCATAAATGTACATGAACATTCTAACAATTCATAAAACTTTAGTCAGACCATGAGATACTGACCGCTATATGGAGCACATATACAAATATATAAACAAATACATATGTCTTCATGTACAAGATTGTCTTTGCCCCTGACTCCCGGATTACTCCTGAAGGTGTAGACGCCGAGTTCACATGCCTTGCTCTGCTCCTATATCAACCCTTACCTGTTCCTTCCCCTATCCAGGGAGGTGGGAAGCTGAAGTGTACAAGACAAACAAGGGAAGACAGACAGGGATAAATGAAAATAACAATCATACAAAATACACTCACCAAATAGCAGAGTGGAACACAGGGGAGTTAAAGAAAGGTAGAAAAGTAATAAGAATAAGATGGTGAAGTACTTCTAACCAGTGCAGGAGTTCATGAAACGATACGCCCTGATCTTCTGACTCTTCTGTCACGGTATCCCTGTGACGCTGAATTTGTATAAAGAAATCTGATGTATGGTATATAAAAGCTTTATTATTCACTTCCCCTTATCATGGAGGGAGCCTCAAACCTCTCCCATGACAAATGATATTGGAAGAGAGAAGAATCTGGTATATTGAATTTTGACACCTGATTTTTTCTTTCTTCCTGTAGATAAGACACCACACCAATGTTACTAGTTGTGGCTCAGTACCATGTTCACATTGAAAACACAAATGCTCAGTGAGAGGTAGCTGATGGCTAAACAATGCAATCAGCCAACAGATATCTTAAGGGTATGCCACACTAAACAATATCGCTAACGGGATCGCTAAAAAACGTCACTATTTAGCGATCCCGTTAGCGATATTGTTCAGTGCGGCAGCTTCCAGCGACGAGCTTCCTGCTGTGATCTCGCTCGTCGCTGGAATCGTTCCGGACCCTATTTCATCGCTGGCGCTCCCGCTGGGTAAGTATCTAATCGCTGTGTGGCACCTTTTCTTAGCGATTTAGCGGTACTTTTGTACCGCTAAAGTCGTTAAGAAGATCGCTAACGGCGATAGCGTCGTTAACTATATCGCTAAATGTGGCGGCATTTAGCGATATAGAAACAATCCCGCTAGCGATCGCATTAGTATGCGTCGTTATCGTGATCGCTAGCGGGATTGTTTAGTGTGGCAGTACCTTAAGGTGTATGCCTACCCCTTAAATCTAAATTTTACATTTGCAAGTGATTATACACAGGAGCACAATGTAGAAATGATACTGTCAAATTCAATTCAATATCATCAATTACAAGGTTCATGAATCTATTATACTAACAGTCTACATTTGTTCACTTCATTTGTCATTCTCATTTACATTTCATTGAAAGCCCACCTTGGAGCAGAGAAGTTAAAATTAGCACACAAATGTTTGAATAAATGGGGGAGCTCTATAGAAAGAGATGTGAGTTTTAACCCTGCCCTGACCCTTTTCTAACCTTTGTGCTTGTCAAAGTCAGCTTTCTTTTGTTTGACTTTTGAGTTGGTTGGTGTTAAGATTACAGGTAGACAACAATGGATGCTATCATAAGATACCTCCTGCTGGACTTTTCATTTTACTTCTTGTGGTCTCAAAGTCTGGAATCTTATCAGCTAGACACACAACAATGGGACAGAGATATACCATTCTATCGAGAAAAATAACCAATACTATGGATACATATATATAGCAAATGTATCATGGAAGGTATTGGTAAACCGCAAATGATAAGTGTACTAAAGATGTTATATAAATATATAACTAGGTATAAATGGCCATAATGTCCTGATATAAACAAAAAAATAATTCTCAAAATCTGACAAAAATTGAAACTAATATTGAATTATGTTAGAATTCAGCCAGTGACTAACAAAAAAATGTTGATACAAATGTGTTCTTTAAATTTCTGTGATGTTTGCTTGAAATCACAGACAGCATCTATCTGACATTTAAATTCTAATATATTGCAAAGTCAAACATTTTCAAAACTATTTGTTGCTTCTGTGTCTATGTAAAATACACTGTGCACAATTATTAAGCGAGTACTTTGACCATACCATCACTTTTATTAATATTTTGCAACTCCAAGCTATATAAACCTGAATGCTTATTGGCTGAAGTATATTAGGTGATGTATATTTGTGTAATAAGGGAGTATGGCCTAAGGATATCAACACCCTTTATCAAGGTTTTCAGAATAATTAGTTTATTTTCCTCACGAAAAATGAGCCAACAAGAGGTTTAACTGATTCTGAAAGTCAAAATCTGTTACAAGTCTAAAGCCCCCGTCACACACAGTGATCTCGCTAGCGAGATCGCTGCTGAGTCACTAGTTTTGTGACGCAACAGCGATCTCCCCTGCGATATCACTGTGTGAGACACTGATCAGCGACCGGCCCCCCTGCCGGTTATCGCTGATCGTTGTCCAAAGGCAAGGACATTTTTTTGATCGTCGGTCTCCTGCTGGCCAGCACGCATCGCTGCGTGTGGCAGGCAGGAGACCAGCGATCAGCTGGTAACCAAGGTACACATCGAGTTTCCAGGCACCTAGACTAAATAATCCTAATTTTGCTAATCTCTCTGGGTATTGTAGCTCCCCCATTCCCTTTATTAATTTTGTTGAACTCCTTTGTACTCGCTCTAGTACCATTATATCCTTCCTGAGCACCAGTGCCCAAAACTGTACACAATACTCCATGTGTGGTCTAACCAGAGATTTGTACAGAGGTTTCCTCCAGGTACTCCAATTTCTTCCCACACTCCTAAGACATACTGATAGGGACTCTAGAGTGTGAGCCCCAATGGGGATAGTGCTGTTAATATCGGTAAATAGCTGCTAACTATGATGTCGCTATATAAATGTGTAAAATAAATAAATCTTCAACAGATTAAGAAACTTACAAACTCCATGGTTGGAAGGCTTATAACTGGAACTGAAAAGAAGAGTGTCTATATTGCTCATGGATATATATACAGGTGCTTCTCATAAAATTAGAATATCATCAAAAAGTTAATTTATTTCAGTTCTTCAATACAAAAAGCGAAACTCATATATTGTATAAAGCCATTACAAACAGAGTGATCTATTCCAAGTGTTTATTTCTATTAATGTTGATAATTATGGCTTACAGCCAATGAAAACCCAAAAGTCATTATCTCAGTAAATTAGAATACTTTATAACTCCAGCTTGAAAAATGATTTTAAAATCTGAAATGTTGGCCTATTAAAATGTATGCTCAGTAAATGCACTCGATACTTGGTCGGGGCTCCATTTGCATCAATTACTGCATCCATGAAGCATGATATGAAGGTGATAAGCCAGTGGCACTGCTGAGGTATTAAGGTACTGTCACACTAAACGAGATCGCTAACGAGATCGCTAGTGAGTCACCGATTTCATGACGCAGTAGCGATCTCGTTAGCGACGCAGCTGTGTGTGACATGTAGCAGCGATGTGGCCCCTGCTGAGATGTCGTTGATCGCTTATGAACGTTCTGAACCGTTTTTTGGTCATTGGTGTCCCGCTGGTGAGCCTGAATCGCTGAGTGTGACACCCTTTATGAACGACTTCACCAGCGTCGCAGGTGGGACTAGGTTTTCCCAACGACCGCAGAGGTCGTAATACAGATCGCTGATGAGTTGTGTTTGGAATTTAACTAGCGATCACATAGCGATCGCACTAGCGATCTCACCAGGTCGTGTCGTTGTCGTGATCGCTGGTGCGATCGCTAAGTGTGACAGTGCCTTTATGGAAGCCCAGGTTGCATTGATAGCAGCCTTCAGCTCAGCTGCATTGTTGGGTCTGGTGTCTCTCATCTTCCTCTTGACAATACTCTATACATTGTACTTTTGGCAGTGTGAACAGGTGCCAAGTCCTGCTGCAGAATTAAATTTCCATCTCCAAAATGCTTGTTGGCAGAGGGAAGCATGAAGTGCTCTAAAATTTCCAGGTAGACGGCTGCGCTGACTTTGGTCTTGATAAAACACAATGAACTTACACCAGCAGATGACATGACTCCCCAAATCATCACTGATTGTGGAAACTTGACACTAGACCTCAAGCAGCTTGGATTATGTGCCTCTCCACTCTTCCTCCAGACTCTGGGACCTTGATTTCCAAATTAAATGCAAAATTTACTTTCATCTGAAAACAACACCTTGGACCAATAAGCAACAGTCCAGTTCTTTTTCTCCTTGGCCCAGTTAATATGCTTCTGGCGTTGTCTATTGGTCATGAGTGGCTTGACACAAGGAATGCAACAATTGTATGTAGCCCATGTCCTGGATATGTCTGTGTGTGGTGGCTCTTGAAGCAATGACTTCCAGCATCAGTCCACTCGTTGTGAATGTCCCCAAAATTTTTGAATGGCCTTTTCTTAACAATCCTTTCAAGGCTGCGGTTATCCCGGTTGCTTGTGCACCTTTTTCTATTACATTTTTTCCTTCCACTCAACTGTCGATTAATATGCTTCGATACAGCACTCTGTGAACAGCCAGCTTCTTTATCAATGACTTTTTGTGGCTTACCCTCCTTGTGGAGTGTGTCAATGACTGTCTTCTGGACATCTGTCAAGTCAGCAGTCTTCCCCATGATTGTAGAGCCTACTGAAACAGACTGAGGGACCCTTTTAAATGCTTAGGAAGCCTTTACAGGTGTTTTTTGTTAATTATTCTAATTTACTGAGATAATGACTTTTGGGTTTTCATTGGCTGTAAGCCATAATCATCAACATTAACAGAAATAAACATTTGAAATAGATCACTCTGTAATGTCTCTGTATAATATACGAGTTTCACTTTTTGTATTGAATAACTGAAATAAATTAACTTTTTGATGATATTCTAATTTTGTGGGAAGCACCTGTGTGTGTATATAATATATACATATATATATATATATATATATATATATATATTTTTTTTTTTAAATGAAGAGTATTTTTGGACATTTTGAGTTGCTTAGTTATCCTCTTTAATAAATAAAAATAAACCACTGAGATGGGAACATTTATGTTTTTCATATAGTAGAATAATAATGCTGCAGCCTAAAACTTGCTGTTGTTCAGAAACTTTCCCACGCTAATCAGTTCATGTCCGGTCAGGCAGGAAGGCTGCGCAGGCAGCTTTTCCTTCATTCCACCGTGGTTTACAGCTGGGCCGGTCGCATTAGCACCGCTCCCAGTTGTAAACTATTTAACCCCTTCAGATGGATTGCGACATGGGACTTGACTGTACGGCGGACAGTTATGGGTATAGTGTTGCTTTTCTATTTTGTCTTTTTTCCAGGAGATCGATGGCTTCAGTATGGAATGGGAGTGTAATAAAGATGGAAAAAATGTGTGCTTATTTATTTCATTAAAAATCTTCATTCTTATTGTGTGTGTGTTTTTTTTAACCCTTTCAGACTAGTGGATTAATACTGGATAGTTGTCTTATTGACAGCTCTCCATTATTAATCAGGCTTAATGTCACCTTCCGATAGGAAGGTGACATTAACCCCTTATTACCCCATATGCCACCGCTACAGGGCAATGGGAAGAGAAAGAGTAAAGGTACTGTCACACTAAGCGAGATCGCTAACGAGATCTCTAAAGAGTCACCGATTTTATGACGCAGTAGCGATCAGCTGTGTGTGACATGTGGCAGCGATGTGGCCCCTGCTGCAATGTCGCTGATCACTTATGAACGTTCTGAGCCGTTTTTTGGTCGTTGGGTGTCCTGCTGGTGAGCCTGAATCGCTGAGTGTGACACCCTTTATGAACGACTTTACCAGCGTCGCAGGTGGGACTAGGTTTTCCCAACGACCGCAGAGGTTGTTATACAGATCGCTGATCTCTGATGACATCTTTGTGTTTGGAAGCTAACTAGCAACCACATAGCGATCATACTAGCGATCTCATTGGTCGTGTCGTTGTCGTGATCGCTAGTGCGATCGCTAACTGTGATAGTGCCTTTAGTGCCAGAATTGGCGCATCTTACAGATGCGCCTTTTCTGGGGTGGCTTGGGGCAGGTTTTTTTAGCCAGGGGTGGGCCAAAAACAATGGTCCCTCGCTATTAATTTCTGCCCTCAGTCACTGGCTTGCCCTCTCTGGCGGAGTAAAATTGTGCAGGAGCCCATGCCACTTTTTTCCATAAATTAATCCTTTAATTTAACACCTACAGCTCCTAAATTTTTGCACACATACTACTAACATTATTAGTGAGGGACATATAAAAAAAATAATGGATATGCAATGGTTTACTGTATGTAAACCATGTCTCATATCCCGTCAGGTTATGTAATGATTTTACAGATGCCGACAATTGCATTTTCACCTATTTTGCTATCTATATCTCTATGAAATATAAATATATATATACATATATATAAAAATATATATTATATTATATATATTATATATATGCATCTATACTATGTGTATACATGGATTCTATCTATTCTAACCTGTCAGTGTGAAATGAAAAACTGATCCGTCGAAAAATGGAAGAAATAGATGAAAAAACTGATGCAAAGGATCCGTTTATTAAATCTGCGACGGATCCGTCTAGCCAACGGATTTTGACTGACGGCAAAATACTGATGTGTGAAAGGGGCCTTAGATTGACAGACAGCAATGTGGTTGGCCAATCATAAAATTAATAATCAAAAATATAAATTGCCTAATAATTTTTCACACAGTGAATGAGACATAAACCTAGGCAGAAACAATATTGTTACAAACTATTCCTTCCTCAAATTTTAAATATCAGTATGACAGAAGCCACACAGCATCAGGATAATGCTCCTTATAGAAATTATAAAGGTGTACATGGAGAATTGTATTTGATAAATCAGTGTCTTCATGTCTGTACTCTCTCATTAATACTTTGTAACCTAATTATGTGCTAACAGATGCAAACAATTGAGTTTGATAAAAGTCTCCTTAAAAACATATATATAAGAATATGCTACCTATTTTAACACTGTTTTCAGGGAAGAATGCACATTATTATGAGATTCTCAGTCTCAATTGTGGATTCAGAAAGAGGAAGTATGAAGATCTAGCCATGGCCAAGTGAATTCGCAAGGAAGGGTTAAGGTAGGTTCTCATTAGCACTTCTAAAGAGCCTAGAGGAAATGTCTGAGCACAAATCTCTAGCAGATAGGCTCAAGTACATGGACTTTTAGAAGAGTTATTTAATGAGAACAACAATGTGCATATATGTGTAGAAAGAGGTACAAATAACCC
>JARQOD010000002.1:422173110-422357632 GCA_033576555.1 Oophaga sylvatica
AGCGATCGCACCAGCGATCACGACAACGACACGACCTGGTGAGATCGCTAGTGCGATCGCTATGTGATCGCTAGTTAAATTCCAAACACAACTCATCAGCGATCTGTATTACGACCTCTGCGGTCGTTGGGAAAACCTAGTCCCACCTGCGACGCTGGTGAAGTCGTTCATAAAGGGTGTCACACTCAGCGATTCAGGCTCACCAGCGGGACACCAATGACCAAAAAACGGTTCAGAACGTTCATAAGCGATCAACGACATCTCAGCAGGGGCCACATCGCTGCTACATGTCACACACAGCTGCGTCGCTAACGAGATCGCTACTGCGTCATGAAATCGGTGACTCACTAGCGATCTCGTTAGCGATCTCGTTTAGTGTGACAGTACCTTAATACCTCAGCAGTGCCACTGGCTTATCACCTTCATATCATGCTTCATGGATGCAGTAATTGATGCAAATGGAGCCCCGACCAAGTATCGAGTGCATTTACTGAGCATACATTTTAATAGGCCAACATTTCAGATTTTAAAATCATTTTTCAAGCTGGAGTTATAAAGTATTCTAATTTACTGAGATAATGACTTTTGGGTTTTCATTGGCTGTAAGCCATAATTATCAACATAATAGAAATAAACACTTGGAATAGATCACTCTGTTTGTAATGGCTTTATACAATATATGAGTTTCGCTTTTTGTATTGAAGAACTGAAATAAATTAACTTTTTGATGATATTCTAATTTTATGAGAAGCACCTGTATATATATCCATGAGCAATATAGACACTCTTCTTTTCAGTTCCAGTTATAAGCCTTCCAACCATGGAGTTTGTAAGTTTCTTAATCTGTTGAAGATTTATTTATTTTACACATTTATATAGCGACATCATAGTTAGCAGCTATTTACCGATATTAACAGCACTATCCCCATTGGGGCTCACACTCTAGAGTCCCTATCAGTATGTCTTAGGAGTGTGGGAAGAAATTGGAGTACCTGGAGGAAACCTCTGTACAAATCTCTGGTTAGACCACACATGGAGTATTGTGTACAGTTTTGGGCACTGGTGCTCAGGAAGGATATAATGGTACTAGAGCGAGTACAAAGGAGTTCAACAAAATTAATAAAGGGAATGGGGGAGCTACAATACCCAGAGAGATTAGCAAAATTAGGATTATTTAGTCTAGGTGCCTGGAAACTCGATGTGTACCTTGGTTACCAGCTGATCGCTGGTCTCCTGCCTGCCACACGCAGCGATGCGTGCTGGCCAGCAGGAGACCGACGATCAAAAAAATGTCCTTGCCTTTGGACAACGATCAGCGATAACCGGCAGGGGGGCCGGTCGCTGATCAGTGTCTCACACAGTGATATCGCAGGGGAGATCGCTGTTGCGTCACAAAACTAGTGACTCAGCAGCGATCTCGCTAGCGAGATCACTGTGTGTGACGGGGGCTTTAGACTTGTAACAGATTTTGACTTTCAGAATCAGTTAAACCTCTTGTTGGCTCATTTTTCGTGAGGAAAATAAACTAATTATTCTGAAAACCTTGATAAAGGGTGTTGATATCCTTAGGCCATACTCCCTTATTACACAAATATACATCACCTAATATACTTCAGCCAATAAGCATTCAGGTTTATATAGCTTGGAGTTGCAAAATATTAATAAAAGTGATGGTATGGTCAAAGTACTCGCTTAATAATTGTGCACAGTGTATTTTACATAGACACAGAAGCAACAAATAGTTTTGAAAATGTTTGACTTTGCAATATATTAGAATTTAAATGTCAGATAGATGCTGTCTGTGATTTCAAGCAAACATCACAGAAATTTAAAGAACACATTTGTATCAACATTTTTTTGTTAGTCACTGGCTGAATTCTAACATAATTCAATATTAGTTTCAATTTTTGTCAGATTTTGAGAATTATTTTTTTGTTTATATCAGGACATTATGGCCATTTATACCTAGTTATATATTTATATAACATCTTTAGTACACTTATCATTTGCGGTTTACCAATACCTTCCATGATACATTTGCTATATATTGTATCCATAGTATTGGTTATTTTTCTCGATAGAATGGTATATCTCTGTCCCATTGTTGTGTGTCTAGCTGATAAGATTCCAGACTTTGAGACCACAAGAAGTAAAATGAAAAGTCCAGCAGGAGGTATCTTATGATAGCATCCATTGTTGTCTACCTGTAATCTTAACACCAACCAACTCAAAAGTCAAACAAAAGAAAGCTGACTTTGACAAGCACAAAGGTTAGAAAAGGGTCAGGGCAGGGTTAAAACTCACATCTCTTTCTATAGAGCTCCCCCATTTATTCAAACATTTGTGTGCTAATTTTAACTTCTCTGCTCCAAGGTGGGCTTTCAATGAAATGTAAATGAGAATGACAAATGAAGTGAACAAATGTAGACTGTTAGTATAATAGATTCATGAACCTTGTAATTGATGATATTGAATTGAATTTGACAGTATCATTTCTACATTGTGCTCCTGTGTATAATCACTTGCAAATGTAAAATTTAGATTTAAGGGGTAGGCATACACCTTAAGGTACTGCCACACTAAACAATCCCGCTAGCGATCACGATAACGACGCATACTAATGCGATCGCTAGCGGGATTGTTTCTATATCGCTAAATGCCGCCACATTTAGCGATATAGTTAACGACGCTATCGCCGTTAGCGATCTTCTTAACGACTTTAGCGGTACAAAAGTACCGCTAAATCGCTAAGAAAAGGTGCCACACAGCGATTAGATACTTACCCAGCGGGAGCGCCAGCGATGAAATAGGGTCCGGAACGATTCCAGCGACGAGCGAGATCACAGCAGGAAGCTCGTCGCTGGAAGCTGCCGCACTGAACAATATCGCTAACGGGATCGCTAAATAGTGACGTTTTTTAGCGATCCCGTTAGCGATATTGTTTAGTGTGGCATACCCTTAAGATATCTGTTGGCTGATTGCATTGTTTAGCCATCAGCTACCTCTCACTGAGCATTTGTGTTTTCAATGTGAACATGGTACTGAGCCACAACTAGTAACATTGGTGTGGTGTCTTATCTACAGGAAGAAAGAAAAAATCAGGTGTCAAAATTCAATATACCAGATTCTTCTCTCTTCCAATATCATTTGTCATGGGAGAGGTTTGAGGCTCCCTCCATGATAAGGGGAAGTGAATAATAAAGCTTTTATATACCATACATCAGATTTCTTTATACAAATTCAGCGTCACAGGATACCGTGACAGAAGAGTCAGAAGATCAGGGCGTATCGTTTCATGAACTCCTGCACTGGTTAGAAGTACTTCACCATCTTATTCTTATTACTTTTCTACCTTTCTTTAACTCCCCTGTGTTCCACTCTGCTATTTGGTGAGTGTATTTTGTATGATTGTTATTTTCATTTATCCCTGTCTGTCTTCCCTTGTTTGTCTATATAGTGTATCCTTACACTTCAGCTTCCCACCTCCCTGGATAGGGGAAGGAACAGGTAAGGGTTGATATAGGAGCAGAGCAAGGCATGTGAACTCGGCGTCTACACCTTCAGGAGTAATCCGGGAGTCAGGGGCAAAGACAATCTTGTACATGAAGACATATGTATTTGTTTATATATTTGTATATGTGCTCCATATAGCGGTCAGTATCTCATGGTCTGACTAAAGTTTTATGAATTGTTAGAATGTTCATGTACATTTATGCCTCTTTTAATGGAGCTTAAACTGAACCTGTCATGTCTCCAAATTCAATTAACCTGTAGATGTAGGGTTAATCCTCAGGTTAATAACTACAATATAATCCGGATGTTTTACTGAAAGTACAGCTACCAGGAGAAAAAGAAGTTTATTCTTTAAAAAAGCTACAAGCTTTTAGTTATAGATGCATGGTGTTATAGTGGCTATGGTCACCACACAGTAAACAGTGATTGGCGGTTGCAAGAATGCTCTGGCATTTTGATTGACAGCTCACTCTGCAGAGAATCTGTGCAATCACAGTGATGGAGCTTGCAAACAAATGCCACTAACAATGCTGTGATCAATGACTGTAGCTGCTCCATGCATGTCCCTATGACTGAAAGCTTGTGGCTCCCAGGAGTAATAAAGTTCATTTTAACCCAGTAGCCTCACTTTCAATAATTCATCCCGACAGTATTCTAACACCATTAACCTGCAGATTAACTCATGGGTAAATGATAGGTTTCCTTTAACCCCTTCAAGACCCAGCCTATTTTGATCATAAAGACCTTGAGATTTTTTGCAATTCTGACCAGTGTCCCTTTATGAGGCAATAACTCAGGAACGCTTCAACGGATCCTAGCGATTCTGAGATTGTTTTTTCGTGACAAATTGGGCTTCATGGTAGTGGTAAATTTAGGTCGATAATTTTTGCGTTTATTTGTGAAAAAAATGGAAATTTGTCGAAAATTTTGAAAATTTTGCAATTTTCAAATTTTTAATTTTTATTCTGTTAAACCAGAATAAAAAGTGTTATGTGACACAAAATAGTTAATAAATAACATTTCCCACATGTCTACTTTACATCAGCACAATTTTGGAAGAAAATTTTTTTTTTTTGTTAGGAAGTTACAAGGGTTAAAAGTTGACCAGCGATTTCTCACTTTTACAACAAAATTTACAAAACCATTTTTTTAGGGATCACCTCACATTTGAAGTCACTTTGAGGGGTCTATATGGCAGAGAATACCCAAAAGTGACACCATTATAAAAACTGCATCCCTCAAGCTACTCAAAACTACATTCATGAAGATTATTAACCCTTCAGGTGCTTTATAAGAACATAAAGCAACGTGGAAGGAAAAAATGGACATTTTAATTTTTTCAACAAAAATTTTCTTTTAGCATCAATTTTTTTCATTTTTCCATGGGCAACAGGATAAAATGGATACTAAAATTTGTTGGGCAATTTCTCCTGAGTACACAGATACCTCAGATGTGGTCATAAACCACTGTTTGGGTGCACGGCACGGCTTAGAAGGGAAGGAGCGCCATTTGACTTTTTGAAAGTAAAATATGCTGGAATATTTAGCGGTTGCCATGTCGCATTTGGAGAGTCCCTGTGTGCCTAAACATTGGAGCTCCCCCACAAGTGACCCCATTTTGGAAACTAGACCCCCCAAGGAACTTATCTAGATGCATAGTGAGCACTTTGAACCGACAGGTGTTTCACAAATTGATCCGTAAAAAAAAGAAAGTACTTTTTTTTCACAAAAATTTTTTTTTAGCCTCAGTTTTTTCATTTTCACATGGGCAACAGAATAAAGTGGATCCTAAAATTTGTTGGGCAATTTCTCCTGAGTACACAGATACCTCATATGTGGTCATAAACCACTGTTTGAGCGCACGGCAGGGCCCAGAAGAGACGGAGCGCCATTTGACTTTTTGAATGGAAAATTAGCTCCAATTGTTAGCGGACACCATGACGCTTTTGGAGAGCCCCTGTGTGCCTAAACAGTGAAAAAACCCCACCTGTGACACCATTTTGGAAACTAGACCCCTTATGGAACTTATCTAGATGTGTTGTGAGAACTCTGAACCCCCAAGTGCTTCACAGAAGTTTATAACGCAGAACAGTGAAAATAAAAAAAATCATTTTTTTCCTCAAAAATGATTTTTTAGCCCGCTATTTTTTATTTTCACATGGGTAACAGGAGAAATTGGACCACAAAAGTTGTTGTGCAATTTGTTCTGAGTACAACAATACCCCATATGTGGGTGGGAACCACTGTTTTGGCACATGGGAGAGCTCAGAAGGGAAGGAGCGCCATTTTAGAATGCAGACTTGATTGTTGTGAATGTGTTAGAAATGAATTCTGAGCAGAAGCTCCCTCTGGTGGTTACAAACAGTACTGAACTATTCAATGAAGATTGTGAAAATTGGCAATCAGGTGTTACAGACTGGTCTTATATAAGGGAGGTTCCCTCCCATCAGGGTTGCCGGTGATCAATTGTTCTTGTCTCATCTTTGGTTCCTGGTTCACTTGGAAGCCTGCTGTGTCTTGCCTGCATCTTCTGCTAACAGATAAGATTTTTTCTGCTTTTATTTTTGTGCTTGCTTTTTGCATTTTGTCCTGCACTTCTGTGGAGGTCAGCCAGGTCCCCTCCGGGGGCTTGTGCTCCTCTCAGTTTATCTGAGCCACTGTTATTTGTTCATTTGCCTTTTCCAGTTTTTTCAGTGGCCGCTGCTTAGTTTTGTTACACCAGAGAACTAATTTAGGTGGTAGAGGTCGTCTGATCTCAGGTGTTTTTGCAATTAGTGAGTTGGTATTTTTTTAGGGTTTTTTGGTTTGCAGTAAGTGTCCTTCCTATCCTTTTCTTTCTAGGAAGATTGGGCCCCAACGTTTGCTCATACTATTTTCTGTCTGTGTCTGTATTTCCTCTTGTCTAACCGCCATTACATGTTTGGGGGCTTCCTATGTTCTTTGGGGATCTGCTCCGGGGCAGATAGTTTTCCTCTTTCTATCTTTAGGTGTAGTTAGCTTCTCAGGCTGTGACGAGGCGTCTAGGACCAACGTAGGTACGCTCCACGGCTGCCTTTAGTTGTGGTGGTTAGCCAGGGTACTGCAATCCAGTAGATTCCAACCTCTCTGGTGTATTGCCTTTTTTTCCTGCTCTCCTCAGCTACCAAATCATAACAGTATCACCGGCCGTACTGAAAATTATATGGTACTCACAGAAGGGAAAGATAGTGTAAAAAAAAAAAAAAAAAGTCAGAGTTGTCAGAGATATTTTTTTTTTTTTCCCTCTTTTTCTCTGGGTGCTGAGGAATTTTTTTTCTCTCAATGGAGTTTGCACAGTTGTCTGGCCGTGTGGATCAGCTTGCCACTGAAGTTCGGAGTATTGCTACCTATCTTGCAGGGTTGCCGGTTGTGGAACCTAGGATCCCCATGCCAGATTTGTTTTTAGGGGATCGAGCTAAATTTCTGTATTTCAAAAATAACTGTAAGTTGTTTTTTGCCTTAAAACCTAAGTCCTCAGGGAACGCAGCACAGCAGGTTCAAATTGTCATCTCTCTCCTGCGCAGCGATCCTCAGGATTGGTCTTTTTCCCTGACACCTGGGGATCCTGTTTTGAGTAATGTTGATGCATTTTTTCTGGCTCTGGGGTTATTGTACGATGAACCTAATGTCACTGATCAAGCTGAAAAAGCCTTGTTGGCATTAAATCAGGGGCTTGAGGACGCTGAGTTATACTGTCAGAGATTCCGAAGGTGGGCAGTCCTGACCAAATGGAATGATGATGCTTTGGCAGCCCTTTTTCGGAAGGGTCTGTCAGAGAATGTAAAAGATGTTATGGTGGGTTTCCCTGCTCCCTCTGGTCTCAATGATTCTATGTCATTAGCGATTCAAATTGACAGACGTTTGCTTGAGCGTAGAGGTATGCGTGGAATAGTGTTGCCTTGTGAACCAGCTTCTGAACCCATGCAGTGTGATAGAGTGGCTTCTGGGGCACAGCGTCATGAGTTTAGAAAACGCAGTGGGTTATGTTTCTACTGTGGTGACGCCTCTCATGCTATTTCAGTCTGCCCTAAGCGGGGAAGACGTTTTGCATGCTCAGTTGTCTTGGGTAGTGTTCAGACTAAATTTCTGTTGACTGTTACCCTGATTTGCTCCCTGTCCACATTTTCTGCTCAGGCTTTTGTTGATTCGGGAGCAGCTATTAACCTGATGGATTTTGATTTTGCTAAACGTTGTGGGTTTCCCATGATACCCTACGGAAGTCTATTCCCCTACTGGGGATTGATTCTACCCCTTTGGCTGAGAATAAACCCCAGTTCTCTACTCAGGTGATAATGAGGGTTGAACCTGATCATCAGGAGAGTTGCAAATTTTTGGTGCTGTATAATCTGCATGACATTGTTGTACTGGGTTTCCCTTGGTTACAGTCTCATAATCCTGTTTTGGATAGGAAATCTGTGTCTGTAACCAGTTGGGGCTGCCAATGTGTTAATGCCAACACTCCTGTTTTTTCTGCCTCTCCCCAGGCTCAAGATGTTCCTGACTTTTTGACTGATTTTTCTGATGTGTTTAGCGAAAGTAAATCTGCATCCTTGCCCCCCCATAGGAGCTATGACTGCGCTATTGAATTAGTGCCTGGTAGTAAATTCCCTAAAGGTCGCCTTTTTAACTTGTCTGTACCTGAACATGACGCTATGCGGTCTTATATCAAGGAGTCATTGGAGAAGGGTCATATCAGACCATCCTCTTCACCCTTGGGTGCCGGTTTTTTCTTTGTGGCCAAAAAGGATGGTTCATTAAGGCCGTGTATTGATTATCGTCTCTTGAACAATATCACTGTGAAATATCAATATCCGTTACCCTTGATTTCTGACCTGTTTTCCAGGGTGAAAAGTGCTACTTGGTTTACCAAGCTTGACCTCAGGGGGGCGTATAACTTTATTCGCATTAAGCACGGGGATGAATGGAAGACGGCATTTAATACCCCAGAGGGGCATTTTGAGTACCTAGTGATGCCCTTTGGGCTCACTAATGCTCCTTCCGTCTTCCAGTCCTTCATGAATGACATTTTCAGGGATTTTGTGGATAAATTTCTGATTGTTTATTTGGATGATATCTTGATTTTTTCCAATGACTGGGACTCTCATGTGAAACATGTTCGGACTGTGTTCCAGATTTTGAGAGAGAATGCTCTGTATGTGAAGGGATCAAAGTGTCTTTTTGGCGTACAGAGGATCTCATTTCTGGGATTCATTTTGTCCCCATCTGTTATTGAAATGGACCCGGTCAAGGTTCAGGCCATCTGTGATTGGGTCCAACCTACTTCATTAAAGGCTCTTCAGAGATTCTTGGGTTTTGCCAATTTTTATCGTAAATTTTTTGGTAATTTCTCTGTTATTGTTAAACCATTGACTGATTTGACCAAGAAGGGTTCTGATGTGGTAAATTGGCCACCTGAGGCAGTCTCTGCGTTTCAGGAACTTAAGCAGAGATTCACTTCTGCTCCTGTTCTACGGCAGCCTGATGTTTCTCTGCCATTTCAGGTGGAGGTTGATGCCTCTGAAATTGGGGCAGGTGCCGTTTTGTCCCAAAGAGATCCAGAGACCTCTAAAAGTAACCCTTGTGCCTTTTTCTCTCGAAAATTTTCTCCAACTGAACGTAATTATGACGTGGGTAATCGGGAGTTATTGGCCATGAAGTGGGCTTTTGAAGAGTGGAGACATTGGCTGGAGGGAGCCAAACATCAGGTGGTGATCCTCACGGACCATAAGAATCTGGTTTATCTGGAACCAGCCTAGCGACTTAATCCTAGACAGGCCAGGTGGGCCTTGTTTTTCACACGTTTTAATTTTGTGGTTTCCTTCCTTCCTGGCACTAAGAATGTTAAAGCTGATGCCCTCTCGAGGAGTTTCCTTGCGGACTCTCCTGAGTTATCTGATCCTGCTGTTATTTTGAAAGAGGGTGTAGTTCTTTCTGCCATCTCGCCCAATTTGAGACTGGCTCTGGAAGGGTGTCAGGAGGATAAACCCGAGCTGCCCTATTGGGAAATTGTTTGTCCCAGACCGGTGGAAAAAGAGTGTGATGTCTGAGATTCATTGTTCCGCGTTGGCCGGTCATCCCGGAATTTTTGGTACTAGAGACTTGGTTAGTCGGTCCTTTTGGTGGCCTACTTTGTCTCGTGACGTCAGGGAATTTGTGCAGTCCTGCGGGACTTGCTCTCGCTCCAAGCCTTGCTCTCGCTCTAGTGGTTTGTTGATGCCATTGCCTGTGCCCAAGAGACCATGGACCCATATCTCTATGGATTTCATTTCCGACCTCCCTGTTTCTCAGAGAATGACCGTTTTCTGGGTGATTTGTGATAGGTTTTCCAAAATGATACATCTTGTGCCATTACCTAAGTTGCCTTCCTCCTCCGAATTGGTGCCTTTGTTCCTTCAGCACGTGGTTCGGTTACACGGCATTCCTGAGAACATTGTGTCTGACAGAGGAGTCCAGTTTGTTTCCAGATTTTGGAGGACTTTTTGTTCTAAACTTGGTGTTCAATTGTCTTTCTCCTCGGCTTTTCATCCTCAGACCAATGGACAAACTGAGAGAACAAACCAGACATTGGAGACTTATCTGAGATGCTTTGTGTCTGCTGATCAAGATGACTGGGTCTCTTTTTTGCCTTTGGCTGAGTTTGCTCTTAATAATAGGGCTAGCTCTGCCACTTTGATGTCTCCATTTTTCTGCAATTTTGGGTTTCACCCTCGATTTTCTTCGGGACAGACGGAGGCTTCTGTCTGTCCAGGTGTTGACTCTGTTGTGGAGCGTATGCAGCAGATTTGGGACCAGGTAGTGGAGAGGTTGTCCCTCTCTCAGGAGAGGGCCCAGCGGTTTGCCAACCGACATAGGACTGATGGTCCTCGGTTTGAAGTGGGGGACTTGGTCTGGTTGTCCTCAAGAAATATCCCTATGAGAGTTGCATCTCCTAAGTTTAAGCCTAGGTTCATTGGACCTTATAAGATCATGGAGATTCTTAATCCTGTTTCCTTTCGTTTACTTCTTCCAGGGACATTTAAGATCCATAACGTGTTCCACAAGTCCTTATTGAAGAGGTTTGTCGAGCCAGTGGTTCCTATGGCTGCGCCTCCTGACCCTGTTTTGGTTGAGGGCAAGCTGGAGTATGTGGTTGAGAAAATATTAGATTCTCGTTTTTCTAGACGGAAACTCCAGTATTTGGTTAAGTGGAGAGGTTATGGTCAGGAGGACAATTCTTAGGTGTTTGCTTCGGACATCCATGCTAGGAGACTGATCCGTGCGTATCACAGAGCTCATCCTGACCGACCTGGTTGCCCAAATGAGGGTTCGGTGACCCCTTCTCAAGGGGAAGTACTGTTGTGAATGTGTTAGAAATGAATTCTGAGCAGAAGCTCCCTCTGGTGGTTACAAACAGTACTGAACTATTCAATGAAGATTGTGAAGATTGGCAATCAGGTGTTACAGACTGGTCTTATATAAGGGAGGTTCCCTCCCATCAGGGTTGCCGTGTGATCAATTGTTCTTGTCTCAACTTTGGTTCCTGGTTCACTTGGAAGCCTGCTGTGTCTTGCCTGCATCTTCTGCTAACAGATAAGATTTTTTCTGCTTTTATTTTTGTGCTTGCTTTTTGCATTTTGTCCTGCACTTCTGTGGAGGTCAGCCAGGTCCCCTCTGGGGCTTGTGCTCCTCTCAGTTTATCTGAGCCACTGTTATTTGTTCATTTGCCTTTTCCAGTTTTTTCAGTGGCCGCTGCTTAGTTTTGTTACACCAGAGAACTAATTTAGGTGGTAGAGGTCGTGTGATCTCAGGTGTTTTTGCAATTAGTGAGTTGGTATTTTTTTTAGGGTTTTTTGGTTTGCAGTAAGTGTCCTTCCTATCCTTTTCTTTCTAGGAAGATTGGGCCCCAACGTTTGCTCATACTATTTTCTGTCTGTGTCTGTATTTCCTCTTGTCTAACCGCCATTACATGTTTGGGGGCTTCCTATGTTCTTTTGGGATCTGCTCCGGGGCAGATAGTTTTCCTCTTTCTATCTTTAGGTGTAGTTAGCTTCTCAGGCTGTGACGAGGCATCTAGGACCAACGTAGGTACGCTCCACGGCTGCCTTTAGTTGTGGTGGTTAGTCTGGGTACTGCAATCCAGTAGATTCCAACCTCTCTGGTGTATTGCCTTTTTTTCCTGCTCTCCTCAGCTACCAAATCATAACACTTGATGGAATGTTCTGCGGGCGTCATGTTGCGTTTGCAGAGCTGTTATGTTTCGTTAGCTGAGGAGAGATTGCAAAAATAGCCAAAGAAGCAATACACCAGAGAGGCTGGAAACTATTGGATTGCAGGACCCTAAACTAACCGCAACACTAGAAGTAGCCGTGGAGCGTACCTACGGTGATCCTAGACGCCTCGTCACAGCCGGAGAGATAGCTACACTTAAAGGCAGAAAGATGAATGCTATCTGCCCCGTAGCAGAATCCCCAAAGAAATAGGAAGCCCCTAAACATGTAATGGCAGCCAGACAGAAGAAAATACGAACACAGACAGAAAATAGAATGAGCAAACGCTGGGGCCCAATCTGTCTAGATAGAAAAGCATAGGAAAGAATTCTGACTGCAACCCAAAAAAACACTGACAAAAATACTAACGCTTCTGATTAACAAAAAACCTGAGATCACACGATCTCTACCACCTAAATCAGATCTCTGGTGTAACACACAGCAATTCAGCAAATAAAAAGTGACATAGGAATAGAGCAAAAGTGCAAACGCAAACTGAGCACAATTGCAGCGCCAGGCCCCAAAAGGGGACCAGGCTGAAGTCCACTGCTAAGCAGCAAACCAGCAAGGAAATTTCAACAAGGAAAAAAAACAGCAAATCACTTATCTGAATGAGAGCAGGAATGCAAGCTGAGCTCCAAGCTAGACGTGGAAGAAAAATTGATTACCGGCAAGGCTGAAGGGAGTTCAGGTCACTTATATCAGACCATTCAGAGCCAGCTGAAGGCCATTCAGCAATTAGTTCATTACCCTCCGCAACCACCGGAGGGAGCCCCAGCTCAGAAGTCGCATTCACAACACAGAGCCCCTGATGTGCCTAAACAGTAGAAACCCCCACAAGTGACCCCATTTTGGAAACTAGACCCCCCAAGGAGCTTATCTAGATGTGTAGTGAGCACTTTGAACCCCCAAGTGCTTCACAGAAGTTTATAAACGCAGAGCAGTGAAAATAAAAAAATCATTTTTGTTTCTCAAAAATCATTTTTTAGCCCGCTATTTTTTATTTTCCCAAGGGTAACAGGATAAATTGGACCCAAAAGTTGTTGTCCATTTTTTTCTGAGTACGCTGGTGCTCCATATGTGGGGGGGAACCACTGTTTGGGCGCAAGGCAGGGCTTAGAAGGGAAGGAGCTCCATTTGACTTTTTTCATGGAAAATTAGCTCCAATCGTTAGCGGACACCATGTCGTGTTTGGAGAGCCCCTGTGTGCCTAAACTTTGGAGCTCCCCCACAAATGACCTCATTTTGGAAACTAGCCCCCCTAAGGAACTTATCTAGATGCACAGTGAGCACTTTGAACCTCCAGGTGCTTCACAGAAGTCTATAACGCAGAGCCATGAAAATAAAAAATCATCTTTTTTTTGTCAAAAAATGATTTTTTAGCCCCCTATTTTTTATTTTCACAATGGTTACAGGAGAAATTGGACCCCAAAAGTTGTCCAGTTTGTCCTGAGTACGCTGGTACCCCATGTGTGGGGGAGAACCACTGTTTGGGCACACGTCAGGGCTCGGAAGGGATGTAGTGACGCTTTGAAATGCCGACTTGATGGAGTGGTCTGCGGGCATCTTGTTCCAGGTGTGTGGTGAGCACCTTGAACCCCCATGTGCTTCACAGAAGTTTATAATGCAAGCTGTGAAAATAAAAAAAAAATCATTTTTTTTCCTCAAAAACTGATTTTTTTAACCCGCAATTTTTTATTTTCACAAGGGTAATAGGAGAAATTGAACCTCAAAAGTTGTACAGTTTGTCCTGATTACACTGGTACCCCATATGTGGGGGGGAACCACTGTTCGGGCACAAGTCGGGGCTCGGAAGGGAAGTAGTGATATTTTGAAATGCCGACTTGATGGAATGGTCTGCGGGCGTCATGTTACGTTTGCAGAGCCCCTGATGTACCCAAACAGTAGAAACTCCCCACAAGTGACCCCATTTTGGAAACTAGACCCCCCAAGGAACTAATCTAGATGTGTGATGAGCACTTTGAACCCCCAAGGGCTACACAGAAGTTTATAACGCACGGGCATGAAAATAAAAAAAATCATATTTTTTCCACAAACATGATCTTTTAGTCCCCAATTTATTTTTATTTTTCCAAGGGTAACAGGAGAAATTAGACCTCAAAAGTTGTTGCCCAATTTGTCTTGAGTACGCTGATATCCATATGTGGGAGAAAACTACTGTATGGGCACACGTCGGGGCTCGGAAGGGAAGTAGTGATGTTTTGAAATGCCGACTTGATGGAATGGTCTGCGGACGTCATGTTACGTTTGCAGAGCCTATGGGGTGACCCCCCAAGTCACCCATTTTGGAAACTAGATCCCCCAAGGAACTCCTCTAGATGTGTGGTGAGCACTTTGAATCTCCAAATTCTTCACAGAAGTTTATAACGCAGAGCCGTGAAAATAAAAAATAATTTTTTTTTCCACAAAAATAATTTTTTTAGTCCCCAATTTTTTTCCCCAAGGATAATAGCAGAAATTAGACCCCCAAAGTTGTTGTGCAATTTTTCCCGAGTACGCTGATACCCCATATGTGTGGGTAAACCACTGTTTGGGCACACGTCGGGGCTCGGAATAAAGGGAGCACTGTTTGACTTTTTGAACGCAAAATTTTCAGGAATTAATGGTGGCGCCATGTCGCGTATGGAGACCCCCTGATGTGCCTAAATAGTGGAAACCCCTCAATTCTAACTCCAATCCTAACCCCAACACACCCTAACCCCAACCGTAACAACTACACACACCTAACCCTATTCCAAACCCTAACCATAACCCTAACCCTAACACACCCCTAACCCTAATCACAACTCTAACCATAACCCTAACCACAAGCCTAACCCTAATCCCAACCCTAACCCCAAAACACCCTAACACTTATCCTAACTTTAACCCTAACCTCAAACCTAACCCTAATCCCAACCCTAACCCTAATTCCAACCCTAACCCTATTTCTAACCCTAACCCAAATTTCCACCCTAACCCAAATTCTAACCGTAACCCTAATTCTAACCCTAACCCTAATTCTAACCCTAATGCTAACCCTAATGCTAACCCTAACCCTAGTTCTAACCCTAACCCTAGTTCTAGCCCTAACCCTAAGGCTGGGTTCATATTGTGTTTTACCAGCCCGTTCAACACATAGCGTTGACGTGCTGGTAATGGTATAGCATAACGTGAACGCGTTATGCTATACCCGCTAGTGCAGATGAATCAGCGATGATTCATCTGTGCTAGCGGTAACGGCGCCCAGACGCTGCAGCCCACATCTGAGGCTCCGTCACTGAATGACGGCACGTATCGAACGCATTCTGCTTTATGGCATGCGTCGCGATGCGCCCACAAATGGGGGTGAATGGCAGCGTTAACGGAACGCGTTACACCGCATTATACCGTGGTGTAACGCAGTCCATCTAACAGACTGCCATAACGCAATATGAACTCAGCCAAATTCTAACCATAACAGGAAAAAATATATATATATATTTTCTTTATTTTATTATTTGTCCCTACCTATAAAGGGGGCGTTTATTAACTTTTTTTTATTTTGATCACTATCAGAGAGTATCACAGTGATCAAAATAAATTTATGGACCTGCCGGCCGGCGCCATTTTGCAAGATGACGGCGCCCATAAAGACTCTCGGACGGACGCCGGGACGGACTCATAGACATCGGAGGACCGGGAGAGGTGAGGGGGGGTCGGAAGGTGAGGGAGAGAATCGGAAGGTGGGGAGAGCGGAGGCAAGGAGGAGGGGAGCAGATAGTGACGGCGGTGACCGATCGCTGCCGGGTCGGGTGACCTTTCAGTGACCCCGGTCACCCGACCCGCAGGAACGGGATTTATAGCATGACGCCTACGTCGGCGTCATGGGTCGGGATGGCACAGGTTTTCATGACGCCGACGTAGGCGTCATGGGTCGGGAAGGGGTTAAGTTCTACCATTGCCTTGGTAATAGCTGCCTGACATTGATTGCTACTGTACATGTATAGCATATCTGTATCCCAACAAGGATAACATCTGCAAGGAGTTTGTATGTTCTCCCTGTGTTTGTGTGGGTTTCCTCCGGGTACTCCGATTTCCTCCCACACTCCAAAGACATCCTGACATGGAATTTAGATTGTGAGTCCCATTGGTGATAGTGATGACAATGTTTGTAAATTGCTATGGAATTAATGGCGCTATATAAGTGAGTAAAATAAATAAATATGACATCAATGTACAGTCATGGCCAAAAGTTTTGAGAATGACACAAATATTATATTTTCACCTGATCTGCTGCCCTCTGGTTTTTATGTGCGTTTGACAGATGTTTTTATCACAGACAGAAATATAATAATTGCAAACATATGAGTAACAAAAGCTTATATTGACAGTTAGAATGAGTTAATGCAGCAAGTCAATATTTGCAGTGTTGACCTTCTTCTTCAGGACCTCTGCAATTCTCCCTGGCATGCTCTCAATCAACTTCTGGACCAAATCCTGACTGATAGCAGTCCATTCTTGCACAATCAATGCTTTCATTTTGTCAGAATTTTTAGGTTTTTGTTTGTCCACCCGTCTCTTGATGATTGACCACAAGTTCTCAATGGGATTAAGATCTGGGGAGTTTCCAGGCCATGGACCCAAAATCTCTATGTTTTGTTCCCTGAGCCATTTAGTTATCACCTTTGCTTTATGGCAAGGTGCTCCATCATGCTGGAAAAGGCATTGTTGATTGCCAAACTGCTCTTGGAGGATTGGGAGAAGTTGCTCTTGGAGGACATTCTGGTACCATTCTGTATTCATGGCTGTGTTTTAGGCAAGACTGTGAGAGAGACGATTCCCTTGGCTGAGAAGCAACCCCACACATGAATGGTTTCAGGATGCTTAACAGTTGGCATGAGACAAGACTGGTGGTAGCGCTCACCTTGTCTTCTCCGAATGAGGCGTTTTCCTGATGTCCCAAACAATCGAAAAGGGGATTCATCAGAGAAAATAACTTTACCCCAGTCCTCAGCAGTCCACTGCCTGTACTTTTTGCAGAATATCAGTCTGTCCATGATGTTTTTTCTGGAGAGAAGTGGCTTCTTTGCTGCCCTCCTTGAGACCAGGCCTTGCTCCAAGAGTTTCCGCCTGACAGTGCATGCAGATGCACTCACACCTGCCTGCTGCCATTCCTGAGCAAGCTCTGCACTGCTGGTAGTCCGATCCCGCAGCTGAAACACTTTTAAGAGACGGTCCTGGCGCTTGCTGGTCTTTCTTGGGCGCCCTGAAGCCTTTTTGGCAACAATGGAACCTCTCTCCTTGAAGTTCTTGATGATGCGATAGATTGTTGACTGAGGTGCAATCTTTCTAGCTGCGATACTCTTCCCTGTTAGGCCATTTTTGTGCATTGCAATGATGACTGCACGTGTTTCTTTAGAGATAACCATGGTTAACAGAAGAGAAACAATGATGCCAAGCACCAGCCTCCTTTTAAAGTGTCCAGTGGTGTCATTCTTACTTAATCATGACAGATTGATCTCCAGCCATGTCCTCATCAACACCCACACCTGTGTTAATGGAGCAATCACTGAAAAGAGGTTAGCTGGTCCTTTTAAGGCAAGGCTGCAATGATGTTGAAATGTGTTTTGGGGGATAAAGTTCATTTTCTAGCCAAATATTGACTTTGCAAGTAATTGCTGTTAAGCTGATCACTCTTTATAACATTCTGGAGTATATGCAAATTGCCATTAGAAAAAGTGAAGCAGTAGACTTTGTAAAAATTAATATTTGTGTCATTCTCAAAACTTTTGGCCATGACTGTATAGTAAAAGCGGATCCTACCAATGGGACCTGCATAAATCGGGAAAAAATGGGCCCTGATGCATACATTAAGTGGTGTAAATGTTGGAATCCCATACAAATGAAAATAATCTCCAGCCACCTCTCCACTGACAGAAATAAAGTAGATTGAAATCCTATTTGTGAGATCTTCATTTGCTATACATTTACGGCATATCATGTACAGCACCATTGAATCAATGGTGATATATCAATAAATAATAATAAAATGTGCAAGATTAGAGTAATCCTCAAAGTGTACAGCATCATCAGTGTCTTTATATAATATATAAACGAAAAAAGATTGGTTTGGTACCGTGTTAGCCAGTAGAAATTCCCACTGAAAGCACTCTATATGTTTATATAATATATATAACAGATAATTGGGGTCACCAGATTTTCCCCAAGGCAAAACCTAGCATAGTCGATCCTTTATTTCCATCTCTTGCAATTTATTCCCTTTTCCCTATTAAAACATTCAGCGTTGTGGTTTCGTATTTTCAGGAACAGTGGAAGTTCCTGAGGTCAGACCTCCGCAAACATAAAATGATGGCATATTCCAGTGATGACTTATCCTAAAACTGTTAGAATATGCCTCAAAGTTGTATTCTCAGTTTAGGCATTAGCGACATATCCACAGTAGAGTGACTACACCACAACATAAAACTAAATTGTGGATCCAAGGAAATTTTCCTAAGGGCATGTTTCCACGTAGCTGAAACCATCAGTATTAGCTGCGGATTGATTGTTGCGTCCTACCGCAGCGTTTAATCCGCAGCAGCCAGATGTTCCAGCATAGTGGAGGGGATTTTATGAAATCCCGTCTCCACTATGCATCCGATTACGCGGGTGACACACCCACGAAACAGGACATGCGGCGCGTCTTTTTAGACCGCAGCATGTCTATTTAAATAACACAGCTCTTTGTGTATGGTGCGGTGATTCTGGATGTGTTCAGTGAACACATCCGGATTCACCGCGTGTTCAGAAGATGGCGGCGCTTTAGGCGGAGCGGGGTTTCTGCTCCATCCAAAGCGCAGAGAATCCGGTGCGTCGAGACGTACCCATATTGTCAGAAGGGACATGTATTGGCATGTGTGAAGAAAGTGCTATAAAATGTGCTTTGGATTTATGTAGGGAGCATCAGTTTCATAGACAAACAGATTTGTAAGGACTTTCCTTATCATACTACATAAAACACAATATATTTATGCCCTACATCAGTGGTGAATAATTATTTTTCCAAAGGGGCCACATGAAAGATGTATCTGTTGTGGAGGGCCGTACCAATAGGCTGAAATTAATGCTACTCAATATTAACCCCCTAGGCCAGGGTCACATGTAATTCTATGCAGCCGCACTCCGGTCCGAATGCAGGCGGCAGTACCGGGTGTTTATGCGAGAGACTGGCACGAAAATCGTGCGAGTTTCTCGCATGTGTGACCCCGTCCTAATTGACATCAGGAGTAATAGTATGCCGATGTCGGTATCCCTCACTTTGATGTGGGCTCCGGCGCTGAGCCCACATCTTTCCTGGGACATGTCAGCTGTTTTGAACAGCTGACATGTGCCCGCAATAGCCGCAGGTGGAATCGCGATCCACCTGCGGCTATTAACTATTTAAATGCGTCTGTCAAACGCTGACAGCGGCATTTAAATGGCGCTTCCGGCCATAAGGCCAGAAATGTGCTCACCGGTGACCCGTGTCACGTGATCGTGGGTCACCGGTGCGTCGGAATGACAACCCGAGGTCTCCTGGAGTCTTCTGTGGTTGAAAGTGCCGGATTGCTGTGAGCGCCATCAAGTGGTCGGCACTCATAGCAAGTCACTAAGGCTGGAGTCACACACACCGTCTAAATAATCGGACCGTTTTAGACGGCCGATAATCGCACAAATGTTTCCTTAACACTGATCCGTCTGTCATCCGATTTGAATGCGAGGATGAGATTTCTTGGTTCTGAGCATATGTTTAAAATTTCATACATGTAGGGGTTAATTAAATGTGTAAATTCGTTGAAAAAAAATGCGTGGGCTCCCGCTGTATTTTCTCACCAGACAGGCAAAGCCAGCGAGTGGGGGCAGATAATAATAGACTAGGGAAGGTGCATTTATTTTGTAATCAGTTCAGTGCAGGTTAGCCAGGGACTCCGCACAGCATCAGTGACGTCAGAAGGAGTCCCCGGCTGACCTGAACTGAACTGATTAGCCTGGGAAACAATCAATTAAGCTTCCCAGCTAATCAGCTCATCTCCTGCCAGCCTCAGAGAGGAACTCATTCATTCGGGGGTTTACTGCGAGGCTGGCAGCATTAGTTCCGGTCCACGCAGTAAACATGTTAACCCTTTGTGAAGGATTACAGCGTTGGACCTGACTGAGCACCGGATAGGTAAGAATAATGTTGTTTTATTATTTTTTTTTATTACAGGAGAACAAGGGAATCGAAGGAATACCAGTACAATAAAAGATGGTCAAAAATTGTGTGTTTATTTCATTAAAATGATTTTTAATTAATGTTGTGTGCTTTTTTTAATTTCATACTATAGGATTAATAATTGAGAGTTGTCTAATTGACAACTCTCAATTATTAACCTGCCTTAAAGTCACCTTCCAATAGCAAGGTGGCTTTAACCTGTTATTAACCCATTAGCCACCACTACAGGGCAATGGGAATAGACGGGCTAAGTGCCAGAAAGGGAGCATCTAATTATAGATTTGCCTTTTCTGGGGTGGCTATTATTATCTGCCCCCACTCGGTGGCTTTGCCTGTCTGCTGGAGAAAATACAGCGGGAGCCCACACATTTTTTTTCAACAAATTTACACATTTAATTAACCCCTACATGTATGAAATTTTGCACACATACACTCATGTAACTGTTAGTGAAAACCATATATCAAACTACATGAAATGACATGGTTAACTGTATTTCACAAAAGCCGGCAATTGAATTAGCTGCTATTATACTATGTAGAAGTGTATGAACTATACATATATATGTCACAATGACATGTGTATACACTGTGTTCCAAATTATTATGCAAATAATATTTTCTCAGATTTTCCCAAATTACCTATATGAATTGCAGTCATTGTAATTTTCCAGTCAAAACATTATTAGAGTACAATTGAAAGGTTTTTGTACAAACTGCCTATGATAACAGTATATTTGTAAAAAAATAAAACACTCAAACTGCACCCAAAATGCATGTTCCAAATTATTATGCACAGCAGAGTTTTCAACCTTTTCATTTTAATAAAGAACAAAAAAAGGTCATTTTTGAAATTATAAGCATTAGCAGGTTATTACAAACTGAAATCAAACAGTTTTCAACTCAAAACTTTATTCTAGGTGATGTTACATTTGCACATAGGACCCCTTGTTCGAAAGGAGCTTCTGAACTCTCTCGTCCTTTGAATTTTTCAGGTTTTGGATGGTTTCTGCTTCAATTGTTTTGCATGAGGACAGAATACCCTCCCAGAGCTGTTGCTTAGATGTGAACTGCCTCCCGCCATCATAGACACTCCTTTTGATGATGCTCCATAGGTTCTCAATGTGGTTGAGGTCAGGGGAGCATGGGGGCCACACCATAAGTTTGTCCCCTTTTATGCCCATAGCAGCCAGAGATGCAGATGTGTTATGTGCAGCATGAGACGGTGCATTATCATGCATGAAAATGATCTTGCTGCGGAATGCACGGTTCTTCTTCTTGAACCATGGCAGGAAGTGCTGTTTGAGAAACTCAACATACACTATAGAGTTCATCTTTACCCCTTCAGGGATCCTAAAGGGGCCGACAATCTCTCTCCCCATGATTCCAGCCCAAAACATTACTCCACCTCCTCCTTGTTGGCGCCGTAGCCGTGTTTGCATGGGGTGTCCATCAACCAGCCATCCTCCACTCCATCCATCTGGACCATCGAGCGTTGCACGGCACTCATCGGTGAACAAAACTGTTTTGAAGTCGGTCTTCATGTATTGTTTGGCCCACTGGAGCCGTTTCTGCTTGTGTGCAGTGGATAGAGGAGGTCGACAGGATGGCTTACGCACAGGTGCAAACCTCTGAATGACCCTGCATCTTGTTGTTCGGGGGACGTTGGAGGCACCAGCAGCTTCAAAAACTTGTCTGCTGCTATGACAAGGCTTTTTTGCCGCTGCTCTTTTAACCTGACGTAATTGCCTGTAGGAAAGAGTCCTCAATTTTCCCTTATCAGCACGCACACGTGTGTACTGTGAATCAGCTACATACTTCTTGATTGTGCGATGATCACAATGAAGTGTCTTGGTAATGTTGATTGTAGTCATGCCTTGACCTAAACACTCCACAATTTGTTGCTTCTCAGCAGCCGACACATCCTTTTTCTTTCCCATTTTGGCAGAAAATGTAGGCTGCTTAATAATGTGGGACAACCTTCTTAAGTAGCCTTGCCTTTCATTGGACACACCTGCCAAACTAATTAGCACAGGTGTCTGCAATTGCTTACGTGATATAAAGAGCCCTGACACACATCACCATCAATGAATTTAACTGACAAACAAAAAAATTCTTACCTTATCACTCCTAAACAATTTTTGCATAATAATTTCGAATACAGTGTATATATTTGTATAAATATATATATATATATATATATATATATATATATATATGTATTCTATGTGTGTATATGTATTCTTTCTATTCTTTATTGAAGCTGTAAGTGTGATTTTACAGTATTGCCGGGGATGAATTGCCGGATTTTCTAAAGGACACCGTTGTGATTTTATCGCAAGTCACACGTGTGGTCCGTTTGTTATCCGATTTTTCATCGCACCCATAGACTTGCATTGGCGGTTGTCGACCGATAATCGGTGACAATCGCAGCATGCTGCGATTGTCTCGGTCCGAGGAAAACGGCAGAGAAAAAATAGGATCCTGGTAGCTGCTCCATAGATTAACATTGGTCTGACTGCAATGCGATATTTCATCGCATTGCAGTCGTCCGTTTTTGTCGCCAGTGTGACTCCGGCCTAATTCTACATAGAGGTGCTATGACCATCGTCTCTATGTAACAGAGCTGATCGAGTTGTGACAGCTTCTAGACTCTCATGAAGACTATTGAATCATGCCAAAAGTAAAAAAAAGTGTTTTACAATATAAAAAAATAAAAAATATATAAAAGTTCAAATCACCCCCCTTTCGCCCCATTCAAAATAAAAGAATAAAAATAAAATCAAACATACACATATTTGGTATCGCCGCGTTTAGAATTGCCTGATCTATCAATAAAAAAAAAGGATTAACCTGATCGCTGCACGGCGTAGCGAGAAAAAAAATCAAACTGCCAGAATTACGCTTTTTGGATGTCATGATATTGCATTAAAATGCAATAACGGGCGATCAAAAGATTGTATCTGCACCAAAATTATATCAATAAAAACGTCAGCCCGGCATGCAAAAATAAGCCCTTTTTTTTTTTTTTAGCAAAGTATGGAATTTTTTTTCACCACTTAGATAAAAAAGAACCTAGACATGTTTGGTGTCTATGATCTCGTAATGACCTGGAGAATCATAATAGCAGGTCACTTTTAGCATTTAGTGAACCTAGCAAAAAAGCCAAACAAAAAACAAGTGTGGGATTGCACTTTTTTTTGCAATTTGACAGCACTTGGAATTTTTTTCCTGTTTTCTAGTATATGACATGGTAAAACCAATGGCGTTGTTCAAAAGTACAACTCGTCCAGCCCTCTTATATTCTTATATATAGTATGAGACTTACATAGCCTTCTATATACTGTATAATACCAACATAGCCTCCTATATACAGTATGAGTGCCACATTGCCTACTACCGTATTTTTTCGTATTTTTTGGGGGGAAAATGTGGGTGCGTCTTATGGTCGCAATACACTTACAAATACCATTGGTGGCAGTGTCGGCGGTCCCGATGCAGCCTCCCTTCCCAGGCTGGTACGGCTATGGCGGTGCGGCGGGGCTCTGTAGTGTGGTGGTTGCGGGCTTTGTGCTCCGGGGCAGTGGCAGCGGCTCTCTGTGCTGTGTGTGGGGGCTCCGCCGGCATTTCGTCAAAGGCCCTGCTCCTCCGTTAATGCGATGCTGCGGTGGCCTCCGGGAACATGGCCGCCGGCAAGATGGCCGCCGGGCCAACGTATGCTCAGATGCAAATCTCGGCAACGAGATCTCGTCGCGAGATCTCGGCAACGAGATCTCGTCCCGAGATCTGAATCTGAGCATGCGTTGGCCCGGCGGCCATCTTGCCGGTGGCCATGTTCCTGGAGGCCACCGCAGCATCGCATTAACGGAGGAGCGGGCTTTGACGAAATGCCAGCGGAGCCCCCACACATAGCACAGAGAGCCGCTGCCACTGCCCCGGAGCACAATGCCCTGGAGCACAATGCCTCGGAGCACAGAGCCCCCTGCCCCAGAGCACAGAGTCCCCTGCTCCGGAGCACAATGCCCCTACCCGGGAGCACAGAGCCCCCTGCCCCAGGGGCATAAAGCCCCCTCCTGCAGAGCACAGAGCCCCCTGCCCCAGGGGCATAAAGCCCCTCCTGCGGAGCACAAAGCCCCCTGCTGCGGAGCACAGAGCCCCTGCCGCGGAGCACAGAGCCCCTGCCACCGCACCAGCCTGGCCGACCAAATGACCCCTGTGACCAATCATCCACCTGTGCTGATCCCTTCACAGGTAAGCTGAATTCGGACTGTAAGATGGACCCCCATTTGACACTTTATTTTTTTTCCCCTATTTTCCTTCTGAAAATTTGGGGTGCGTCTTATGGTCAGGTGCGTTTTATAGTCCGAAAAATACAGTATATACAGCATAAGCCCCACATAGCTTCTCTTTATACATACAAACATCCCATACACATGAAAAAAAAACACGACATACTCACCTCTCTCACATCCCACCTGCACTCTGCCTCTGCTCCTGTCTCTCCACAGTGCACAGGTGACGCAATTAAATTATGTAATCTCGTCAGCTGTCTCACATGCTGATTGGTGGAAGAAGCAGTCGGCGGCACCTCCTCCACTAATGTATTCACCTCTGTCTACATCCCAAATATGCATATAGTGGCGAAGGCAGTGCGGATGGACTGTGGGCGGAGGAGAGCACGGTGCAGCCATATGGCCACTTTTTCAGACCTCTGTCAGTCTCAGTCTACAGGCCGGACTGGAAGAACCAGAGCGCCGGAAGTGGTCTGTAGTATGCAGTTTGCCCACCCCTGCCCCACATCATTGTTTTAGTCACAACACTCTCAAAAGACAATGTAAACATGTAAGGTAAATACCTATAGTAATAAAAAATGGTGAATAATAAAGTGCATTCCTATTTCTGCACCGCATGTGTAACATGGGCATACTATAGGGCATATTGGCAAGATAGATCATAAACAGCGAAAAAAACAAGTTTAAAACCCAATTAAGTGAGAAAAGAATATATTTTATTTGTTTAATACAATAAAATTGAGGTGAAGGTGGAAACAAATACTAAGGGGACAAAAAAGGGACGCAATACACTGAGGACAGGTTAAAATCATGACGAAAAGATAATTATAATAGCAGCAAAACATGGAATAATTATAATGTAAGGAGTACCCAAAAAATAAAATAAATATAGTGCTGCAGGTATATCAAGAAATCTATAATATATGTAAAAAATGGACCCACATGGGAAGCAAATATAATACGTGGCAGGAAAGACAATTTAAAGATTGGTAAATAATAAAGTGCATGTGCATGTACTGTCACTTTAATTCACTAGTGACCATATACTCTGTGCCAAATAGGTATGTGTGGCTATAGAGTGAAGTATCAGTATACTGCCACATATCACATAGTGTAGTACCTGTTAGAAGATGGAAAGGAAGGGGGTCAAAGTCTGTCCCAAGGATGCATCCGTATGTCTGTAACCATGACCACAAAATTATGACAACATATTTGTGATGTTATATAAAAAAAATATATATATATTGAAAAATGTTGACTATGATTACAGAAAGCATATGTGCTACACTATCACCATCATTAGATGACCAAAATGTGACCCTAATTCAGGAATGTCCTAAATAAAAGAATGACAGAAGTTCTGCTCACTGAGAAATAGCTCACAGGATGCCTCAAAACCTAACACTGTCAGCAGAGTCAGCTGTTTTCAGTGTTGTTCACTGGCTGTGCTATAATACATCAGCATGTTGCCTACTGTTGTCATGGTATTGTTGCCTTTATGCATACTTAAGACAATTAAATTGTGGCTTTGTATAAGTCTTGTAGTCTTTGATGTGCCCTCATCCTTCCATTTCATACTCAGTCACACCATGACACCCTTTGTTTTTTTTTCTCTTAAAGGGTCTGCAATTACTGTACTAGTGTTCATTTATCTTTACCCAGAAGGCCTCTATAAGTCATAGTTTATGAGCTGTCCCAGGGTACAGGAGATACAGTGTTAGCCTATTCTGTGACTCTTTTTCACCAGATAGGAGTAATGGTTATAATGGTTACCTTTATAAAGTGCTTATAGAAACAAAGGTCACATAAGGTCGGTGTGAAAATTGATTGAATAAGCTGGAGACTGGTGCGCACATTGATTAGATTCCATAAAGGAAGGAAATTTGCACAGGACGTTTTATGTAGGTGACGTACATACCTGTATAAATGAGGATTTTAATCAGCATAGGACATAAAAATCATTGCTGGCAACAAACCTTGCAGAATAGCAAAATGCAGGAAATTTGAAAGTTCGAAAAAAAATTCTAAATAAAGAAGTTAAAATAAATAATAACATAAAAATGTTGGCATCACATATGCATACAAAAATTGTGCCATCATATGCTTTTTTATGTTCAAGTAGAGAAAGTGGAGAAAGTCTCGTGTGATTTGTCCTGATGCAGGTGTGCTTAAAAAAAAACGTGTTGATAGACATATAAAAAATTTTTATACCTTCACGTTTATTCCACTGCATCTTTTACAATTGGCATTGAGGGTTTATCTCCACTTTCACAACCTTTGAAGGTGAGCATATTCTTTGCTGAACTTTTTTGTTTTTAACCCGGATATGACCTTATTGCGCTCGTTATCTTTCCAGTTTTCATCATAATCATCATGTGATTTTTGGGGTACATGAACTTGTCCATATTTTTGTAGTATATTTTTAATTAACAAAACTTTATTAATAGACAAAAAAAGAAAAGCATATAAATGGGCTACATTACCGAATATTAGCATACTGTACGCCATAGTATTTGGAGATACAAATTAAAATTTGTTCTATGCGTAGCAGGCTTCATGTTCATATGAACAAACAAGCCAATACACTAAAGGTTATTGAAATACACAATAGAAGGTCAATCACAGCTGACTCTGGAGAAATTCAGAAGTCAATTTCCTACTGTCAGTTGGCCAACAAGACACATTGAAAAATGTCTACATTTCGGATACTTTTTTCAATGCTTAAAATCCATTTTTCACAAGCAGTACATGTAAAACAGTGGTGATGGATTTGTAACAAGGGGACACGGGGGGTGGGGGGAGTCAGTGAGCATCTCCCCGGCCCCTTGTACATGCAATACTGGTTTGATGCAGTTTTTTTTCTTCTGGTCACAGGAGTCCAGGCCATACAGAGTCCACAAAGACAACTGTTGTCCAACAGGGAAAATAATTCTTTAATGAACAGTAGAAAAGTAGAAAGGCATGAGTACAACACTGGTTTTCCTGGTCTCTTCCTGTCACGCTCTCCAACCTCACCCACAGCAGCTGCAGCAGCCAAATATTAGAGGAATTCCACACGCTGGAGTCTGGCGCTTACAACCCCTCCAATGAGGGCCCTTCCGGAGTCCTGGGGCCCATATTGCAGTCCATAGTCCTTTTGTTTAGTCTTTAGTCCAGGGCAACAGACCTCTCCCGTCCGGGGGGTCTGGCAGTGCCCCGTCTCACAATCACGTCTGCCTTGGCCAACGTATCCGGGCAGTCCTGAGGAAGCAGCAGCTTCCTCTCCCCTTGTTGCTGCAAGTCCAGCCCCTTAATTAACTGCTCACGGTCTCTAACTATACACAGCCATTTAAAGGAGAACATACACAATACAATACAACAGATACAGCACATATATGATATTACAGTCTATAACATATGTACAGTAAAGTGCACGGAAGGTCATATGGAAGGTGGAGAGAGCGCAACTGAGGGGTCCTGCCACCTCCTTACACTCCCCATCTCCTTAAACATGGCCATCCCCGGCCATGGCAACCTTTGTGTAACACATAACCACAGAGTCTCGGTCCCTCTGTATATGAGTTCTTATTCCACAAGAGCCAGTTGGCCCTTTAACACGGGAGTCCACAGTCTTTAACGTGGTTTTCATTCAGACCCGACAGTCCTTCAGGAGTCAGTCTCCCCCCTCCCTCCTTTCAGCTGATCACGGGCCCTTTAACGGTGGTGGGCTGCTTTTATGAGCATGGGGCTAGTCCAAGAGTTGAAGTGGGGGCAAAGTTCAGGAACATGCAGTCCAGAAGCCGCATCTGGAGTCCACCGCTATTAACCCGATGGGGTTCTGGTCCCGTGATCCAGCAGGGGGAACACCAACAGGTGTAAACAAAACTGGGAGGAGGGGGAAAACAAACAAATGTGGCCGTCAACAGTCAAATGTCATTGACCTTGGCCGCCATGTAAGGTCCATTGTCCTCTTAGGGACACGGAACAGTCCCTCATATTTGCTGGGTGCAATCAGCACCAACTAACATCAATTCCTTAAAGGCACTGCTTTAATCTGTACACGGCCGCTGAGTTGCATAGTGGGCCCCATGTGGCCCCTGGACCACCACATACACCTGCGATGAGGAACCACTGGAGGAGGAGTAGTTTCAGCTATTCCTCCGGCTCCGCACCCCCTCCTATGGTGGGCCCGCACCTCCGGGAGCCTCCTGCTCTGTGAATACATTGGTGTCCGTCTCATTGCCCTGAGGCACTGATCTTTCCTGTGCAGCCGGGGTAACTGCGGCCGCAGCAGCAGGCCATTCTATGTTTGAGTTCTCCGGTGGTGGGCTGGTCTCTCGGTTAGAGGCCATCCTAATGGCCATCGTCTACACCCCTGAAGTACCTGTTCTTTAATGAACTCTACATAATCACTCTCCCAGAGGGGACCACTGAACATGAGGCAGCCAGCCTTAATATAGACCTTGGCTCCGGTAACTAACTCCTGCACAAAGCCATAGCCCTTGTTGCGATTCAGACACCTGAGAAGTCCGCGGGTCATCCGTCCTGCTGCGATTCCTCCGCCGGGGCGCTGCAGCTCTCGGACGATCCGGAGCTCCCCCAGCATCTTTTCCCAGATCACTTAATGGATTTACGGGTATATGGGGTCTCTCCACACCTCTTCCACGGGCGTCGGCCGGAACAGGCACAGCCTGGGGAAGCACAGGGGCCATCGTGGCCGGAGGCGATGACGGAGTCAGCGGTCGGGGCGTCCCCGATGAGGACGACTGGGACAGATGGGCGGGACACCTCCGGAGTCTATGGCCGAGCCACAGGAGGTAAGAGGGCAGCGGGCAGGGCAGCGAGATGGCCGAGCAAGGGTCCCTTATGCACCCCTGCAACCGTCGGTGGTTCTCTTGTGTGGCAGCCATCTCTTCGGCAGTCGGCACCATTTTTAAGTCCACAACATCCGCCATCTTTTCCTCTGCCACAGCGGGCAACACAACACAAGTCCCAAATCCACAGTCATAAATTTCAGAGTCGCTGTCAGCCGACAGCTTCATCTCTTCCAGTTCAGGCTGCACATCCCATATTTCAGACTCACAGTCCCAGTCAGCTGCCATCTCCAATTCGCTCATGGCAGACAGTTTTTCCCAGTTACAAGACTTAAACATTCAATCCATCACTCCCAGAGTTGCAAGGCTGCTCAGGTCCATCCTGCCGACTAAGCCAAGTGTAATAAGGGGAGACGGCCCCCCCGTATTGTGGCCGAGTTATTTAAAGGAACAGTTCCCAGGTAGAATCCACTGAGCACTTAAGAGAAATGAATATTAAGTATAAGTAGGGGCACACGTGAGCGCCTTCAGCAGCAGAAAGCCGGTGGCTGACACTGCGAGCTACTCTCACTGCTCTATGTGCGCACAGTCCCAGCGAGTATTCGGGCAGCTGTGCTGTCACAAATCTCAGGTGTCACTGCTGCGGCGAGGGCTGCGCACCGCAGCAAGGGAGCTGAGAGCAGAGTGACAGAGAACTCACCGGGTAACAAGCAGGACCTGGACCACGTGACTGGGTGGGAGGAGGCCGAGGGCGGCGCCAGGCGCCGGGGTGCAGAGGAGAGGATGGACACCGGAGAGTAGTCAGATGTGCCAAGGTCAAAACCGTGAGAAAACGAGGTACTGGAGAGGTGAGGCAGAGGGATTGTCAAAAGGAAGCCGAAGGTCAGAAAGCCAAGAGAGTAAACAAACTGAGTCAAGCACAGAGAGCAAAACAAACAGACGAGAACAGAGCACACATACTAAGGGGCTCAGGCACACAGACTAAACAAAAGTATAGCTGATGGAATCCTAGTCCATAGTATGTATAAATACCTCTCCCAGATCCAAAGGCAGGCCACCACAATTTAACCCTGAGAGGGCAGGGCATTAACCCTGTCCAAACCATAAGAGTACCCCCCTCTTAACGGGGGGCACTGGACCCCCAGGCTTCTCAGGGTATCTGGCATGAAAGGACCAGTCGATCAGCATGCACAGAACTGGCCGGAAAACATGACTAGTCCTCAAGGGAATATCCCTTCCAATGTATTAGGTACTGAAGCCTCCGACGCACCCACCTTGAGTCAGTGATGCGCCCAACCTCGTACTCCAGCTGACCCTCTACCAACACTGGCAGAACATCGGATGAGGAATCTTCCTTAACCGTCCCCACAGGTGTTATGATTTGGTAACTGAGGAGGATGGGAGCAAAAAACAGCCAAGGCAGCCGAACACCCAGAGAGGTTGGGAACTAATGGGTTGCAGATCCCTAAACTAACCGCACAACTAGAAGCAGCCGTGGGACGTACCTATGGTGATCTAGACACCTCGGCACAGCTGGAGAACTAGCTACACCTAAAGATAGAAACAGGAAAGCTATCTGCCCTGGAGTAAAGCCCCAAAGGAATAGGTAGCCCCCACAAATGTAATGGCGGTTAGACAAGACGAAATACAAACGCAGGCAGAAAATAGAGTGAGCAAACGCAGGGGCCAAATACTGCCTAGATAGGACAGGACAGAATACTATCTGCAACCCAGTAAAACCCTAGAAAAACTTCCAACACTTCTGATTTAAAAAATGCTGAGATCACACGATCTCGCCACCCACTAAATCAGATCTCAGGTGTGAACAAGAGGCTAACCCACAGCCACTCAAATAGCAGGGATAGAGCAACTGAACAACTAAACAGTGGCTACTGAAAAACAGGAGCACAGGCCCCAGGAGGGGAACCTGGCTAACAGACCACAAAAGTGCAGACAAAAAATGGGAAAGGCAAACACGATAGAAACAAGCAGCAAATAACTTATTTGAAAGTAGCAAATGAAGGCAAGACACCAGCTGACTTCCAAATGGACCAGGAAACAACAATTGATCACCGGCGAGGATCATGGGAAGGCAGCTCACTTATATCAGCCCTGTCAGTCTTTTCTGATTGCCAGTCATCGCTCGCAGGTGATGGACTTCTACTATTCAACACTGGTTCAATACCATTAGCAACCACCAGAGGGAGCCCCAACTCAGAAGTTATTTCCAAAACGTTCACAACACACAGGCTTTAATAGGGAACTGTGGAAGACATTAGATATTTTGAAGGAGGTGGGCAACTGTAATCTGTAGGCCACTGGGTTGATCACCTGCACAATCTTGTATGGACTAATAAACCGGAGGCCCAGCTTCATAGAGGGTATTTTAAGCTTGATGTTACGGGTGGACAACCACACCTTCTCCCCTACTGCCAACGCCGGAGCTGGTCCCCTCCTCCTGTCCGCAAATCGTTTGTACCTTTTCTGGGCTTTAGATATGTTCCCCTGAACCTCCCTCCAAAGGGTACTCAAATGTTGTACGATGCCCACGGCACCAGGACAACCAGAATCCATGCGGGAAAACTCCCCAAACTGCGGGGTAAACCCATAATTGACCTGAAAGGGAGACTTTCCAGTAGACTGATTAATGCGACAGTTGAACGCAAATTCTGGCATGGGCATACATCACACCAGTACTCCTGTCTGGAAGAGGCCAGGCGTCTGAGAATTTGCTCTAACGACTGGTTCATGCGTTCAGTCTGTTCCTTAGATTAGGCGATAAGCAGAGGAAAATGACAACGTGATCCCCAAGTTCCCACAAAACGCTCTCCAGAACCTGGCCCCAAACTGCACACTCCTGTCTGACACAACATTCACAGGCACTCCATGCAACCGTACTATGTGCTGTATAAATAAGCGGGCCAAGGTTTCAGCAGACGGCAACACGGGCAACGGTACAAAGTGGGCTTGTTTGGAGAACCTATCCACCAACACCCACACCACAGAGTTGCCCCTGGAAGGAGGAAGATTTGTGATAAAGTCCATGGACAGATGTGTCGATGGTCTGTCCGGAATTGGCAAAGGCACCAATTGCCCTGCCGGACCTGAGAGGATTTAGAGCGGGTGCACACCCCACATGTATTCACAAACCTTTTGATATCAGTAACCATAGAGGGCCAGCAAAAACCCCTAGCCACTGCCCCCCGGGTAGCTGCAATCCCAGGGTTAGCACTTAACAAAGAATCATGAAATTCCTGCAGAAGTGTGAGACGGAATTGTTCGGGTACAAAGAATTTACCTGGGGGTTTATTCCTGGGAGCCTGTGCTTGTGCTTCCAGACTCTCTCTTTGTAACTCAGATGAGACTTCTGCCACAACCACTCCCTGTTGAAGAATGGAAGAGGAGTGTTCTGGAGGGGATACAGAATCAAAGCTTCGTGATAAGGCATCCACCTTTACATTTTTAAGGTACTGCCACACTAGACAATCCCGCTAGCGATCTCATTAGCGTCGCATACTAATGAGATCGCTAGCGGGATTGTTTCTATATCGCTAGTGGCTACCTATTTTAGCGATGTCGTTAGGACGCTATCGCGGTTAGCGATCTCCTTAACGACTTTAGCGGTACAAAAGTACCGCTAAATCGCTAAAAAAGGTGCCACACTTAGCGATATATACTTACCCAGCGGGGCGCCAGCGACGAAAATAGGGTCCGGAACGATTCCAGCGACGAGCGAGATCACAGCAGGAAGCTCGTCGCTGGCAGCTGCCGCACACAACAACATCGCTAACGGGATCGCTAAATAGTGACGTTTTTTAGCGATCCCGTTAGCGATGTTGTTTAGTGTGGCATACCCTTTAGAACCTGGACGGAATGTAATGATAAAATTAAATTCGAGATAAAAAAACTTCCACAGAGCCTGTCTGGGGGTCAATCTCTTAGCAGACTCGATATAGGCCAAATTTTTATGATCAGTGATGACTAGAGTTGAGCGATACTTTCCGATATCCTAAAGTATCGGAATCGGAATGGTATCGCCGATATCACTAAAAAATCGGCGATACCCGATACCGATACCGGAAGTCCCATGTAAGTCTATGGGAACAAAATATCGCAACTAAAAAAAACCCATTCTTTCCTTGTAAACACTAAATATACACACATAGAATACATATATATATATATACATGTCATTGTGACATATATATATACATATATGTATAGTTTATACACTTCTACATAGTAAAATATCCTCTCATTCAATTGCCGGGTAAAGCCGGCTTCAGTGAAAAGACAGAAGCACCCGACATGAAATGACACTTGGTGTACATAGGGTTAACCATGTCTTTTCATGTCGTTTGCTATCTGATTTGCACAAACAATTAAATCAGACTATGTGTGCAAAATTTCACACCTGTAGGGGTTAATTAAAGGTGTAAATTCGTTGTAAAAAAAACGGACTTTTTTTGCTACGAATTTACACCTTTAATTAACCCCTACAGGTGTGAAATTTTGCACACATAGTCTGATTTAATTGTTTGTGCAAATTAGGCTGGAGTCACACACAACCACAAAAAATCGGTCCGTTTTAGACGGTCGACAATCGGATCAAAATAAAAACATCACACATCCTTCTGGCATCCGATTTTCCTTCAAAGATGCGATTTAATCGCATGTGTGTGTACCTTGTAACATCCGATTTTCATCCGACTTGCGAGATTTTCTCGCAGGCTTGCAAAACTGACATATAATGGATCCAAAAGAATAGTATTTAAATGCCAAAAGAAAGAATAGATATATACACATATATATATATATATATATATATATATATATATGTCATTGTGACATATATATATATACATATATTTATAGTTCTTACACTTCTACATACTGTTATAGCCGCTAATTCAATTGCCGGCTTCAGTGAAATCACAGAAGCCGACATGAAATGATACATTGTTTCCACACATTTAACCATGTAATTTCATGTATTTTTATATATGTTTGAAACATACAATTACATGAGTATATGTGTGCTAAATTTCAGACATGTAGGGGTTAATTAAAGGTGTAAATTCGTTGTAAAAAAAACGGACTTTTTTTGCTACGAATTTACACCTTTAATTAACCCCTACAGGTGTGAAATTTTGCACACATAGTCTGATTTAATTGTTTGTGCAAATTAGGCTGGAGTCACACACAACCACAAAAAATCGGTCCGTTTTAGACGGTCAACAATCGGATCAAAATAAAAACATCACACATCCTTCTGGCATCCGATTTTCCTTCAAAGATGCGATTTAATCGCATGTGTGTGTACCTTGTAACATCCGATTTTCATCCGACTTGCGAGATTTTCTCGCAGGCTTGCAAAACTGACATATAATGGATCCAAAAGAATAGTATTTAAATGCCAAAAGAAAGAATAGATATATACATATATATATATATATATATATATATATATATATGTCATTGTGACATATATATATATACATATATTTATAGTTCTTACACTTCTACATACTGTTATAGCCGCTAATTCAATTGCCGGCTTCAGTGAAATCACAGAAGCCGACATGAAATGATACATTTTTCCACACATTTAACCATGTAATTTCATGTATTTTTATATATGTTTGAAACATACAATTACATGAGTATATGTGTGCTAAATTTCAGACATGTAGGGGTTAATTAAAGGTGTAAATTCGTTAAAAAAAAATGCGTGGGCTCCCGCTGTATTTTCTCCACCAGACAGACAAAGCAAGCGAGTGGGGCAGATAATAATAGCCTAGGGAGGGTACATTTTTTTTGTGCCCCCCCCTGGCTACTAACATCTGCCCCCAGACACCCCAGAAAGGGCAAATCTATAATTAGATTCGCCCTTTCTGGCACTTTGCCCGTCTATTCCCATTGCCCTGTAGCGGTGGCGAATGGGTTAATAAGGGGTTAAAATGACCTTGCAATTGAAAGGTCACTTTAAGCCAGGTTAATAATTGATAGCTGTCAATTAGGCAACTATCAATTATTAATCCTATTGTATGAAAAAAAATCAAACACACACACTTTAATAAAAAATAAGTTTAATTAAATAATCACACAGTTTTTGACCATATTTTATTTTCCTGCTAAAACCATTTCCCGTAATAAAAATAAAATAAAAAAGCAAAATTATACTTACCAATCCGATGTACAGTCAGGTCCCACGGTGTAATCCATCAGAAAGGGTTAACAGGTTACAGGTCGCAGAGAGCTAATAATGCTGTCTCAGACCTGTATTCCCCTGAATGAATAACTTCCTCTCCCAGCGAAAGTAGAGGAATAGATTCATGAATGGAGCTTAATTGATTTCTTGCCAATTTAACTGTAGTGACCTGACCTAAAGGGAAAGTGGACACAATCAATTAAGCTTCATTCATGAAACACATCCTCTCCTGTCGCCAGGAGAGGAACTTATTCATTCATGAGCTTTGAGCTGAGCATGCAGGATTACTTGCACTGCTTGGCTCAAAGCTAGTTAACCCTTTGTGAAGGATTACAGCGTGGGACGTGACAGATCGGCGGAATAGGTAAGAATAATGTTGTTTTATTTCTTTTTCTTTATTTTAGGAGATCAATGGCTTCGCACGGATTTAGTGTAAAATAAAATATGGTCAAAAAAATGTGTTTTTATTTCATTAAAATTATTTATTCTTAAAGTGTGTGTGTTTTTTTATTTACTTCAATAGGATTAATAATTGATAGTTGTCTAATTGACAGCTATCAATCATTAACCTGCCTTAAGGTCACCTTTCAATTGCAAGGTGACAGTAAGGTGAGATTAACCCATTCGCCACCGCTACAGGGCAATGGGAATAGACGGGCAAAGTGCCAGAAAGGGCGAATCTAATTATAGATTTGCCCTTTCTGGGGTGTCTGGGGGCAGATGTTAGTAGCCAGGGGGGGCACAAAAAAATGCACCCTCCCTGGGCTATTATTATCTGCCCCCACTCGCTTGCTTTGTCTGTCTGGTGGAGAAAATACAGCGGGAGCCCACGCATTTTTTTTTAACGAAATTACACCTTTAATTAACCCCTACATGTCTGAAATTTTGCACAAATACACTCATGTAATTGTATGTTTCAAACATATATAAAAATACATGAAATTACATGGTTAAATGTGGGAAACAATGAAATCATTCATGTCGGCTTCTGTGATTTCACAAAACCCGGCAATTGAATTAGCGGCTATTACAGTATTAGAAGTCAGGAACTATAAATATATGTAAAATATACATGACACAATGACATGTATATATATATGTTGTGTTCTATGTGTATATTATCTATTCTTTCTAGTCTTTATTAAAGCTGTCAGTGTGATTTTACAGTATAGGCGGGGATGAATTGCCGGCTTTTCTAAAGGAAACACCGATGCGATTTCATCGCAAGTCACACAGTTTGGTCCGTTTGTAATCAGATTTTTTCATCGCTCCCAAGACTTGCATTGGCGATTGTCGACCGACAATCGGTGACAATCGCAGCATGCTGCGATTGTACACGGACTTTTAAAACGGACCACAAAAAATCTGATACTGGGAGCTGCTCCATAGATTAACATAGGTCCGACTGCAATGCGATATTTCATCGCATTGCAGTCCGTCCGATTTGTCGCCATGTGACTCCGGCCTTAGATAGCAAAGGACATGAAAAGACATGGTTAACCCTATTTACACCAAGTGTCATTTCATGTCACCCGACATGAAATGACACTTGGTTGTACATGGGGTTTAACCATGTCTTTTTCAAGTCCTTTGCTATCTAATTTGCACAAACAATTAAATCAGACTATGTGTGCAAAATTTCACAACCTGTAGGGGTTAATTAAAGGTGTAAATTCGTTGAAAAAAAAAAACCGACTTTTTTTGCTACGAATTTACACCTTTAATTAACCCCTACAGGTGTGAAATTTTTGCACACATAGTCTGATTTAATTGTTTGTGCAAATTAGATAGCAAAGGACATGAAAAGACATGGTTAACCCTATGTACACCAAGTGTCATTTCATGTCGGGTTCGCATTTTCACAAAAGCCGGCAATTGAATTAGCGGCTATTATACTATGTAGAAGTGTATGAACTACAAATATAAATAATATATATATGTTCACAAATTCAATGACATGTATATATATATATATGAGGTGTAAAATTGCTGAAAAAAAATGCGTGGGCTCCCGCCCATTTTCGCAACCAGACAGACAAAGCCAGTGAGTGGGGGCAGATAATAATAGCCCAGAGAGGGACCATTATTTTTGCCCCCCCCGGCTACTAACATCTGCCCCCAGACACCCCAGGAAAGACAAATCTATAATTAGATTCGCCCTTTCTGGCACTTTTGCCCGTCTATTCCCATTGCCCTGTAGCGGTGGCGAATGGGTTAATATGGGGTTAAAGCCACCTTGCTATTGAAAGGTGACCTTAAGCCAGGTTAATAATTGAGAGCTGTCAATTAGACAACTATCAATTATTAATCCTATTGCATAAATAAAAATAAAAACACACACACTTTAATTAAAAATCATTTTAATGAAATAAAGACACATGTTTTGACCATCTTTTATTTTACTGAAAAAAAAACCTTTTCCCCTGTAATAAAAATAAAAAAAAAAAGCAAAATTATTCTTACCTATCCCATGCACAGTCAGGTCCCACGGTGTAATCTTCAGAAAGGGTTAATGTTTACTGCAGGGACCGCAGCTAATGCTGCAGCCTCACAGTAAACCCCAAATGAATGAGTTCCTCTCCTGCCTGACAGGAGAGTAAAGGCTGGGTGTCACATAACGATACACCAGCGATCCCGACAACGATATCACTTGTCAGGATCGCTGGTGTATCGCTACATGATCGCTGCTGAGCTGCCAAACAGGCAGCGATCTGGGACAGCGACACTGGGGTAACATCGCTTAAGGGCCCGTCTCATAGCGATATCGCTACCAGAATCGCTTCTGAGTCACTATTTTTGTGACCAAACACGAGCTCACCACGAAACGCGTTGTGACATTCACGACGAACAGCCCCCTCCGGGTTCGCTTTACCGCAGAAATGTCAGGGCCTTTGATCGCGTTTCCCTCTTACAGGCACGCACTCGCGCGTGTGACGGCGGGAGACCCTGATCCGCTGGAAACCAAGGTAAAACAGCGTTTTCCAGGCCCGCGCACGCTTTGAAACCCGGTGTACTTGAACCAGTCCTCTTTCATCAGGGGCCGGATCCAAGTACACAGCGGTTTCTAGGCAAAAGCCCCGCGCCGGAAACCCTGTTACCTTGTTTTCCCCGGTGCTGTCTCCCGCCGGCACACGCAGCATGTGTTCCTGTCAGCGGGAAAAACCCGCGGGTCAAAGTCCCCGACATTTCAGCGACGAACACGAAACCCGGCAGGGGGGCTGATCGCCTGAATGTCACACACAGCATATCCTGGTTACTTGCGCGCCACAAAACTAATGACTCAGCAGCGATCTCGGTAGCATATCCCTATGTGAGACGGGCCCTTAATGAAAGCTAAATTGATGCTTTCCACTTTCATTTAGGTCAGCCCGGACACAACATGACGTCAGAGGGAACGAATTAAAAAAAAAATAGGGTTCCCTTCGAAAAAAAAAAAAGGGGTGGGGTCCCCCCATTTTTGTTAACCACCAGATGAAGCAGACCGCGAGCCTGATTTTCAGGCTTTTTAAGGGGCCAAGATCCATGGACCTTGCCAGCCTGATAATACCAGGCCACAGCACGTATATCTTGGGGTTAACAAAAATAGGGGATCCCCCGAAAAAAATTGGCGTGGGGTCCCCCTATTTTTGTTAACCAGCCAATGAAAAAAAACGCTGAGGCCTGGATTTCAGGCTGTTTAAGGATCAAGATCCCCTGGACCTTGCCAGCCTATAATACCAGGCCACACCCGTCTGCATAACTGGCTGATTAACAAAAATAGGGTTCCCCTCGAAAAAAATGGGGGGGGGTCCCCCCTATTTTGTTACCACCAAGAAGCAGAAACCCCGAGGCCTGGATTTTCAGGCTGTTAAGGAGCCAAGATCCTGGACCTTGCCAGCCTTTAAATACAGGCACAGCAGTCGCATATCTTGGCTTTATTAACAAAAAGGGGATCCCCTTAAAAAAATTTTTGGGGGGGTTCCCCCCTATTTTTGTTAACCAGCCAGATGAAGCAGACCGTGAGGCCTGGTTTTTTCAGGCTGGTAAAAGGGTCCAATTCCATGGACCTTGCAACCCGATAATACCAGGCCACACAGTCTGCTTAAGCTTGGCGGTTAACAAAAATAGGGGGATCCCCTCGAAAAAAAAACGGTCCCTGGGGATCCCCCCTATTTTGTTTAACCAGCCAAGTAAAATGCAGAGCTGGGCCTGGTAAAAAAAGCCGTCAAAGGCCCATGGTTTTTTGGGCCCCCAACCCGCCTGATAATACCAGGCACAGCAGCCCCACATTTGGCGCATCAAAAGATTGAATTGGGGGCACTTTACCCCGGGTCTTTCCCCACTTTCCCTGTAGCGGTGGCAAGCGGGGTAATAAGGGTTTATTGTCACCGTTGATTGCACTTTTACAATAAGCCCGGTTAATAATGGATAGGCGTCAATAAGACACCGATCCATTATTAATCCAAAAGTTATTAAATGTATAAAAAAAAGACACAGCAAGAAAAAAGTCTTTTAATGAAATAAAAGAGACAACACAGTTTTCATTTCTTTTATTACTCTCTCATTCCTGCGACGCCATCGATCTCCTGTAAAAAAAGAAAAAAAACAAACCAACAGTATACCACCTGTCCGACGCAGTCCATAACGATAGTCCCACGACGATCCAGCTCTGCTACATCGCAATGACAGGCAGAGCCTGTCATCCCGGCGCAGCACAGCTGATTACCTGCTTCCCCGGCGGTGACGTCATCGGACTGACTGCTTTACGGCCGCGATTACCCAGCAGTCACTGCAGTTATCGCGAGAAACTGCATGTGACCGCCGGGGAAAGAAGATGGCGGCCATGAAGCAGTGCAGGACGTGACCGCCGGAGATCTTCTGCCGGGTAAGTGCCGCTGACTCCTGACAGACCCGACCGACGGACACTGACAGTGACAGTGACAATCCCGATTCCGGTATCCGATAAGACGAAAATATCGGAACTCGGAATCGGAATTCCGATACAGCTAATATCGGCCGATACCCGATATTTGCAGTATCGGAATGCTCAACACTAGTGATGACCGTAATGGGATGAACGGCCCCCTCCAGAAAATGCCTCTATTCTTCGAAGGCCAATTTAACCGCCAACAATTCCCTGTTACCGACATCATAATTTCTCTCGGCCGAAGAGAATTTTTTAGAGAAAAAGGCACAGGGCTTGAGGTTAGTAAGGGTGGAAGGGCCCTGGGACAGCACTGCTCACCCCCACCTCAGAAGCGTTGGCCTCCACTTTAAAAGGTCTTTATGGATCAGGTGGTACCAACTCGGGGGCTGAAGTAAAAATTTCTTCAACGTCAGGAAGGAATTTTTTTGCAGCCACTGACTCATTTTTTACATCTGCCCCTTTGAGAGTGAGGTCCGTCAAAGGTTTCACCACCTGTGAAAACCCTTTAATGAACTTCCTATAGATGTTAGCGAAGCCCAGGAATCGCTGCAACCCCTTCAGGTCATGAGGCTGCACCCAATCCGTAATGGCCTAGACCTTCCTAGGATCCATGCAGAATCCCTCCCCTGATACATTTATGCCCAGAAAAGACAGTTCTTGCACAAAAAATGAACATTTCTCTAGTTTAGCGTATAAATGGTTCTCCCTGAGTCTCATAAGAACCATACACAGATGGTGTAAATGAGATTGACTGTCCTCTGAGTATATCAGGATGTTATCCAGGTACATGACTACATAATGCCCTATCAGGTCAGAAAAAATAACATTCCTGAAATTCGGGAAAATAGCAGGGGCATTAGTAAGACCGAAAGGCATAGCCAGGTTTTCAAACAGCCCTTCGATAATCAGGAACGCTGTTTTCCATTCATCTCCCTCCCAGCCTCTTATAAGGTTATAAGCCCCTCGTAAATCGAGCTTAGAAAATTATTTGGCCCCCATGAGTTGGTTGCATAGATCAGGGATCAGGGGGAGAGGGTATGTGTTTTTTACTGTAATTTTGTTCAGTTCCTGAAAATCGAGGATGATCGCAAACCACCATCCTTTTTCTTAACAAAGAATGACCCTGCTGCCACGGGTGAGACCAAAGGCCAAATATGCCTCTTGCGGAGGCTCTCTGTGATGTACTCTTTCATGGCTTGATGCTCAGGCCCGGACAAATTAAACAGACGAGCCTTGGGTAATTTGGCTCCTTTGACTAAATCAATGACACAATCAAACGGTCTATGTGGTGGATGCGCCTTAGCCTCACTTTCGGAAAACACGTCTTCGAAATCCTTCAGGAATTCTGGAATACCCTCCAGACCAACAGATGACACAGATACAGATTTTATCGTTTGACAAGAGGTACCAGGTTACAACACAGACCGTTATCCTTACATCCCCATTGAGTGATTTGCCCCGTCACCCAATCAATGACAGGATTGTGGCGTTGCAGCCAGGGCATCCCCAGTATCAGTCCAGCATTCAGATTATTCAGAACAAAACAATTTAACTTTTCCATGTAAGTGGAACCCACTTTCAGAGAAAAGACATCAGACATGAAACAAATTCCATCCCGGGTAAGAGGGGAGGAATCAATAGCCACAATTTTAACAGGGTCTTTCAGCCTGACTATCCCTATCTAATTAAGAGTCACAACTTGGGCATCAATCAGATTAATGTTGGAACCGCAGTCAACAAAGGCGGTAGTCACAACAGGACTGCCAGCAAGTTCCAGTTCCACATGTAGCACAATTTTTGCAAGTGAGGAAAAATGTACCTGGGAGTCTGGGCAACCTCCTCGATTGTTGCCCAGACTCAATTGTTTCCCGACGGCTTCACTGAAGAAGGGCAGGAGGGACAGTCTCTTTTCCAATGTCCAGAGGCTCCACAGTAAAAACATAGTTGGTTGTCTCTATGGTGTCTTCTCTCTCTTTCCTTCACCGAGACAGCCCCAACCTCCATGGGTTCAGGGACGGGTGCAGTGTCACACAGGTTGGAGTACAAGGGAGTCTCTTGTTGCATCACTCCTCTAGCACGGAGTCTCCGATCCATATGGACCACCTGCGTCATGGCATCCTCCAGGGTATCGGGGGGATGATGTAATGCCTGAGCGTCCTGTAGATGGTCAGACAGGCCCCTGCGGAACAACCCCTCAGGGCGGCGTCGTTCCAAGTTACTTCGGCGGCCCAATGTCTAAACTTTGAGCAGAACCATTCAACGGAGTGCCTTCCCTGTGACACACTCATCACCCTATCCTCTGCCAGACGCACTCTATCAGGCTTGTCATAAATGTGCCCCCGAGCCTCAAAGAACAGGTTCACAGACATACTTTCAGGAGCAGAGGAAGAGAGAGTGAAAGCCCATGCCTGTGGAGCCCCCCTTAACAAGGACATTACGACCCGCAACCTCTGCCTTTCATTTTCAGAGGCCCGGGGACGTAACTCAAAAAACAACTTGCATCCCTCTTTAAAGACCCTAAACAATTTTTTATCTCCAGAAAAGTTGTCGGGTAACTTTACCGGTGGCTCGGGGTCCGCTAGGGATACATCAGTTGGGCCCCCCACCCAGGACCCCGATGGAGCAGAGCCCTGTAAAGTGCCTGCCACATCTCTCTGCACCTGTTGGTGCGAGTAAACCAGGGCTTGCTGCCCCATGGACAGCCTTTGCATAAGCTGGGAGAGCTCATTAACCTGCTCAGTGAGAGCCCATACTGGATCCATAAAACAGTAGTACCCCACCACCAGGGAAAGACTGTAGGGTCAGCTATAATGTCACAACTCCCAGGTGTCACTGCTGCGGGAGGGCTGCGCTCCGCAGCAAGGGAGCTGAGAGCAGAGCAGCGGAGAACTCACCGGGTAACAAGCAGGAACTGAACCACATGACTGGGTGGGAGGTGGCCGAGGGCAGCACCAGGCGCTGGGGTGCAGAGGAGACGATGGACACCAGAGAGTAGTCAGACGTGCCAAGGTCAAAACCAGGAGAAAATGAGGTACTGGTGGGGTGAGGCCAAGGGATTGTCAAAAGGAAGCCGAAGGTCAGAAAGCCAAGAGAGTAAACGAACCGAGTCAAGCATAGGGTGCAAAACCAACAAATGTGAACCGAGCACACACAAGGAGGTTAGGCACACAGACTAAACAAAAGTATAGCTGACAGGGAATCCTAGTCCAGAGTGTGTATAAATACCCCTCCCAGATCCAAAGGGAGGCCACCACAATTAACCCTGAGAGGGCAGGGCATTAACCCTGTCCAAACCATGACATGTGCTCTGCTTGTGAGAAGAGCATGACGTCCCTGCCTTGTTCTGCTTACAAGCTTAAAGCAGTTGCTGGCACCAGAGCAGGATGCTGCGAGGTAAATGTAATGGTTTGTTTTTTTAATGTTTTCTGATGGGGCCATGCATACCAGGATGGGGGTGGGGGCCAATTATAAAGATGCAGCCATGCATGCCAGGACCGGGGTTGGGGGAAAATCATACCAAGATACTATTATTAAAGAGAAATGACTATTCATTACCCCCCATGCCCATGGGCGTGGAATGCAGTGAATATTCATTTCTCTTTAACAGCGGGAACAGGAGTTAAGGGTATGCCACACTAAACAATATCGCTAACGGGATCGCTAAAAAACGTCACTATTTAGCGATCCCGTTAGCGATATTGTTCAGTGCGGCAGCTGCCAGCGACGAGCTTCCTGCTGTGATCTCGCTCGTCGCTGGAATCGCTCCGGACCCTATTTCATCGCTGGCGCTCCCGCTGGGTAAGTATCTAATCGCTGTGTGGCACCTTTTCTTAGCGATTTAGCGGTACTTTTGTACCGCTAAAGTCGTTAAGAAGATCGCTAACGGCGATAGCGTCGTTAACTATATCGCTAAATGTGGCAGCATTTAGCGATATAGAAACAATCCCGCTAGCGATCGCATTAGTATGTGTCGTTATCGTGATCGCTAGCGGGATTGTTTAGTGTGGCAGTACCTTAAGCTGCAGCCGCCGGCTCCAGCCTCCTGTGACCCACTGCTCTGCCGATGCCGTTCCCCCACCTCCCCACCACAGCCAGAGCTGGTATATCTACCAGAGGTCTCAAACTGCATTCCTCAAGGGCTGCAAACAGGTCATGTTTTCAGGATTTCCTTGTATTGCACAGGTGATAATTTAATCACCTGCACAGATAATGATTCCAGTACCTAGTGCAATGCTAAGGAAATCTTGAAAACACGCACGGTTTACGGCCCTCGAGGAATGCAGTTTGAGACCCCTGATCTAGACTATAAGTCACCCCTCCCCCTTTTTCCTCCAGCTTTTTGTAGGAAAAAAGTGCTTCTTATAGTCTGAAAAATACGGTAATCAGAGAATACATATGCATTACATGGTAATAATGAATGAAAAAAGGGGACTTTTTTGGCAATGTAAGAATACCATATAGCAGAAAACTGGCTTACGAGTACAACATCTCACTGCTAAAAAAGTACAAAACAACGTGCAAGCATGAAGTTTTCATATTGAAAATACCTGCTAATTAGAGCAAATAGTCAAAAAACAAAAACAAAATATGTATTAGAATATTTAGTCTGGGGGCGTATTTAGTTAATTAAACATATCAGGTGATAAGCCTGTTCACACTGCCTGGTTATCAGGAAGTGAGCATGATGAGGAACTCCCAGATTCGCCCAGTGTATATCCAGCACTGGAAGTTTTATGTTTAGGGGGCTCATAGACTCCCTCTTATTGCTGGCCCTTGGTGAAAAATACTGTGCTGGTTGTATTTTACTGTTTTTGGTTTGGCTGGAATAAATGTATTGATGCATTGATTAGGAAGTCAAGTTTGCTGTTGACCAGATGATGATTCTGCTACTTTTCTGCAGCAAAATATCTACATGAGCAATATCTATAAGATAGATATTACATCTATCTTTATAGCAATGCATTTAATGTTGTATAACAACAGAAAATTACTATATTTAAGTATAAAATAAATGTTAAACATAATTCATTGTAAGTTACTTTAATAGGCTTATTGAGTCAAAAATTGAATTCAAATTTTCTTTCATTTTAATACTCTATTAGCAAAACTATCAGTAGTGTTAGATTACTAATTAATATGTTGTTTTCTATTGGTCAGAAAATGAAAATGTTCAAATTTGGTTCTGGGCCACATAACAGTCACAGAGGTTATAGTGGCTATTGTTACACCTTGAAAAGCTTGCTAATGCATAAAGATTGTAAAACGGGAAAGCTTGAGGCTATTGCAGCAAATACAGTGTGATTGGAATTACTTAGACATGACTGAATGGCTCCCATAATTGGTCAGAAAATACTAGGGGTATGTGCAACTAATAGAAAATAAAGAAATACAAAATGATGCTTGCATTTCACTTGAATGTGACTTGCCAGAACTAGTTGGGGGGACTATAGAAGGAAAAATGTGTAACAACAAAATAGATAAAAGATTTCTATACTTTAATTATGGTAATAAAAAGACTGGGGGCTGCTCAATGTATGAGTAAAAGTAAAAGAGAAAATAAAGGAAAAGCTGCCTCTAGCAATAAAGTCGTTGCTATATTTTACATACCAGTAAATGCTGCATAAAAATGAGAGCTGCAAACTGATAGTTGTTAAGGGCAAATTAATCATTGCACTACATGTTAATTTCTGCATTGTTTTTGAGTTAGGCATAGAGTATAGTGCAGGGCTAATAAATGTGCATGACAACCTGCCAGATACCCATTTTCCTGTACAAAGAAATGTTTATCAGACGTCATAAATTGGTGATGCATCTCAGAGAAAGTGACAGTTTTTCTATAAATTTCTAGTTATTGTGATTAGTATTATTTAATATTTTACACATTGGTGACATTTTTATTATCGTCTTAGGATTTTAATTTTAATGCCTCAGAGATTGTGTTCTAAACAGGTCAAAGCTGATTACAGGGCTTTATTTGTGACTTACGGTAATTACTTTTGGAGCACTATTTCAAGTTAAGAGTATATTCACACACACAGTACCTAGGGCAAAACCAAGTGTGAATAGTCTCGGTAAAATGCTTCTCTATTTACAGGCTGCACAATTTAGTTGTTCAAGTGGCAATCCAGTAGAATTGAATTAATGAATAGCAAGAAAACTCAATGTCCATGGCATACACCACACAGAAAAAAAAGAAAAACTAGTTGAGGAAATTATGGTAAGTCACATACACATATGTAAAGGGTGGTAAGGTCACGTTCACACGTTTAGTATTTAGTCCGCATTTTACATCAGTATTGGTAAGCACAAGGGAGTGGGAGAAAAATGCAGTGGTGTTTTTATTATACTTTTCCGCTTAGGCTGGGGTCACACTGGTGACAAAATCGGACGACTGCAATGCGATGAAATATCGCATTGCAGTCGGACCTATGTTAATCTATGGAGCAGCTCCCAGTATCAGATTTTTTGTCGTCCGTTTTAAACGTCCGAGTGCAATCGCAGCATGCTGCGATTGTCACCGATTGTGGGTCGACTATCGCCAATGCAAGTCTATGGGAGCGATGAAAAATCGGATTACAAACGGACCGCACGTGTGACTTGCGATTAAATCGCACAACTTTTCCAGGTGACAGGAAACTGCCTTTGAATTTCTCAGGAAGCCTTTACATGCTAATTAGCTAAGCACATCTTAAAAAACAACAGGAAGAACGCCTACACGGAGTCCAGAAACATGGCATCTAGCCACATCAATGTGGAACTCCTCATTGTATTGGTGCAGGAGAGGCCTGAATTGTGGGACCAGCGCGATTCCAACTACAGCAATCGGACGCGCAAAGAGGCGGCATGGAAAACTATATGTGTGCACATTTTTCCGGACTATAATGAGAGATCCAGGGAGGACCAAGAGCGACTTAGTAAGTACCACATGTAACGGTTTTCAAAATGTTTAAAAAATTTATTTTTGCAAATAAGAATCTAGCCTTATGTGTTTAAATGCTATTTAAAACGCAGCATTATCGACCTCTTCTATTTAGAAGTACACATTGCTGTGTGTGTAGTCCAAAAATATCCATGTAAATTTAAATATCATCGATGCTTCGGCATCTATTGACTACCACATTTTGTAGTTATCTTCACCTCAGATGTAGTGTTTTGGTGATAAAATTCTAACTGATTGAGGCGTTTGGTAAAGGGCCAAGCATTTTTTAAAATGTATGTTAGTGCTTATAACATGGATACTTCTGGTTGTATGTTGATGTGTTTTAATATTGTAAATCACATCACACATGACCAGTATTTAAATGTTCAGTGTTGCCTATTTTTGTTTTTGCCTTATTAAATAGATATCAGTCATTAAAAGCGTTATGCTCTTCTTAAATTTGTAGTGAATGATGTGACAAGGCGATGGCGTAGTTGTCGTGACTGCTACCGGAGGGAGAGGCAGTTTAGAGATCGGAGTGGGGCTTCAGCATCTAAGAAGAGGAAGTACCTCTATTTTGATAGACTAAACTTCCTTGAGCCAGTGTTGGATCTGCGACCGTAAGTGCATGTGTGTTGAAGGACTTTCATGTTTCTAATTTTTTTTTTGTTTTTTTCATTCCTAGAACTGAGTCAAACCTAACTGAGAGGGAGACGGGGTCTGACTCAGAAGTGGTTATCGACCCAGTTGGTGATGGAGAAGAGGAGGCAGGCCCTTCCTCAGCAGCATGTGGGTCCACCCAAACAGCACCAACAACAGCTGCAGGAGCTGAGGATTCCCAGACACTGCATCTGGAAACTGAGGATCTACCTCAGAGCAGCAGCCCTAATAGGGCTCAAGATGTATCTCCTCCTCCTTCCCAACTCACAAGGCGAGGTAGGCGGCGACGAGAAGGAGTGGGTTCTGTATCAAGGAGGCAGGTGGACCGAGGAGTTCTGGACTATTTGTCCAGTGTAGGTAAAGATGATGGTGAGGAGGCATTTTGCCGCAGTCTGGCCCCTTATCTCCGGGCTACTCAAATACAGCACAGACTGAGGATCAGAAGTGGACTGCAGATTGTGTTGGAAGCTGGATCAGGCCCTAATGATCCCACCAACCTACTAGATTATCTTCATAGATGGGTGGTTGGTCCAGAAAATTTAGGGAGGTTGGTAGCACCAAATCCAGCACAATCTGCTTCTGCCTCTGATCCTCCTCCTCCTCCTCCTCCTCCTTATCATCATCCTCCTCCTCCACCTCCTCCTTCTTTGCAACAAAACCCAACTCCTCCTCCTCCTCCTACTGCAGCTCATTCTTTGTATGGAGCTTCCCAACTGCAAACAATGGGACAGAGTGGCCATGCACAATATGCCCACTCTAACATACCCAATGTTGTTGGCTGGCCACAACATGGATATGTTAGACATGGGCATATTGGGGGTCACTCTACTAGTGCTCAGTCATATCTATATGACTATGAGCATCAATTCCCTATGTACCCCTACCCACAAGGCCTTCATGATGCAGCAAGTAACCCAGCTGCTACTGTAGGACCTGCACCTGGTCTTTCTCAAACACAGGTTACAGATTGTGTGAGGCAGAATCCACAACCTGGCCCTCCATCCTCTCCAACACCACCACCAAGCTACCAGCAATTGTAGCTGTAATAATTTTTTATTTTTTAATAAGTGATATATTTTTTTATTTTATGAGTAATAATGTTATACATATTTTTTTGTTCGGTTTGGACATGTTGGTCCTGGTTACCAAAAAATATATCAGCCTTTAAAAGGCTTCAACACAAAACACTAATGATTAAAATTAGTGAAGTTACATTGGTTGTCTGTGTTTATTCTTCTATGTTAGGTAGTGTATTAAGTATGGTAAAGTATTAGACAAAAAAAGAGAGTGTACCATGAATTGATTCATCAAAACTAACTTTATGTTATGATATCACATAAAACACACTACATACCTATGGCCTCATCTTGCCAAGGAATAGAACCACGAGGGGAAACAAAATAATTTGTCAATAATTCACGCACTTTCAGACCAGAAGGGGGACGATGAGGATGGATGACTGGTCTCATAGGCCTCATCATATTATAAGACTGAAGGTCAGCCATATCAGATGATGAGCATTCATGCATTCTTGTAAAATTATGTAGTACCACACATGCTTGCACTACAAGATTTACATTTGATGCACTTAGCTGAATGGCTGATTGTAGGACACGCCATTTGGCTGTAAGAATACCAAATGTGCACTCCACCAGGCGTCGTGCACGAGAAAGGCGATAATTAAAGATGCGTCTCTGATGGTTGAGATTGCGCCGAGGATATGGCCTCATAACATTACAACTTAATTGGAAGGCCTCATCCGCTACTACAACATATGGCACTGCATCCATATTGGAGTGTGGAAGTTGACATGGTGGTGGTAAGTCCAATTGGTTATTGCGTAGCCGCCGACCCATAATGGAAGAATTGAAGACTCTGGAGTCTCCAGTCCTTCCATAGGCCCCAATGTCTACAATTATGAAGCGGTAGTTACTGTCGACCAAGCCCAACAAAACTATAGAAAAATATTGCTTATAATTGTAGAATTGGGTCCCTGATTTTGGCGGCTTACGCACACGTATGTGCTTCCCGTCCAGGGCTCCAATACAGTGTGGAAAATGACTGTTTTCTTGAAAGCCATGTGCAATCCTCAACCAATCTTCCATTTTGGGCTCTGGCATCACTTCTTTATTTAGTCTTGACCAAATTTGTCCACAAGTAGAGCTGACTATTCCGGAAATGGTGGATTTTCCAATTAAAAACTCTAAATGCAGAGCAGCGTATGAGAGCCCAGTGGAAAGGAACCTGCAATACACAAACAACAACAAACATGTACACATCAGAAAAAAAATATATGAAAAATCCATTAAGAAAATTTAAACAGTGGACATTTGTATACTCACCCATTCTATTAATTTTATGAGTTACAAACCATTATGACTGCTACACACAAGCATATAGGTTAAATAACACAATTTCATAATGACATCAGGTTCAGTATGTTAAGATGAAGAAAGTAAGAAGAATGTGAAAGATGGTAAATTATGCAAAACATCATCAACATATCGTTGACACACATACCTTAATGTTAGAAGAAGCCTTTCCTCAGCACAAATTGAAGGACGCATCCTGGTGTTCTGAAAGGTGATTCCAGGGCGCAATATGTCCAGCAAAATATCAAAGGTGCCAACACTCATGCGACAGTAGGCAAAAAACTTGTCAGGATTCCTACGCAGTGTTGAATACAGGCGCTCAAAATGGCCTTTGCTGATCCTTCGCTTCACAAGGGGATGCACCCACATTCTTCTGCGGATTCTGTGAGAAACAACTACAGGGTATGGCTCCCCAAAAGTTCTGGATATCAGCCAATAGTACAGCACACGCTCAGTTGTATTAAAAGTTAGTCTGTGACTCATAATTTTAACTTAGCAGCAACACAACAGGAACCACTAAGAAGCAAAACACTCAACGGCAAGGGTGGGAGGGTAAGAACAGTCAAACCACGCTTAAATATGGGTCTGGCTCATTATTCAAATGATTTGCAGGCCTCAAAAACGTTAAATGTCCATTTTGCTATGATGCCACTAAAAATCGGTAGTCGCTGGGTAATCGGATGTGAAACGTAAGCGTACATGCTACAAAATCGCATCAACTACAAAAAATCGGATGCCAGTCGCATCAATGTTCATGAAATTTTAATACGATTATTGACCGACTAAACGGTCAGATTTTTTAGACGTTGTGTGTGACCCCAGCCTTAGGCTGCGTCTCCATGATCAGGCAGTAGCAGTGTTTTGGATGTAGCATATTTTCACTGTGTCCAAAATGCTGCATTCTAATTACGCAGCTAAGTCCACATGTGTTCACTGAACAATGCGGATTTACCGCATCCAATACATTCTATTGTGGTAATTTTTGTTGCATAGACTAGCGTCTCTGCAACAGAAATTGACATGCTGCGGTTCATAATCCCGCACCATGGGTGAGTTTACACAGCATCAAATAGAAGCACAGTGGGCATAGAATTTCTACAAACCCCATACACTGTGCTTCTAATGTAGAACACAGTATGTTCGACGTAGCGCAGGTGAGCCAAGTCCAAAACGCTGCTATTTCGGATTGTGAGCACGTATCCTATTTGTTCCACTCCTGATTTTGGCTTATAAATACTGATGTAAAATAATGACCACATAATGAACGTGTGAGCATGATCTAAAAGTTTCTGCTAGAGGTGTTTTTCCCATGCCTACATTGATGACCTACTAGTATCTGAAAAGATGCTTAAATGTTTTAGAAAGAGCCAAATAGAACATAATGGTAATAAATCTACAGAGTGTCCCTAAAATCTGGACATATAAGCAATAATACATATTTTCAGGAAATGAAATTAATTTATTAACAACATTTTGTTAAATTGGAATATTAAATAACTTTTTCAATCAATATTATTTCCATCATTTTGTGATGCAAAGGCTGATATGCTTTGCAAAATTCTATTATAGTTTATTAAATTAATTAAAATGATAGTTCATGAGAATTCCTATTCGTTCAGACGTTAGGGACACCCTGTATACTAGATGCGAGGGATCCACAGAGAATTGACTTTGAGTTAAATTTTGCAAGGATCAGAAAAGGAAAATGATCAGCATCTTTTCACACACTGTTGGAAGACTCAGAGAGCGGGCTAATGAAAGCAGGGCTACCACCTCGGTTTCTCCACAATGCCCTGCAGCTACCACATCACAGGGTCTATCAGCCAATCAAAGAGGCTGTCACAACCAGTATAACAGATGATGGCCACACAGCTTCATTTTTAGAAATTACATGTTATGGATAAAGGCCAGAGCTCACAGCTAGAAAACAGGCCTAATCTGAATGCAATAGAGTAGTGCTGAAGTACATTGAAAATGGTAGTAGTAGTCTCAGTCTGTGAAATAATCCAAAGATTCAAGTAATATAAGGAAATGCTGTACCTATATAGTCACTTAGTGTGACTGTGAATTGATTCATCTGTGATATACTGCAGTAACAGCTTTTTATCCTAAACATACTGCAAATGAGGAGAGCATTTTAATACCCCTCTGTCTTAAATTTGCTACTAAACCAAAATCCTGAAATCAAGGTTTGTATGTCACAGACAGTATGCTTCCTAGCTTGTGAGACAGTTCAAGCCATATGTTTTTTTAACCCCTTCACAACCTTTTACATGCACATACGTTAAGGTCGTGTCCCCTGCCTTTGATGTGTGCTCCACTCTAAGCCCAAATCTTTCCCTGCAGATGATGGCTGATTTAGTCATCCATTCTGGACAGCCACAAGTAGAGCAGAGCACCGCCTGTGGCTGTTAACCTATTAAATGCTGCTGTCAATCTCTGATAGCAACATTTAACGCACACGTTTTCCCCCATTAAAAATTAAACAATTAAAAAACTATACACATATTTGGTATCAATGAGTTTGTAAAAGTGCCGATCTATCAAAATCTAAAATAAATTAATCTGATTACTAATCAGCGTAGTGAAAAAGATAAATCCAAACCTGAGAATTACGTTTTTTTAGGTCATTGCAGCATTGCCATAAAATGCAATAAGAGGTGATCAAAACATCTTATCTACCCCAAAATGGCATCAGAAAAATTGTCAGCTCACGACAGAAAAAATAAGCACCACTCACACAGCACTACATCACAAAAATTGAGACTGTTACCGATCTTGGAAAATGGCGACACAATTTTTTTACAAATTTCCGATCTTTTGTTTACCATTTAAATAAAAAACTATGCATGTTTGGTATCTGCATAATCATCGTATTTCCAAGTCAGCTTTACCGTATAGTGAACATTGTAAATAAAAATAAAAAAAAACCAATTATGAATTTGCACTTTTTTTTGCAATTTCTGCGCACTTGGATTTTTTTTCCCACTTTGTAGTGCATCACATGAAAAAATTAATGGTGTCATTCAAAGTACAGCTCATCCTGCAAAAAAAACAAGCCATCAAATGGCTGCTACGTAGATAGAGAAATGAAAAAGTTATGGCTCTTGGAAAAACTGGAGGAAAAAATGAAAGCGAAAAAATGGAAAATCGCCCGGTTGTGAAGGGGTTAAAGACATAAGTAAAATCACCATAAGGCCGGGGTCACACTTGCGGGTGTGATGCAAGAAACTTGCGCGAGTCTCTAGCATCAATACCCGACACTACCGCCGGCACTCGGACAGGAGTGTGCGGCTGCATAGAAATACATGCAGCCGCACACTAGTGCCAGGTATTGATGCATGAGATTCTCGCATCATATTCGCAAGTGTGACCCCGGCCAAATGCAGAAATTTAGGTAAGTATCAAATACTCAGGGATTTTTGGTGCAAAAATCAAAAAGGTGGACCTCTCTGTCTGGCGGTGGATACCGCGACATAGGATACTTGGCACGTACCTAGTCTGGGTCACAGCATACCTGATTTCAGGTCACTGACCACCTTTGCTTTGGGCTACACTCTTTAGCTGATCTTTGGCTACTGTTTGTGTTCTACTCACACTAGCATCTAAAAATTAACCCTAGTACACTGATGAAGGTCTATCATGACCGAAACGTTTGTAACTAGTGGCTACTGTATGTATTAAATTTTGATTTTGCACCAAAAATCCCAGAGTGTGCCCGGTATTTGATACTTAGCTATAAGGTTTGGGAACCTACTGTGTGGCACCTCCATGTTTGGCTGTTCGAACATTTATTCCTATAATCCAGAAATTTAAACACACCTATCTATCTCACAAAATGGGCATGTTGTAAAAAGCCTCCATATATTTTTCACACACTTTACTTAGTTGTTGTAATAGTCTATTACTTAGACCTGTATACGCCACTCAAATACATTGGCCTGTTGCATGAGCTTGCTTTTGGGAAATGAACCTATCTAGCTTTTCTTGTCCTATCCCTTTGTGAAGTAAAAAAAAGCTTTGGGGTGTTTTTTTTAGTTTAAAACTTTTAAAGAAAGGTCAAATTTTTTGAATACATCTTTTAATTCTAAAAATTAGCAACCATACATACCACGATGCATGCTTTTGCCACATGTTCGTTTTTGGTTATGAACATACGTTTAACTGCTTCACAACTTAGTATTATATGGTTGTGTATAGAGATGGGTGGACTGGTGGAAGTTTGGGTCCTGGTACCTGTCCCAAACTTTTTAGAAAGTTTGGTTCGGGTGCTAGAACAGTACCAGAAGCCGAACCTCATTGAAAAAATGGTTACCGGAACTGGTAAGACAAGAAAAAAAATCTCTCTTTCTCTTTTTCTGTCTCTCTCTTTCAATCTCTCTTTCTCTCTCTTTCTCTTTTTATCTTTTTCTCTCCCACACGGACTTACCCGAACACTGCATCAGACTTCAGCAGAAGGTCCTTGTTCAGCGTTCAAGCCATAACATTTCTGTTCAGGTTCGCCCATCTCTAGTTACGTAACTTACTTTGCATTATTGTTCAAAGTGGGATAACTAAAAAGATATAAAAATAAAATATAAAAAAGTTAAGGATTTGCAACTGTTTTACTAGTTGAATTTAACAATCATAGCCACCACAACAATACTGTGGATGCAAGTTACTTTCTGTACTTTCCTAGAAACATCGTTTTTTTTTAGGCCTATGGAATTTCTGTTAAGGAGCGAGAATTTAAAACAAAAAAAATATGTAAAATAAAAAGGGCAATATTTTGCATGTCTTACTAGTACAGATAAGAAACATGTTTTTTTAAAAATACTGCTGTCATTGCCACAAGTTCCCCTAGCAGCCAATGTAGCATTTTGGTTTATGTTTCTTTGTTGAAGGGTGGGATAATAGTATCTTGTTTTTTAAGTGAAAGTGTAACATTACATATACTTGTCTTACTTTATACTGGTGATAATTGAGCGCTTAAATGTTTGAGTGCTCGGTTCTCGAATAGAGTAGGTAAGGCGCTCAGACCGGCTTGAATTGAGTAACGAGCATAATGGAAGTCAAAGGAAAACTCGAGCATTTTTCTGGAAAACCCTAAGGCTACGTCCACACAGTCAGTAACAGGCAGCGCTTTGAACGCAGCACATGTCCGCTGCGTCCAAAGCACTGCCGGTTTTTGAACGCAGGTGATTCCGCATGTGTTCATTGAACCGTAATGAATCACCGCATCCAATACATTGTATCGGTGACATTCATCTTGCGGAGACTGAGTGTCTCCGCAACATAAATAGACATACTGCGGTCTGGAAAGACGCGCGACATGTCCGTCTCTGCAGGGAATCTGCGGGTGTTGGAGCACGCATAGTGGATATGGGATTTCTTGATGAGGTCATAGTCACGTGATCAGGTCAGCTGATGTGTACCTCACCTGAGGGTGTGGACTAGGCCTATAAAACAAGGAGCTGTTGTAGTTGGTGGGTGTGGAAGGAAGGAGTTTGGCTGGAGTCAGCCTGGAAGCTTGTTTTTGTTACAATGTGTCAGTGTGCACCAAGAAGTAAGTACCAGACCACCCGGGAATGGCACCTGGCGGTCTCTGCTGACCTGCAGCCGCTTAGTTAAGCCCGTCCCAAGCAAGGGTGAGTCTGGGACCAGTGGTTCTCCAAACTGGAGTGATTTATGTTCTGTTTTGTTTTTGTTATCTGGACTTTTGTTGAACCCGTCATTAAAACCACTGAACTTTAAACTGAAAGCCTGTGTGTTTGCCTTATTACTGCGGTCCAGCCCCTGCCTACCAGAGCGGATCCTTACAGCTCCCATATATTCCACAGATTATGCCCCCGTATGATCCACAGATTATGCCCCCATATGCTCCAGATTATGCCCCCATATGTTCCACAGATTATGCCCCCATTTGCTTCAGATTATGCCCCATATGTTCCACAGATTATGCCCCCATATGCTCCATAATATGCCCCATATGTTCCACAGATTATGCCCCCATATGCTCCAGATTATGCCCCATATGTTCCACAGCTTATGCCCCCATATGCTCCATATTATGCCCCCATATGCTGCACAATTATGCCCCATAAGCCCATAGTATAGGCCTCATATGCTGCTGCCAAAAAAAAAATGACATACTCACCTCTCGTCGCTACCCCCCTCCCCCGCCGACCCCCGTATATGACCCGCGCATAAGCCGAGAGGGGGACTTTCAGCCCTAAAAAATGGGCTGAAAATCTCGGCTTATACATGGGTATATACGGTAAGTCTTAGAGCTTGCAGTGTACTAATATATTATTTTGTTTCTTTATTATGCAGTCATGGCAGCTTGCATGTGTTCACACTTGTTTTATTCTGCATGGAGGTGCTGGTCGTTTTTTGTGCCAGTGCTATAGCCAGAACAGATTACCAAGGCAGCAGCAGCAGCAATTATAGTATACAGTATATGGCACCATGGACCAGCAGTTTTATCTGCCACTGTATCAACCTGATGCACATTAACAGTGTTCTTTCTCTGGCAGATACTCAGAGTCCAGATCCCATGGCCCTTTGGGATGGGCTACTGTCATGTCCTGTCTACTGTCGAGAGAAGGGGATTCAGTGCTGTGGCTTTGTCACACGCAAGTGAACCAGGTTACTCGCCAAAAGCTTGGGAAACCTTACATTTGTCAAAATGAATCAAACATTGATTAGTGCTGTCTTTCGTTCCACTATGGCTGATGTCAATTGTTAAGTTGGCCATGTTTAACTGACTGTCCATTTTCTGTCTAAACAGTTCTGATTGTGAACGCACAGCCGGGTATCTACTCCCTGTCCATCATGTCATGTATACTGTAGAACTGCTGCTGTTGGACCTGGGCCTAATGTGTATAGGTTCAAGCTAAGGCTAAATCTCTTCTCTTCTCTTTGCCTGCTCTATCCTATTTTATGCAGTAGACTTTTCAGTACTCATATTCAGTACAAAGTTATTTTGGGAAAATTGGGCAAAGCTGACAAACGATCCATCATCCGTGTGTTAAAGAACCTCTTTCATGTTTTCTGGGCAATTAGAGGCTTTGCGGTACTGAGATTCAAGGCAAATATTGTTTTAGGAAAACACTGTAAATCTGACAGACAATATGTTTATCTCTAAAATTTTAAGTAGATGTTGGAAAACTCCTACAATAAGAATGCTTTGAAAAACAGATAAATGAATAGTTTATTTTTTATCAATTAACACAATGCAAAGTGAATGAACAAGCAATAAATCTAAATCAAATCAATATTTGATGTGACTGTACTTTGCCTTTAAAACAGCATCAAAGCATCAATTCAGTTATTCCAACCACAATTGTACACAGTTTTTAAAGGAACTCTGAAAGAAGGTTGTTCCACAGATCTTGGAAGCACAGATTTTCTGTGAACATAGGCATTCTCAAATCCTTGTGATCATGTAATCCTATACAGATTTGATGATCAATGTGTGGAGGGAACAATATCATCACTGACAGGATTCATTGTTCTTTACACTAAACATATAATTCTTAATTATATTGACTGTATTTATTATTATTATTATTATTTATTTATATAGCACTATTGATTCTATGGTGCTGTACATGAGAAGGAAAAGGGGTTACATAAAAATACAAATATCACTTACAGTAAACTAACAAAGGTAGACTGGTACAGAGGTAAGAGGACCCTGCCCTTGCAAGCTTACAGTCTACAGGATGATAGGGAAGGAGACACCTCAGACCCCGACGTACGTTTAGGTATTTCCTTCCTCATGCCCCCTGAGGTGAGGGCTGATTTGAATGTGAGTATTGCTTGTTTGAATGCGGTGAAGTCATCGTGTGAATGTGTTTTCTTCCAACGCCGCTGTTTGTCTTTGTCCTGTTACTGAACCAATTTGGAGCCAATTAGATGCCTCACTAATGATATTGCATGATCATTATGTATCTGCCTGTATCCCACAGCATTGAGGACACCATTAACCCCTACATGATCTTGCGAGTATCCATTTGTGACGATTTTTTTCCTCCTCTTCTTCCAACAGCTATACCTTTTTTATTTTTACATCAATATAGCTACTTCTGAATGATGCCATTGATTTTATCATATAATGAACTGGAAAGCAGGAAAAAAAATCCACATGTGGTGAAATTTAAAAAAAAGTGCAATTCCACAATTGTTTTTTGTTTTTTTTATTTACCTTGACCTGGCAATATGATTCCCTTCCCCAGGTCAGTATGAGTACACCGGTACCAAACAAGTTTTTTTTTTTAAGCTAAGTGATAAAAAAATTCTGAAATTAGTAAGAAAAAAAAATTAGCTTATGTCGCCGTTTTCCAAGCCCCTCAGTATTTCATTTTTTGAGATATAGGGCTGGGTGAAGGCTTATTTTATGGTGCTTAAGCTGACATTTTTATTGATACCATTGTGGGGTTGATATGATAATTTGATCACCTCTTATTGCAATGTTGCAAAAAAACGTAATTCTGGCTTTTTTTTTTTTCCGTTACGTCATTTACCGATCTGATTAGTTAAATGTATATTTTGATGGATCTGATATTTCTGAACCCAAGAATAACAAGTATATCTATTTTTTTGTTTTATTTTCAATTGGACAAAAAGGGGGTGATTTGAACTGTTTTGGGTTTCTTTTTTTCATATTTTTAAAAACTTTTGTTTCACAATTTTTACTGACTTCAATAATCCCCTTTGGAGCCTTGAAGATGCGATCGTCCGATCACCTGTGCTAGATATAGCAAAAATCACAGTCTCCTATGAACACTGAGCCAGCATTCACAGGAGATTCACAATGATAGGCATGGGGAACTTCTGCAGACCCCCGACTGTCATGACAACCAATCGGTTCTCTGTGATCACATGACAGTGGTGCCGATGGGCTGGATTTGTGATACGCTTCCTTCCGATGCATGTTAAATCCCGATGTCAGTGATTGACAGTGGGATTTAACAGATTAACAACCACCCACGGGTGTTAAAGGCACTTGATGGCTTATTACATCAGCCATCAAGTGAGGGGAAAGATGTTAGCTCACTGTCTGAGCCATCATCAAAGGAAGGGACATGACCTTTGATGTAATTATATGTCAAAGGTTATGAAGGAATTAATCTTTTTTCTTAACATATTCCAAATTCCTTTTCTCCTTTTGCTGCGTAATACTTATTTTAGTTTATTATTACTATACAGCATTTCTATCTTGACAGTCTAATTCTTTTGGATAGATATGTATATACAGTGGCACGTAAAAGATTGGGAACTTCTGGTGAAAATTATTGTTATTGTGAACAGTTAAGCAAGCTGAAGATACAATGGTCTTTAAAAGGTCTAAGCTTAAAGATGAAACATTTTCTTTGTATTGTAGGCTATATACATATATATATATATATATATATATATACACACACTGTGTGCAGAATTATTAGGCAAGTTGTATTTGAGAGGATTCTTTTTTATTATTGAACAACAACTATGTTCTCAATCAACCCAAAAGACTCATAAATATCAAAGCTTAATATTTTTGGAAGTTGGAGTGTATTTTTTTTTAGATTTGGCTATCTTAGGAGGATATCTGTTTGTGCAGGTAACTATTACTGTGCAGAATTATTAGGCAACTTAATAAAAATCAAATATATACCCATCTCACTTGTTTATTTTCACCAGGTAAACCAATATAACAACACAAAATTTAGAAATAAACATTTCTGACATTCAAAAACAAAAACAAAAAAATCAGTGACCAATATAGCCACCTTTCTTTACGATGACACTCAAAAGCTTTCCATCCATAGATTCTGTCAGTTGCTTGATCTGTTTACGAACAACATTGCGAGCAGCAGCCACCACAGCCTCCCAGACACTGTTCCGAGAGGTGTACTGTTTTCCCTCCCTGTAGATCTCACATTTTATGAGGGACCACAGGTTCTCTATGGGGTACAGATCAGGTGAACAAGGGGGCCATTTCATTATTTTTTCTTCTTTTAGACCATTACTGGCCAGCCACGCTGTGGAGTATTTGGATGCATGTGATGGAGCATTGTCCTACATGAAAATCCTGTTTTTCTTGAACGATACCGACTTCTTCCTGTACCACTGCTTGAAAAAGGTGTGTTCCAGAAACAGAAACTGGCAGTAGGTCTGGGAGTTGAGCTTCACTCCATCCTCAACCCGAAAAGGTCCCACAAGTTCATCTTTGATGATACCAGCCCATACCAGTACCCCACCTCCACCTTGCTGGCGTCTGAGTAGGAGTGGAGCTCTCTGCCCTTTACTGATCCAGCCTCGGGCCCATCCATCTGGCCCATCAAGAGTCACTCTCATTTCATCAGTCCATAAAACCTTAGAAAAATCAATATTAACATATTTCTTGGCCCAGTCTTGACGTTTTATCTTATGTTTCTTGTTCAAAGGTGGTCGTTTTTCAGCCTTCCTTACCTTGGCCATGTCCCCGAGTATGGCACACCTTGTGATTTTTGATACTCCAGTAACGTTGCAGCTCTGAAATATGGCAAAACTGGTGGCAAATGGCATCTTGGCAGCTTCACGCTTGATTTTCCTCAATTCATGGGCAGTTATTTTTCGCCTTTTTTTATCAACACGCTTCTTGTGACCCTGTTGGCTCTTTGCCATGAAACGCTTGATTGTTCGGTAATCACGCTTCAAAAGTTTGGCAATTTCAAGACTGCTGCATCCCTCTGCAAGACATCTCACAATTTTTGACTTTTCAGAGTCCGTCAAATCTCTCTTCTGACCCATTTTGCCAAAGGAAAGGAAGTTGCCTAATAATTAAGCACACCTTATATAGGGTGTTGATGTCATTAAACCACACCCCTCATTACAGAGATGCAAATCACCTGATTTACATAATTGGCAGTTGGCTTTCAAGCCTATACTGCTTGGAGTAGGACAACATGTATAAAAAGGATGATGTGAACAAAATACTCATTTGCCTAATAATTCTGCACACAGTGTATATGGGGCCCATCATATACTAGAGCATCATATGGAGTTCATTATTTATGGGAATCACATGGAGCCCATTATATATGGAGCATTATATATGGGGACCAGTATATTTGGAGCATTATATGGAGCTCATCATACACTGGAGCATTATAAATGAGGCCCATCATATACTGGAGCATCATATGGGGCCCATTATATATGGAGCATTATATAGGCCCATCATACACTGGAGCAGCATCCATGGGGCCCATCATAAGCTGGAGCATCATATTGGGCCCACTATATATGGAGCATTATATAGGCCCATCATACACTGGAGCATCATCCATGGGGCCCATCATACACTGGAGTATTATAAATGGGGCCCATTTTACACTGGAGCATCATATATGTAGCCTATTGTACACTGGAGCATTATAAATGGGGCCTATCATACACTGGAGCATCATATACAGGGCCCATTATGCACTGGAGCATCATATGGGGCCCATTATATATGGAGCATTATATAGGCCCATCATACACTGGAGCATCATCCATGGGGCCCATCATATACTGGAGCATCATATGGGGCCCCTTATATATAGAGCATTATTTAAGGCCCATCATACACTCGAGCAGCATCCATGGGGCCCATCATATACTGGAGCATCATATGGGGCCCATTATTTATGGAGCATTATATAGGCCCATCATACACTGGAGCTTCATCCATGGGGCCCATCATATACTGGAGCATCATATACACTGGAGCATCATATGGGGCCCATTATATATGGAGCATTATATAGGCCCATCATACCCTGGAGCATCATCCATGGGGCCCATCATATACTGGAGCATCATATTGGGCCCATTATATATGGAGCATTATATAGGCCCATCATACACTGGAGCATCATCCATGGGGCCCATCATACACTGGAGCATCATATGGGGCCCATTATATATGGAGCATTATATAGGCCCATCATACCCTGGAGCATCATCCATGGGGCCCATCATATACTGGAGCATCATATGGGGCCCATTATATATGGAGCATTATATAGGCCCAACATACACTGGAGCAGCATCCATGGGGCCCATCATATACTGGAGCATCATATGGGGTCCATTATATATGGAGCATTATATAGTCCCATCATACACTGGAGCATCATCCATGGGGCCCATCATACACTGGAGCATTATAAATGGGGCCCATCATACACTGGAGCATTATGCGGAGCTCATCATATACTGTATGGAACATTATATGGGACAAATTATTTATGGTGCAATATATGGGGCTCATTATTCTGTATGGCGCACTATGTGGTAGCCATAATACTGTATGGAGGAATATACTGTCCGGTTTTTGAGCTATTGTAGAATTTAAAATAGATATCACTCATGTAATGTAAGAAGTGAAGTATTTGTCATTGTACTATACTTATATTTCTCTGCCGTATCGAGCATCATTAATTGTGGTATGTGTTAAAGGGGCCCACTGAGACTCTTTGGCCCGGGGCCCATGAAAACCTGGAACAAGCCCTGTCCCCCCCCACAACTTTAGCCAAATAACCCCCTGTTTTCAATGCGTAACTATGATTATAAAGTAAATTAAGGTTGACAAGCTTAAGTAATAAGAATTGATGTCATTGGCATGGAAATGGGCACTTTAGTTGTGTTTACTGTCCTCCACTCCCTGCCGACTTTTCTTCCCCATTGACTTGCACTGGGTTTCGTGTTTCATTCGGACCTTTGACTTTTTCCGATAGTCGGCCGATTTCGTTTGACTCGACTTTTGTGAAAGCCGACTCGACCCACCCGGAGGCAAAGTCGCTCATCACTACTGAGGACTAATAAATGATGCCTAGTATGTGTGCAGGCATAACCAATAGTAACGAGTACCACCTATGTTATAAACGAAATTCTAACCTGTAAGAGGGTAAAAAATGTGTCCCTTACCGGTGGTGGATAGTGGTGTCTCCTGCCTGGCAAGAACGCGGTGTCCACCGCTTGTTCCAGGGCAGTGAGTAAGATCATTAGCGCCATATTTCTAGGCTGGGAGCGGGATCACAGTGAAGACCGTAGACCGGAAGTGACTCGGCGCTTTCTCATAGCACTCCATGCGTTCCAAAAGAAGGCAGGAAGTGGCATGGCGGTGCGTTCCACCTCTATCCACTCAATGTGTATGCATGGACGTTAGTTTATATGGCACAATGTTAAGTATATGTTTATAAGGTGGTAAGTAGGGAAGATTATTGTGTGGAGTATGTCCTTATGAACAATATGATAAATGAATTACTAATAACAGGGCAGTGGGTAGAAAAAAACGGGATGGGGATCCAAAAGGAAGGAAGATCAGGAGGTGAATAATTGCGTGATGTCATTTCAATAAAGACGGCTCTGTAAAGACAAAACAATATGTCAATATATATTCAATATCAAAACTTGTGAACATATCATTGGAGAATGAGGACATCATAAATGCAAGACAAATCCCTTAATGAACTATTAGTTCAATACAATCAAAACAGTTCATATGAACAATAATAATATTACATATCATGACCAAAGAAGGGCCAAGAAAAATTCCTTCAAAATAAACGGATGGTACAGTGTAATCAGAGAAGTCCACATAAAATATTGTTACATTACGTGCCTTCACATATCAGAGGAAAGACAATAAATCATATTCCCTATTGAGACCCCTGGGGCATAGCGCTTCTAGTTCGTGTATCCAGAATGCTTCCCTCCTTTTGAGGGTCTGGACACGGTTTCCTCCTCGTCTAGGTTGCGGGATCTGTTCTATCACTTGGAATTTTAATTAAGGTATAGTGTGGCCTACGTCAATGAAATGATGGGGTAAAGGTAATAGTGTATTCTTACATCTAATTGTAGATTTGTGTTTGCTTATGCGATCCTTGCTAGGTTGGGTTGTTTCCTCAAAGTAAAGCAGGCCGCAAGGACACTTAATGGAATAAATCACGAATGATGCGTCACAAGTCCTGTAATCCCTTATCCTATACCGTTTTCCAGAACGTGGATGATGAAAATGATCCCCTTTCAAGACGTTACTACATTGGTTACAATGTAAGCATGGATAAGTACCCGTCTTAGGATGAGATAAAAGTCTCTGTGGAGGGTTGTGAGCCTGAGCCGATATCCTCCTTCATGAGGGTGTCTCAAATATTACGGGGGCGTTTGTAACAGGGTAAAAAGTTTTGTTGAAACTCGAGTATTTCCGGGTTTGCCTCCCTCAAGATGTTCCAATGTTTCCTGATTGTGTGATGGAGGATGTGAACACAAAGATGAAATGTATGAATGAAAGGTACCCGTCCCTTAAATGATGGTTGGATAGTGTGGATGGTTGAAGAGCATTGTTCAATAAGTCAGGAAGGTGCCCTCCCTAAATTTCTGGAACATCTCAATCTTCCTCTCACTATTTCTAATGGGCTCTGTGACAATACGTTCAATTCTCCGGAATTGTGATCGGGTATGGATTTTTTTGTGGGCAAAGGATGAAGACTCTGATAATGAAGCAGACTGTTACGGTCTGTCGGTTTTACATAGAGATCTGTGCTGAGAACACCATTGTCGTCTTTTATCTCCATGGTATCCAAAAAGCTAACCCATAGTGTGTCCTTCATGATGGTATACCTAAGGCCGGGCCAGGCAAGATTTAATGTATTAAAGAAATCATCAAGAGTATTTAGCGGGCCTGTCCATATACAGAAAATGTAATCAATAAACTTCTTCCATATGGTGCAATGGGATTTGAAGAGGGAGTTGGGATATACAATTTCCTCCCCAAAAAACAGCCATGTAAGTATTCGCATACGGAGGCGCGACGTTAGATCCCATGGCAGTCCCCTTTTCCTGTAGATAAAAAGTATCCTCAAATAGAAAATAATTCCTAGTAAGAACTACTGTTAATAATTCCAAACAAAAGTCTAACAAGTTGGGATCCAGTTCTGACTGGATGAGTAGGCGTCTTACACATTCAATGCCCTGATCATGTGGAATGGATGTATATAAATTTTTTACATCAAAAGAAACTAATACGGCGTCCTTGGGAATGGCTCCAATAGTTTGGATTGTTCTGAGGAAATCAGTATCTAATAGGAAAGATTGTGATTTTTGTGTAAGAGGAGTCAATATCTTCTCTAAGAAGATAGATAAAGGAAACAAGATAGATTCTGTCGATGCGACTATAGGTCGGCCCGGAGGATACTCAAGGCATTTATGTACCTTGGGAAGCATACAGAAAACTGGTGTAATGGGATTAATCTTAGTGAGGAACTCCTTTGTTTTGGAGTCAATGACTCCTAGTGTAGAATAGGTAGTAAGAATAGCTGCTATGGAATTTCTAATGTCCCTCGTAGGGTCATGTGTTAATTTAGTGTAAACTGAATTATCTCAGAGTTGACGGTTGGCCTCCTTGATGTAGTCTGCTTTGTCCATGACTTCTATTGCTCCACCTTTATCGCAGGTTTAATGATGATGTTATGATCATTACATAAAGACTGTAGAGCTTGAAAGTCTATCTTCGATAGATTAGGAGAGAAATGTAACTTCTCATTTTCTGTGTCATGGCGAAGTTTCGAGAAAGCTTTTCCGACAAAGTCGATAAAAGATTCTACCAAGTGGGAACCTGATAGTGGTCAATAGTAGCTCTTATTGCGGAGGCCCAATTGGCTAATAGAAATTAGAGATTGACTATTAGGTAGGGTGGGGCCCTGTGTATGATCACCTTTTGCAAAATAAGTTAACAATAATATACAACGGAAGAACCATTGTAGCTCCATATCAAGTCCAAAAGTGCTGAACTTGAATGAGAGGCAAAAGGATAATCCCTTCTCGAGTAGATTATGTCCAGCAATGCTCAGAGGTCTTGAGGAGATATTGATAACCAACAAGCTTGTACTTGTGAGCGTGTCACTCTGTAGGAATCTGGACCTCTTCCTTCGCTGGCTCCGGCGGGGCCTCTTCTTCTTGGACGTCGTCTGCATTGATCTAAAAAATGGGTCGGTCCAGTGCGGATATCCCTCCTGTCACTCTCTGAACCTGAAGTGGAAGGTTCGTTAGATGAACAGTAATCGTACCTAGAGGAGTCAGAGCGGGTGAAAGAGTTATTTCGCCAATGGTACACTCGATTATTATCGTAATCTTCAAGATCTCTTTGGAACTTAATCCTTTTTCTGTTCTTTGTGTCCCTCTTTCTTATGTTGATCTGTTACAGTCTTAATCTTGGTTTTTAGGGCACTTAATTCTTCTGCTGTAGCAGAAGCTAATTGGGATTCAATAGTTTTAATCGTATCACAGGAAGAAGCAATGGCACCTTGCAGGTGTTCGACAGTCAAAGAAATTAAGTCAAACGAACATTTGTTCAGGATCTGCTCAAATTTTTGGCACAAGGTAGAAGACTAGCTAAAAAGTGTTGGTCGTAATGGGACCCCCAATCCCCTTGGAATACGGTTGACCTGAAGATATTCAGATAATGTAGCACAATGTAGTTCAAGATAGATCAGATGTCGGGATTCACGTTCTAAAAGGGCCTTTACACATAGCGATATCACCAGCAATATTGCTAAAGCATCACCGATTTGGTGACGCAGCAGCGATATTGCTAGCGATATCGCTATGTGTGATACTTACCTCTGACCAACTCCCCCGCTGTGCAGCTCCATTTCTCGTTGGGCACTTCCTGCTGGGGCCGATGAGAGACGCGTGGAAGCGGGCGGGAGGACGTCAGGATCGCCGTGTCTGAAAGGTAAGTAATGACCGCTGCTGCGTCGCTAAGTCGCTGTGAGATCTGCCTGTGTGACCATTTAGCGATGCACCAGCGATCCTGACAGGGTCATATCATGGTCGGGATCGCTGGTGCATCGCTAAATGTAAAAGGCCCTTAAATCTCTTTCTCTCGTCTCCCTTGGTGGGGCTTTAAGGAATTCACTAGAGAGATTGGACTTAGACAATATGGCATTAGTTCTTTGAGGAAGTCACGGGGACGTGACCCGACTCCGTGGCCCTGGCTGTGCTGTAAATGGGGAATATGTATATGGGATTTAACGTGACGCCACCTGTGGTGTTCGGCAAAAGATGGCCGACGCTGCTAAAGGAGACCACTTGGGCTGATGGTGACGCAGGTGGGATGTTTCTGCTCTCCACAGGTGAAGTAGGGCCCCAGGGCTGCGAGATCTGATTATGTCAGGCTTCGTGTACCAGGACTCAGGGTGCAAGAAATCACTGGAGGACACAAGGACTGTAGCTTTCTTTTCCTTTACTTGATGGTTGATAGTACAGACCGGGGCAATGGTAACAGATCGTGATGGAGAGCCGGGCAGCCTGGATGCAATTTTGGATACACCTGGCCAGGTAGGTATGTAGCCCTTCCTTCTGCGCTGTCCTTTTTCCTTGCTGCCTAACAGCTCACCCTCCTGCTGCTAACTGTCTCTCTCTCTTTTTAAAAACAAACCGTTGCTTGCATGGCAGGCAGCTCCAGCTTATCACAGGTGCCGCTCCTTTGTGTCAGCCGGGTATTAGCTTGGGCCAGGAGACCTGCAGTCCCCTGCCCTCCGGATTTAGCTGCCAGGACTTCAGTACCAGAGCAACCACAGACTCCGGTATCTGGTCCCTAGCGCTCAGCTCTGGGGCAAGTTTAATCATAGCTCCACTCCCCAGGTTCTGCTCGACTTCTCTCCTACTGACACCTGGTGAGGGGACCCCTCCTTGCTTCCATTCATGACATTCCTCCCTGTGAGGGAGGCAATGTCACTGTGGCAACCAGACTCCAGGAGTGCCACATCAACATTTAAAGATGAGCATCATCTGATGAGAAGAGTTGAATAGAATATACATGCAAGTTCAGTGCAGTTAGCTAAAGAAGTTGAAAGTCAAACTAGGGTGAGTGATAATCGTGACACAATATGGCTTACAATGCAGAGGAATGGCACGCATGGGTGTCCTCCTTAAAAGAGCCTCTCTTAAAACCTGTGCACAAAAAAGGCCTGCCTAACTTTTTCCAGGCCAATGCTTACAAATGTGAAGACTACTGGGACTGTATACTTTGGAAAAAGGAGACCAAAATAAATGATTTTGGAGCTGATGGCTTAAAATCTGTATGGCGTTGCAAAGGTGAAGAGTGCTAAGAAAAAATAATGGAAGCTACAGTGAAACATGGTGGTGGCGGTGTCCTTATTTGGGGCTGCATAAGTGCTACTGGTTAAGGGAGCAACATTTCATTGATGGTATCCTGAATTCACATTGGTATTGCTCTATATTGAAAGAGAAGATGCTACCACCACTCCATGCCCTTGGTATACATGTACTTTTACAATATGACAAATATTTAAAACACACATTTTAAGGCCACTGTTGTATTTCAGAAGATGAACAGGTGAAAGTGATTCAGTGGTCAAGTATGTCTCATGATCCGTATATATTTCCAGGGTCACACACGCTCTCTCACTATGGATTTGACCGTAATACAAAGAGCAGATATACGGTACTGTATCAGAAGCTGACAGCTGTATACGGTGTATGGGAAAATTTCAATCTCCGTGTATATTTCCGGAGTCACACACAGACGCTCACTCAGTATGGATTTGACCGTAATACAAAGAGCAGATATACGGTACTGTATCAGAAGCAGACAGCTGTATACCGTGTACGGGAAAATTTCAATCTCCGTATAGATTTCCGGAGTCAAGCACAGACGCTCACTCAGTATGGATTTGACTGTAATACAAAGAGCAGATATACGGTACTGTATCAGAAGCAGACAGCTGTATACCGTGTACGGGAAAATTTCAATCTCCGTATAGATTTCCGGAGTCAAGCACAGATGCTCACTCAGTATGGATTTGACCGTAATACAAAGAGCAGATATACGGTACTGTATCAGAAGCGGACAGCTGTATACAGTGTAGGGGAAAATTTCAATTTCCGTATATATTTCCGGAGTCACACATAGATAGTCAGCATTTATTTGTCCGTGATACCAGCCCCGGTACATGGTAGTGTGTGAGGAAAGTACAGCTCTATACAGTGTGGTAAAAAATGAACACTCGGTAACTGTGCAGAAAAAAAGACTAAAAGTATTAAGGGTATGCCACACTAAGCGAGATCGCTAGCGAGATTGCTAACGAGATCGCTACTGCATCACCATTTATGACGCAGTAGCGATCTCGTTAGCGACTTTGCTGTGTGTGACATGTAGCAGCGATGTGGCCCCTGCTGAGATGTCGCTGATAGCTTATGAACGTTCAGAGCCGTTTTTTGGTCGTTGGTGTCCCACTGGTGAGCCTGAATCGCTGAGTGTGACACCCTTTATGAACGACTTCACCAGCATCGCAGGTGGGACTAGGTTTTCCCAACGACCGCAGAGTTCGTTATACAGATCGCTGATTAGTTGTGTTTGGAATCACAGATCGCTGATGAGTTCTGTTTGGAATTTAACTAGCGATCACATAGCGATCGCACTAGCGATCTCGCCAGGTTAAGTCGTTGTTGTGATCGCTAGTGTGGCAGTGCCTTTAGTGCTGTGTAAAAAGCAGTCTGCACAGCAGTGTACACACAGCAATACAGCTATCAGGCAGCCTAATAACCAGCGCTGCTGCACACTAGAAAATCCTCCCCTGTCACTGCACACTAACTGTACAGCACAATTGTTATCAGCACAAGCACAGAAGAACTTCTCTTTCCAGCCCTAACTCTCTCCCTACTGTTAAACAGAGTCAGAAACCTCTCCCTACTGTTAAGATCAGCAGAAGTAAAATGGAGGTTGGCGCTCAGCGATTTTATAGACACTATGACGCCCCCCAAAGCAAGCCAATCACTGCAATGCCCTTCTCTAAGATGGTGGTGGATGCTGCACTTGTCATCTCGTTGCTCGCAGTGTACGTCCTTGCTCATTGGCTGAAAAAAGGCACCTGAAAGCATTCTGGGAAAACTGACTTTGGTGCTCGTTTTGCCGAACTCATGGCTGACTGCACGCTATGGTCGTGTTTCGGCCAACAAAACCCGACTTTGGCGAAAGTCGGCGACTTTTGAATCTGACCGACCTGTTTCGCTCAACTCTAATGGTAAATGTATTTAGAATATTTCCTTCATATCTGCTTTACATCTGCACCATTTTGTAAGATGTTTTATTTTGTTAGAATTTTAGAAGGTTTAAAAATGTAGAATTCCCATCGCCACACAATAAGAGAAAAAAGAATGGATCTACCTGTGGCCAAACACTTTTGTATCCCCGGTCATAGCATGATCGACATGAAAGTACTTGTATTAAAATCTAACTTTAAATCTGAGAGAGATAGAAAGTTTTGGGAATATAAGTTCATGATGACCTTTGACATTTTCAGTGCTGGAATGAATGTTTCCCATGGATTTATGTCCTTGTAGATCAATTAAGGAATCTGCTTCTTTGACCTGGGGGCATCAAAACACAATACCAGACCCCAATCAGAGGGCAACAAAACTTTCACACTCCTTATCTATGAACTGTTCATCCCTCTCCCATAATGACAGTTCTGCTTCACATCACTTGTCTTACCTATTGCATCATTTCTGTGCTGTGTTGCGTATAAATATGTGATTCTTCAGTTTTTGTTTTAGTCTTTGCCTGATGAAGAGACCTGAGTAGTCTCGAAAGCTTGCAATTTGTTATCATCTTTTCAGTAAAGGGTATGCCACACTGAACAATATCGCTAACGGGATCGCTAAAAAACGTCACTATTTAGCGATCCCGTTAGCGATGTTGTTCAGTGCGGCAGCTGCCAGCGACGAGCTTCCTGCTGTGATCTCGCTCGTCGCTGGAATCGTTCCGGACCCTATTTTCTCGTCGGCGCTCCCGCTGGGTAAGTATATATCGCTAGTGTGGCACCTTTTCTTAGCGATTTAGCGGTACTTTTGTACCGCTAAAGTCGTTAAGAAGATCGCTAACGGCGATAGCGTCGTTAACTATATCGCTAAATGTGGCCGCACTTAGCGATATAGAAACAATCCCGCTAGCGATCGCATTAGTATGCGTCGTTATCGTGATCGCTAGCGGGATTGTTTAGTGTGGCAGTACCTTTAGCCATTAAAAGGTATCAACCACTGAGGACTCTCAATTCTAAATATTTTTTTAAAAATGTAGCAGTAATTGTTTCATCAAATAAATTTTAGAATTTATATTTTTAGGGACCTATTAAGTTTTGAAGTGACTTTGGGGATTCTATAACTGAAACCCCCAAAAGTGATACCATTTTAAAAACAGCAACCCTCAACATATTCAAAATTGCTTTCAGGTGCTTTTCAGGAATTAATGCAAAGTGGCATGATGGGAATGAAGAAGTTATTTTTTACCATCTAAATATTGATAACTTGTGAACAGGCCTCTGTAGCCAGCAGACTCTAAGGCCATTATTTGGCCATGAATTACCATCGTAAACATCAGGACTACACGATCAAGATCTCAGGGTTCTGATGGGGTTAAAGCGGGAGCCCCACACTCTGTTAACCATCTAGATGATATAATCATTATTGACAACATTTAAGGGGTACCAACACTGATCATGGCTGATGCATCAAGTTGCCAGCTATAGTGTACAGCCGACAGCTGCTGAATTGTCACCTGTGGGGTGATGCTAGACTCTTATATTGCAGGTCAGTAAAAAGACGTATTGATGATCACTAATGGGTTACAAAAGGTTCGGTTTTACACAAAATTAATGCAAAGATGAATACACCCCACATGAAAAACAATTACATCTAGTGTTTTGCATGACTTCCATGATTTTTAGGACAGCACCAAGTCTTCTGGGAATTGAATGAACAAGTTAGCAATATATTGCAACATCCTTTTCAATTATTTAAGAACCTCTTTTAGAGCCTGGATGCTGGATGGAGAGTAATGCAGGAGGTGTTGAGCCTGCGTCATCGTCTGGCTCCGGAAGGCCTGGAAGGCTCCCTTTTCTGGGAGTAGGTAAACCGCTTTTAATGCCGGAGCATCAGGAACAGGTTTTGGCTTACATTGCTGAAACAGCCTCCAGCTCTATCGCCTCCTCTTCTGAAGTTTCTAAAAATGCAAGCACTGAGTCGTCAGTGCAGGCTCCTGGTCAGGAACAACACCCTTCCTTGTATCCTTCACCCCCAAACACAAGTGAAGGATGCGGCAGGCCACACTTCAGATTACTCCCTGGAGCTCTTTTCACATACCATGCCTGGGTTATCAAGTGAAATCCTGAATTCTCCAGTCCAAGATGAATATGACATGGAGTGCACTGATGCACAGCCACTGCTATATGATTGTGCTGGTACATTCACCCAGAGCACTGCATTGCCCTCGCAATCTACTGAGCCAGATTCTGACCCTGATGAACCTCAGGTGCCCCTTCCCGCATACTATACTCCCTTACACGGTGACACAAAGGAAGGTGCAGATGAAATTGAAGAGGAGGTGATGGATGACCCAGTTGTTGACCCAGATTGGCATCCATTGGGGGAAGAGGGTGTCGCTGGCAATAGCTCAGAAGAGGAGGAGGATCCGCAGCAGGCATCAACATCGCAGCTGCAGTTATCTGGCAGGCCCGTAGCAGTCCAAAAGCGTGTTAAAACAACAAAAAGAGTTGCAGGACAGCTTGGCCAGCATGCAAGCCCTGAAAATTTATCCAATTGTAGGAAAAGTGCAGTGTGGCACTTTTTTGACCAAAATCCTATTGATGAGGCAAAGGTTATCTGTAAGAAGTGCAGAAGGACCTTTAGCCGCGAGGAAAAATCTCCGAAATTTGAATACCAGTTGCATGCTTAGACATTTAAATATCATGCACTTGCAAGCGTGGACGGACTGTAAAACCTCAGGTAGCACACGTGCACCTACTCCGACTGAAGGTAGCCAGCAATGCTACATCGCTTCCCCCAGTGTAAGCCCACCGGTTAGCACACCACCAGCAAGAAATTTTGAGGTGTCGTCGCAAGGCCAAAGCAGTCACGGAATCCCAATGTTTTTCCAACAAAAGACTGAATCTAGGCCATCACCACCACCATCACCAACCCCCTCTCAGTCCGCCATGTCCACCGCTAGTTCCCCCATATGCAGCTCTCAAGTCCAGCTCACCCTAGCAGACACTCTGAGTAGGACAAGAAAGTGCTCATCCTCGTACACTGGCTTTGAACGCCTACATTGCCAAACTGATCTCATTAGAGATGATGCCCTTCCGTTTGGTTGAAAGCGCAGCGTTTCGAGAGCTCATGGCCTACGCTGTCCCATGCTATGACCTACCCAGCCGGCACTTCTTTTCTCAAAAAGCCATCCCTGCCCTCCACCTGCATGTGAAAGACCGCATTGTGCATGCACTCAAACAATCAGTGAGTGGAAAGGTGCACCTCACAACAGATGCATGGGCCAGTAGGCATGGCCAGGGTTGTTACGTGTCCATCACTGCGCACTGGGTTATGTGGTGGATGCAGGGTCCACAGGGGACAGCGGCGGTGGGACAGTGCTGCCTAGCCCACGGTATAGGCAGCAGTTGACTGTAGGCGTTCGACCCTCTTCCTACTTCAGAAGCGAAAGCTCGTCAACAGAGAGCAGTCGTACTAGCACTCCATCGGCAGCTGCCAGTGTTGCACACGAGGTGTCCCACTATCGAACAGCTAGTGGTAAGCGTCAGCAGGCTGTTTTAAAGATGATGTCTTTAGGCGACAACAGACACACCGCTGAGGTACTGGCTGACTACTTGCAGCGAGAAACTGAGTCATGGCTGGGCAGTCTACATCTTGAGCCAGGCAGGTAGTCAGTGATAATGGACGTAATTTTGTGGTGGCCATAGCCCTGGCAAAACTCAGACACATACCTTGCCTGGCTTACTCCTTGAACCTGGTGGTGCAGTGCTTTATAAATAATTATCCGGAGTTACCAGACCTGCTCGATAAGGTGCGAAGACTGTGCTCGCACATACGTAGCTCGTCTGTAGACTCCAGTCACATGCAGAGGCTGCAGCGATCGCTCCCCCTCCCCAAGCACCACCTAATCATAGACGTTGCAACAAGGTGGAACTCCACCATGCACATGGTTGAGAGGCTGTGCGAACAGAGGCAGGCTGTAATGCATTTGTGGGAGGATACATGGGCAGGCAGTTTGAGGACAGACATGAAGTTGTCGGGTATGCAGTGGTCAAAGCTGAAAGACCTCTGTAAAGTCATTCAGTGTTTTGAGGAATGCACACGGCTGGTAAGCGCAGACGATGCCATCATAAGCATGAGCATCCCACTTATGCGTCTGCTCATGCAAACTTTGACACACATTAAGGATCAGGCGTCTGCAGTGGAGGAGGAGGAGGGAAGCCTTGATCACAGTCAGGCATTGTCTGCTCAGGGAACTGTCCTGTAGAGGAAGAAGAGGAGGATGAGGGGGATGATTATTTTGGGGAGGCGGAAGCTTCTCAGAGGGCAAGAGAAAATGTTGGCTTGCCAAGGTCAGGTACAGGGTTTGTTTGTGACTGGAGGGATGTGGATTTGGCAGAAAGTGCTCCTCCACACACCACTGGCAGTGCATCATTGACACTTGGAACATTGGCCCACGTGTGTGGTTATGTCTTGCGAATCCTAAAAAGAGACCCCTGCATTGCCAAAATGATGAAGGATGACGACTACTGGTTGGCCAGCATCCTCGATCCACGCTATAAAGGCAAATTACAGAACATCATGCCACAGGAGAACCTAGAGCTAATATGGGCGAGCAAACAAGCAACTCTGGTAAACCGTTTGTTAGAGGCATTCCCAGCACACAGCAGTGGTGCAGGGCCAAATGGAAGAGGTGTTCATGGTGCAAACAGCCGAAGTGGCATTTTAGACGGGTTTCATGACCATGTTGTGGTCTGATTTTTCGAGTAACGCTCACATGACTGTTAGTACTGAATCGATTGCAACAGACAGGAGACAGCAGTTGTCAACTATGGTTCAAAATTACCTCTCCTCCCCTATCGATGTTCTCCCTCACAGTTCAGTCCCCTTTGACTACTGGGCCTGTAAACTGGACTCCTGGCCTGGTATGACACAATATGCCTTACAGGAACTCGCTTGCCCTGCTGATAGTGTGCTATCAGAAAGAGTCTTCAGTGCTGCTGGATCAATCCTGACAGAAAGAAGGACCCGGCTGTCAACCCAAAACGTAGGTGATCTCACCTTCATTAAAATGAACCATGCCTGGGTTTAAAAGGATTTTGTACCACCTTCCCCGGATGACACATAGGTTGACGGCAAAATGGCTCGCTTTGTCCTCATCTTCCTCCGACTTCTCCAATTCCTCCATTTGCAGCTGCTGAACGTCCAGCCTACACCTCAACATATGCCAGTTTTTCCACCTCCCTAACTGGGCTGTACCCTCCCCAGGGCCGGCGTCATCACCTGGCGCACACGGGCAAGTGCCGGGCTCTGAGCAGGTGGGGGGCCCACTCGCCGTCAGAGACACCGGCGTACTATGAGGGGCCCTGTGCCAGTGCCGGTGCCCACGAGTGTGCCCCCCCTGCTTGCTCAGGGTCCCAGCACTTGCAATACTTACCCTTCCCTGCTCCACCGCTGTGACGTCTTCCGCGTTTCCTGACAGTGACATTCAGGTCAGAGAGCGCGATGACATCACATCTGTTCGCCCTCTGCCTGAACAGTCACAGTGCAGAGAGTTGGAAGATGGCAACGCTGAGGAGTCCAGAGTAGAGCAGTGCCCAGAGAGGAGAGGTATTTCATTTTTTTAAAATTTTTTGAGCTATATATGGGGAGCATTATACACAGGAGAATTATATATGGGGCCCATCATACACTTGAGCATCATAGATAGGGCCCATCATAGACTGGAGCATCATATACGGGGCCCATTATATAAGGCGCATCATATGGGGCACATTATATATGGAGCATCACATGGAGCCCATGAAGCATTCTAAATGAGGCAGATCAGACACTGGAGCAGCATCCATGGGGCCCATCATATACTGGAGTATTCTAAAAGGGGGAAAACACACTGGAGCAGCATTTACTGGGACTGTTATACACTGGATCATTATAAATGGGGACCATTATATTTGGAGCATTTTATGGGGCTCATCATACACAGGAGCATCATATATGGGACCCATCATATACTAGAGCATCATATGAGGTTCATTATTTATGGGGATATCATATGGAGCACATGTGGGGCCTATTCTGTATGGAGCATTATATGGAGCCCTGTTCTGAATACCTCGGAGGTGACTTCTGAGCTGGGACTCCCTCCGGTGGTTGCTGAGGGTAAATTGTCATCTCTGTCAGCAGGTTCAAATTGTCATCTCTCTGCTGCGCGGCGACCCTCTGGATTGGGCTTTTTCCCTGACACATGGGGATCCTGTTTTGAATGATGTTGATGTATTTTTTCAGGCTCTGGGGTTATTGTACGATGAACCTAATGTCACTGATCAAGCTGAAAAGACCTTGTTGGCATTAAATCAGGGTTGTGAAGACGCTGAGCTGTACTGTCAGGAATTTTGAAAATGGGCAGTCCTGACCAAATGGAATGATGATGCTTTGGCAGCCCTTTTTCGGAGCGGTCTGTCAGAAAATGTAAAGGACGTTATGGTGGGATTCCCTGTTCCCTCTGGTCTCAATGATTCTATGTCTTTGGCTATTCAAATTGACAGACGTTTGCGGGAGCGCAGAGGTATGCGTGAGATAGTGTTGCCTTGTGAGCCAGCTCCTGAGCCCATGCAGTGTGATGGAGTGACTTCTGGGGCTCAGCGTCATGAGTTTCATAAGCGCAATGGGTTATGTTTCTACTGTGGTGACGCTTCCCATGCTATTTCCGTCTGCCCTAAGCGGGGAAGATGTTTTGCGCTCTCAATTGTCTTGGGTAGTGTTCAGACTAAATTTCTGTTGACTGTTACCCTGATTTGCTCCCTGTCCACATTTTCGGCTCAGGATTTTGTTGATTCAGGAGCAGCTATTAACCTGATGTATTTTGACTTTGCCAAACTTTGTGGGTTTCCCATGATACCCCTGCGGAAGTCTATTCCTTTACTTGGCATTGATTCTACCCCTTTGGCGGAGAATAAACCCCAGTTTTCTACTCAGGTGATAATGAGGGTTGAACCAGATCATCAGGAGAGTTGCAAATTTCTGGTGTTGCATAATCTGCATGACATTATTGTACTGGGTTTCCCTTGTTTACAGACTCATAATCCTGTTTTGGATTGGAAATCTGTGTCTGTGACCAGTTGGGGCTGCCAATGTGTTAATACTGACACTCCTGTTTTTTCTGCCTCTCCCCGTCTCAGGATGTCCCTGACTTTTTGGCTGATTTTTCTGATGTGTTTAGTGAGAGTAAATCTGCATCCTTACCTCCTCACAGGAGCTATGATTGCGCTATTGAGTTAGTGCTTGGTGGTAAATTTCCTAAAGGTTGCCTTTTTAATTTATCTGTACCTGAACACGATGCTATGCGATCTTATATCAAGGAGTCATTGGAGAAGTGTCATATCAGACCATCCTCCTCACCCTTGGGCACCGGTTTTTTCTTTGTGGCCAAAAAGGATGGTTCATTGAGGCCGTGTATTGATTATCGCCTCCTGAATAAGATCACTGTTAAATATCAATATCCGTTACCTTTGATTTCTGACCTATTTTCCAGAGTGAAAAGTGCTAGTTGGTTTACCAAGCTTGACCTCAGGGGGGGGGGTTTAACCTTATTCGCATTAAGCACGAGGATGAATGGAAGACGGCGTTTAATACCCCAGAGGGCCATTTTGAGTACCTAGTGATGCCTTTTGGGCTTTACTAATGCCCCTTCCGTCTTCCAATCCTTCATGAATGATATTTTCAGGGATTTTGTGGATAAATTTCTGATTGTTTATTTGGATGATATCTTGATTTTTTCCAATGACTGGGACTCTCATGTGAAACATGTTCGGACTGTGTTCCAGATTTTGAGAGAGAATGCACTGTATGTGAAGGGATCAAAGTGTCTTTTTGGCGTACAGAAGGTCTCATTTCTGGGATTCATTTTGTCTCCGTCTGTTATTGAAATGGACCCGGTCAAGGTTCAGGCCATCTGTGATTGGGTCCAACCTATTTTATTGAAGGCTCTTCAGAGATTTTTGGTTTTGCCAATTTTTATCGCAAATTTATTGGTAATTTCTCCGGTATTGTTAAACCATTGACTGATTTGACCAAAAAGGGTTCCGATGTGGTGAATTGGCCTCCTGAGGCAGTTTCTGCGTTTCAGGAACTTAAACAGAGATTCATTTTTGCTCCTGTTCTACGGCAGCCTGATGTTTCTCTGCCGTTTCAGGTGGAGGTTGATGCCTCTGAGATTGGGGCAGGTGCCGTTTTGTCCCAAAGGGATCCAGAGACCTCTAAGAGTAACCCTTGTGCATTTTTCTCTCGAAAATTTTCTCCAACTGAACATAATTATGACGTGGGTAATCGGGAGTTATTGGCCATGAAGTGGGCCTTTGAAGAGTGGAGACATTGGCTGGAAGGAGCCAAACATCAGGTGGTGGTCCTCACGTACCATAAGAACCTGGTTTATCTCGAGTCAGCCAAGCGACTTAATCCTAGACAGGCCAGGTGGGCCTTGTTTTTCACACGTTTTAATTTTGTGGTTTCTTTTCTTCCGGGCACTAAGAATGTTAAGGCGGATGCCCTCTTGAGGAGTTTCTTTGCGGATTCTCCTGAGTTATCTGATCCTGCTGTTATTTTGAAAGAGGGTGTAGTTCTTTCAGCCATCTCGCCCAATTAGAGACTGGCTCTGGAGGGGTGTCAGGAGGATAAACCTGAGTGCTGCCCTGTTGGGAAATTGTTTGTCCCAGACCAGTGGAAGAAGAGTGTGATGTCTGAGATTCATTGTTCCGCGTTGGCTGGTCATCCCGGGATTTTTGGTACCAGAGACTTGGTGAGTCGGTCCTTTTGGTGGCCTACTTTGTCTCGTGACGTCAGGGACTTTGTGCAGTCCTGTGGGACTTGCTCTCGTTCCAAGCCTTGCTCTCGTTCTAGTGGTTTGTTAATGCCATTACCTGTACCCAAGAGGCCATGGACCCATATTTCTATGGATTTTATTTCCGACCTTCCTGTCTCTCAGAGAATGACCGTTATCTGGGTAATCTGTGATATGTTTTCCCAGATGATACATCTTGTGCCATTACCTAAGTTGCCTTCCTCCTCCGAATTGGTGCCTATGTTCTTTCAGCACGTGGTTCGGTTACATGGCATTCCGGAGAACATTGTGTCTGACAGAGGAGTCCAGTTTGTTTCCAGATTTTGGAGGACATTTTGTTCTAAAGTTGGTGTTCAGTTATCTCTGCCACCTTGATGTCTCCATTTTTCTGCAATTCGGGGTTTCACCCTCGATTTTCTTCAGGACAGGCGGAGGCTTCTGTCTATCCGGGGGTTGACTCTATCGTGGAGCGTATGCAGCCAATTTGGGACCAGGTAGTGGAGAGGTTGTCTCTCTCTCAAGACAAGGCCCAGCGGTTTGCCAACTGGCATAGGAATGATGGTCCTCGTTTTAAAGTGGGGGACTTGGTTTGGTTGTCCTCAAGAAATATCCCTATGAAGGTTGCTTCTCCAAAATTTAAGCCAAGGTTTATTGGACCTTATAAGATCATGGAAATTATTAATCCAGTTTCCTTCCATTTGCTTCTTCCAGGGACATTTAAGATCCATAATGTGTTCCATAAGTCCTTATTGAAGAGGTTTGTCGAGCCAGTGGTTCCTATGGCTGCGCCTCCCGACCCTGTTTTGGTTGAGGGCAATTTGGAGTATGTGGTTGAGAAAATATTGGATTCTCGTTTTGCTAGACGGAAACTCCAGTATTTGGTTATGTGGAGAGGTTATGGTCAGGAGGACAATTCTTGGGTGTTTGCTTCGGACATCCATGCTGGGAGACTTATCCGTGCTTATCATCGAGTTCATCCTGATCGGCCTGGTTGCGCAGGTGAGGGTTCGGTGACCCCTCCTCAAGGGGGGGTACTGTTGTGAATACCTTGGAGGCGACTTCTGAGCTGGGGCTCCCTCCGGTGGTTGCTGAGTGTAATGAACTAATTACTGAATGGCCTTCAGCTGGCTCTGAATGGTATGATCTAAGTGACCTGAGTTCCCAGCAGCCTTGCCGGTAATAAAGTGTTCCTCCTGCTCTTGCTTGGAGCACACCTTGCTTTCCTGCTCTCATTCAGATAAGTGTTTTGCTTTTTTTTTTCCTCTGTTGGATTTTCACTGCTGGTTTGCTGCTTGCAGTGGACTGCAACCTGGTCCCCTTTTGGGGTCTTGGGCTGCAATTGTGCTTATTGTATGTTTGCATTTTTGCTTTGTTCCTTTGCTGTGTTGCTGTGTGTTACACCAGAGATCTGATTTAGGTGGTAGAGATCGTGTGATCTCAGGTTTTTTGTTAATCAGAAGTGTTGGTATTTTTGTCAGAGTTTTTTTGGGTTGCAGTCAGAATTCTTTCCTATACTTTTCTATCTAGACAGATTGGGCCCCAGCGTTTGCTCATTCTATTTTCTGTCTGTGTCCGTGTTTTCTTCTTGTCTAACCGCCATTACATGTTCGGGGGCTTCCTATTTCTTTGGGGATTCTGCTCCGGGGCAGATAGCATTCATCTTTCTGCCTTTAGGTGTAGCTATCTCTCCGGCTGTGACGAGGCGTCTAGGATCAACGTAGGTACGCTCCACGGCTACTTCTAGTGTGGCGGTTAGTTTAGGTTACTGCAATTCAATAGTTTCAAGCCTCTCTGGTGTATTGCTACTTTGGCTATTTTTTGCAGTTTCTCCTCAGCTACCGAAACATAACAGAGCCCATTCTGTATGGCGCACTATGTGGTGCCCATAATACTGAATGGAGGACTATACTGTCCGGTTTTTGAGCTATTGTAGAATTTACAATAGATATCACTCATGTAATGTAAGAAGTGAAGTATTTGGCATTGTACTATACCTATATTTCTCTGCCGTATTGGAGCATCATGAATTGTGGTATGTGTTAATGGGGCACACTGAGACTCTTTCGCCTGAGGCCCATGAAAACCTGGAGCCAGCCCTGCCCCTCCTCCCCACAACTTTAGCCAAATAACCCCCAGTTTTCAATGCTTTACTATTATTATAAAGTTAATTAAGGTTGACAAGCTTAAGTAATAAGAATTGATGTCGTTGACATTGAAATGGACACTGTAGGTGTGTTTACTGTCCTCCACTCACTGCCGACTTTTATTCCCCATTGACTTGCATTGGGGTCGGTTTTCCGACTTCGACTCGACTTTTCGCGATAGTCTGCCGACTTCGTTCGACTCGACTTTTGGAAAAGTCTGGTGGTCCGTAACCCGACCCGACCCGACCCTCCCGGAGGCAAAGTCGCTCATCTCTATTTACCATTATCATAAAGTACGATATGTCATGAAAAAAACAATCTTAAAATCAATGGTATATGTTTAAGCATTCCAGAGTTATTACCACATAAAGTCACACTGGTCAGATTTTAAAAATTTGGCCCGTTCACTAAGGGGGTAATGAAAGTAATATTATTAACCTTACTTTCATGTTATGGGTTAAACAAATGTTCTATGAATCTCAGTCTTGAAAAAATTTTGGAAATTGCTCTTGTTTTCAACGTAATATTGATTAAAATCTTACTTTGCAAAGGCAAGTATTTACTATTCATGCACTGTATGCTGAGCACTGCACATATATAGGAAAACGTGCGTATCTTTGTACATATGTATGTATAGTCAACATGAATTTTAAAAGAAATGCCATTGACCTTGAAATGCTTTGCATTAATACAAAAGTAAAATTTTACTGTTATATTCACTGCACTGTCATGCCACTACATTCTGATGCTGTAAAATCTTTTCCTTTTATTGGAGTAATAACTGCTTTGAAACCACTGCTGAATGGGCTGGGTTGGTTGCAATAAACAGGTTTATGATGGACATAAAAGCCACACTTTATAACTTTTTGTGACATAATAACTCTCAAGGAGCATGAATGTCAAAACACTTAAAGGGCTATGCTATTTAGGAGCAAGTAGGTGGTTACATGTTTCTCACACTTATGATATTCTTTCAGCATAGCTAAAGTATGTTGTTCCATAGCTCTGTATGAATATGAATGTTACAGACAGAACCCTTACTTTAATTGGAACTGTGTTATTATTTTGACAGATGTCAGTTTGGTTTGCAAATGGTTGCTCAACTACCTTCCTCACCCCCATCACAGACTTCTTATCTTTATTGACTTACTGATAAGGACACACTTGGTTGCCAGGCACTGCTGAACAATTGTGGGATCACTTAATACATTTACAGCATTTTTGTAAAATAAAGGAAATAAACTGGCCATATACATTAAATTTGTACAAAATGAACATTATCGACCACTCACTCATACTGTGAAATTAAAGAACAGATGAAAATTTTAGCTGCCTATCGAAGAATCACCATTATATAAAAGAAGTTGGCTATGTTAAAAATGTTAATTTGTTAGTAGTTAGGTCGAGATCGATTTTTCCATGTAAAACAGTTCCCAGAACTCCTCATATTCATCTGCTTGCGCGGCTCCTCCTATTGGCATTTCTGGTCACCCAACAGTCTGCTGGCTGCCTCTTCCAATCACTCACTGGAGGAGGAAATCAGAGAGGAGAGCTGGCAACAGAATGGAAGAAATTTGGTAGACAGTGTTCCCTCTAAGGGTCCCGTCACACCTAGCGACACACCAGCGATCCCGACAACGATATGCACTTGTCAGGATCGCTGGTGTGTCGCTACATGATCGCTGGTGAGCTGCCAAACAGTGTCGATCAGGACAGCGACACTGCGGGTAACGTCGCTTAGTTACCCGCAGTGTACGTTGGATACCAGCCCGCTGGTGCAGGGAGCTGGTAACCAAGGTACATATCGGGTTTCCAGGCGCTGCGCGGCACCTGGAAACCCGATGTGTACCTTGGTTACCTGCTCCCCTGCAGCAGCGCGCTGGTATCCAACGTACACATCGGGTTTCCAGGCGCCGCCCGGCGCCTGGAAACCCGATGTGTACATTGGTTACCAGATGATCGCTGGTCTCCTGCCTGCCACACGCAGCGATGTGTGCTGGCCAGCCGGAGACCAACGATGAAAAAAAATGTCCAGGACATTCAGCGACGATCAGCGATACCCAGCAGGGGGGCTGATCGTCGCGTCACACACAGCGATATTGCAGGGGAGATCGCTGTTGCGTCACAAAACTAGTGACTCAGCAGCGATCTCGCTAGCGTATGACGGGGGCTTAAGAACAGTAATCTGAATAGGAAAGAGATAAATTAACATAATGCTGGGGTAAATTAGCCCAATTACAGGTAACCTATTTGCAGTGTGTTATATTTCTTAACTCTATAATTTCGAAAGTGTACAGCTGAGAGGGAACAGCATTGGTAGGCAAGTATGTGCGATTGTAAATTTTTTGGAGCAGCCAGGGGCCACTGAAAACAGTTTTAAGTTATGGATGGCCCATTTAAGATATGTTTTAAAACTGTAGGATTAATTCCACATTTAATTCCAAACCTATTCACTATGTAATTATGTTACTATAGGTGCTTCTCACAAAATTACAATATCATCAAAAAGTTAATTTATTTCAATTCTTTAATACAGAAAGTGAAACTCATATGGAGTCATTGCAGAGTGATCCGTTTCAAGTGTTTATTTCGGTTAATGTTGATGATTATGGCTTACAGCCAATGAAAACCCAAAAGTCATTATCTTAGTAAATTAGAATAGCCCGTGAAGGATATTCATGGGGATATGTCACAGACATTGGGTGGTCAATGCCCTTCATATTCTACAGTTAAGAACTGGGTTGCCAAATTTAAAACGGGCCATTTCAGCACCAACAATGAGGAACGTCCTGGACAACCGAGAGTGGTTGTTGTTCCGGAGATTGTCGACGCAGTACACAACCTCATACTGGAGAATCTGTGAATTTCAGCTGAAGCAATAGCAGACATCATGTGAACGTGTTTGTGTAATTATCCATGAACATTTGGACATGAAGAAGCTATCTGCAAAGTGGGTCCCCAAATGTTTGACAACAGATCAGAAAAGTATGCAAGTGAAAACTCCTCGGTCCATTTGTCAGGATTTCCAGACTGATTAGAACTTCCTGGATCGACTGATCACTATGGACGAGACCTGGATTTATTTGTATGACCCTAAAACCAAAAAAGAGTGGAGGCACAGTGGTTCTCCTCGTCCAAAGAAGCTGAGGGTTCAAAAATCAGCCACTAATGTGATGGCGTCTGTGTTCTGGGATAAGGAGGGTGTGCTGCTGGTGGACTACCTTCAAAAGGGTTCCACCATCAATGCAAGGCATTATATTGAACTTTTGGACCAATTGAAGGCCATAAGGCGTGGCAAGATGTCCCAAGGAATCTTGTTCCTGCCACACAACGCCTCCGCTCACACTGTATAAGCGACCAAGGCAAAACTGGCAGAGCTGGGCTTCCAGCTGGTTGACCACTCACCTTATTCACCAGATCTAGCTCCCTCCGACTATCATCTGTTTCCAAACCTGAAGAAACACCTCAAAGGAACCAAATTTCATACCATTTCTGATGCCATGGCTGCTACGGATGCCTGGTTTGAGGCACAACCGAAATCCTTCTTTTTGCAAGGCTTACAGAACTTGGAATACCGATGTAAGAAGTGTGTTGACATCAGTGGAGAATATGTGGAATAAATGTAAAATTTCATCTTTCTATCTTGTTTTTTTCTGGGTAAAGACTAGAGTTGAGCGAAACAGATCGGTCAGATTCATAAGTCGCCGACTTTCGCTAAAGTCGAGTTTCACCGAGCGAAACCCGACCATAGCGTGAAGTCGGCCATGCGGTCGTCGACCCGAGCACCAAAGTCGGTTTTCACATAATGCTTGCAGGCACCGTTTCTCAGCCAATGAACAAGGACGTACAATGTGGGCAACGAGATGACATGGGCAGCGTCCACCACCATCTTAGAGAAGGGCATTGCAGTGATTGGCTTGCTTTCTGTGGCGTCACAGTGGCTAAAAAAGCCCTGACCACCGACCGCCATTTTACTTCTGCTGACCTTAGCAGTAGGGAGAGGTTGCTGATGCAGTTTATCAGTAGGAGAGCGTTAGGGCAGGAAAGAAAAGTTCTTCTGTGCTTGTGCTGATAGCAATTGTGCTGTACAGTTAGTGTGCAGTGACAGGGGAGGATATTGTTGTGTGCAGCAGTGCTGATTATTAGGCTGCCTGCCAGTGACAGGGGAGGATTTTCTTGTGTGCAGCAGCAGAGCTGGTTATTAGGCTGCCTTGCTAGCTGTATTGCTGTGTGTACACTGCTGTGCAGACTGCTTTTTACACAGCACTAATACATTTATTCTTTTTTTCTGCACAGTTACCGAGCATTCATTTTTTCCCACACCGTATAGAGCTGTACGCTCCTCACACATTACCGTGTACCGGCTGGTATCGCGGACAAATACATGCTGACTATCTCTGTGGGACTCGGGAAATATATACGGAGATTTACAATTTCCCCTACACTGTATACAGCTGTACACTTCTGATACAGAACCCTTTTTCTGCTTTTTATATTCTGGTCTAATTCATACTGAGCCTGAGAGCGTCTGTCTGTGACTCCTGAAATATATACAGAGATTTACAATTTCCCCTACACTGTGTACAGCTGTACGCTTCTGATACAGTACCCTTTTTCTGCTTTTTTATTCTGGTCTAATCTAAACTGAGCCTGAGAGCGTCTGTGTGACTCCGAGAGCGTCTGTGTGACTCCTGAAACATATACGGAGATTTACAATTTTTCCCTATACTATATACACCTGGTATCTTGTGATACAGTACCCTTTTTCTACTTTTTATATTCTGGTCTAATCCATACTGAGCCTGAGAGTGTCTGTGTGTGACTCCTGAAATATATACGGAGATTTACAATTTTTTCCCTATACTATTTACACATGGTATCTTGTGATACAGTACCCTTTTTCTACTTTTTATATTCTGGTCTAATCCATACTGAGCCTGATAGCGTCTGTGTGTGACTCCTGAAATATATACGGAGATTTACAATTTTTTCCCTATACTATATACACCTGGTATCTTGTGATATATTACCCTTTTTCTGCTTTTTATATTATGGTCTAATACATACTGAGCTTGAGAGCGTCTGTCTGTGACTCCTGAAATATATACGGAGATTTACAATTTTTTCACTATTATATATACACCTGGTATCTTCTGATACAGAACCCTTTTTCTGCATTTTATATTCTGGTCTAATCCATACTGAGCCTGAGAGCGTCTGTGTGTGACTCCTGAAATATATACGGAGATTTACAATTTTTTCCCTATACTTATACACCTGGTATCTTCTGATACAGTACCCTTTTTCTGCTTTTTATATTCTGGTCTAATCCATACTGAGCCTGAGAGCGTCTGTGTGTGACTCCTGAAATATATACGGAGATTGAAATTTTCCCCTTCACCGTATACAGCTGTACGCTTCTGATACAGTACCATATATTTGCTGGTATTTTGGGTACATTTTTCCAAACATGAGGAAGTATGGTGGAAGAGGCCGCGGACGTTGGCGGGGGGGCCAGCTGTTACTGATGGTGTTGGTGGTGCATCTGCTGGTAGTGCCAAAAGCACAATAGCACCTAAGGCAGGAGGTGTTGAGCCTGCGTCATCATCTGGCTCCAGAAGGCCTGGAGGGCTCCCTTTTCTGGGAGTAGGTAAACCGCTTTTAAAGCCGGAGCATCAGGAACAGGTTTTGTCTTACATTGCCGAAACAGCCTCCAGCTCTATTGCCTCCTCTTCTGAAGTTTCAAGAAATGCAAGCACTGAGTCGTCAGTGCAGGCTCCTGGTCAGGAACAACACCTTTTCCTTGTGTCTTTTACCCCACCAAAAGTGAAGGATGCGGCAGGCCACACTTCAGATTACTCCATGGAGCTCTTTTCACATACCATGCCTGGGTTATCAAGTCAAATCCTGAATTCCCCAGTCCAAGATGAATCTGACATGGAGTGCACTGATGCACAGCCACTGCTATATGATTCTGCTGGTGCATTCACCCAGAGCACTACATTGCCCTTGCAGTCTACTGAGCCACAATCTGACCCTGATGAAACTCAGGTGCCCCTTCCCGCATACGATACACCTTACACGGTGACACAGAGGAAGGTGCAGATGAAATTGAAGAGGAGGTGATGGATGACCCAGTTGTTGACCCGGATTGGCATCCATTGGGGGAAGAGGGTGCTGCTGGCAATAGCTCAGAAGAGGAGGAGGATCCGCAGCAGGCATCAACATCGCAGCTGCAGTTATCTGGCACGTCCAAAAACGTGTTAAAAAAACAAAGAGTTGCAGGACAGCTTGGCCAGACGGTCAAATTAGCACAGCGTGCAAGCCATGAAAATTTATCCCATAGTAGGAAGAGTGCAATGTGGCACTTTTTTGACCAAAATCATATTGATGAGGCAAAGGTTATCTGTAAGAAGTGCGGAAGGACCTTTAGCCGAGGGAAAAATCTCCGAAATTTGAATACCAGTTGCATGCTTAGACATTTAAACACCATGCACTTGCAAGCGTGGACGGACAACAAAACCTCAGGTAGCACATGTGCACCTGCTCCGACTGAAGGTAGCCAGCAACGCTACATCGCTTCCCCCAGTGTAAGCCCACCGGTTAGTACACCACCAGCAAGAAATGTTGAGGTGTCATCGCAAAGCGAAAGCAGTCAAGGAATCACAATGTTTTTGCAATGAAAGACTGAATCAATGCCATCACCAGCACCACCACCACCATCACCAACACCAACCCTCTCTCAGTCCGCCATGTCCACTGCTAGTTCCCCCATATGCAACTTTCAAGTCCAGCTTAACCTAGCAGACACTCTGAATAGGACAAGAAAGTACTCATCCTCGTACACTGGCTTTGAACGCCTACATTGCCAAACTGATCTCATTAGAGATGATGCCCTTCCGTTTGGTTGAAAGCGCAGCGTTCCGAGAGCTCATAGCCTACGCTGTCCCACGCTATGACCTACCAAGTCGGCACTTTTCTAGATAAGCCATCCCTGCCCTCCACCTGCATGTGAAAGACCGCATTGTGCATGCACTCAAACAATCAATGAGTGGAAAGGTGCACCTCACAACAGATGCATGGGCCAGTAGGCATGGCCAGGGCCGTTAGGTGTCCATCACTGCGTACTGGTTTAATGTGGTGGATGCATGATCCACAGGGGACAGCGGCAGTGGGACAGTGCTGCCTAGCCCACGGTACAGGCAATAGTTGGCTGTAGGCGTTCGACCCTCCTCCTCCTCCTCCAGAATTGAAAGCGCGTCGAAAGAGCGCAGTTGCACGAGCACTCCATCCGCAGCTGCCAGTGCTGCACACGAGGTGTCCCACTATCGAACAGCTAGTGGTAAGCGTCAGTAGGCTGTTTTAAAGATTATGTCTTTGGACGACAACAGACACACCGCGGAGGTACTGGCCGACTACTTGCAGCGAGAAACTGAGTCATGGCTGGGCAGTCTACATCTTGAGCCAGGCAAGTTAGTCAGTGATAACGGCTGCAATTTTGTGTCGGCCATAGCCCTGGCAAAACTCAGACACATACCTTGCTTGGCTCACTCCTTGAACCTGGTGGTGCAGTGCTTCCCAAAAAATTATCCGGAGTTAACAGCCCTTCTCCATAAGGTGCAAAGACTGTGCTTGCACATCCGTCGCTCGCCCGTAGACTCCACTCGTATGCAGAGGCTGCAGCAATCGCTCCACCTCCCCAAGCACTGCCTAATCATAGACGTTGCAACAAGGTGGAACTCCACCATGCACATGGTTGAGAGGCTGTGCGAACAGAGGCAGGCTGTAAAGCATTTGTGGGAGGATACATGGGCAGGCAGTTTGAGGGCAGACATGGAGTTGTCGGGTGTGCAGTGGTCAAAGCTGAAAGACCTCTGTAAAGTCCTTCAGTGTTTTGAGGAATGCACACGGCTGGTAAGCACAGACGATGCTATCATAAGCATGAGCATCCCACTTATGCGTCTGCTCATGCAAACTTTGACGCACATTAAGGATCAGGCGTCTGCAGCGGAGGAGTAAGAAGAGGAGGAGGAGGGAAGCCTTGATGACAGTCAGACATTGTCTGCTCAGGGAACTGTCCTGGACGAGGTGGAGGAAGAAGAGGAGGAGGATGAGGGGGATGATTATTTTGGGGAGGAAGATGCTTCTCAGGGGGCAAGAGAAAATGTTGGCTTGCCTAGGTCAGGTACAGGGTTTGTGTGTGACTGGAGGGATGTGGATTTGGCAGAAAGTGCTCCTCCACCCACACTGGCAATGCATCTTTGACACCTGGAACATTGGCCCATATGTGTGATTATGTCTTGCGAATCCTAAAAAGGGACCCCCGCATTGCCAAAATGATGAAGGATGACGACTACTGGTTGGCCAGCATCCTTGATCCACGCTATAAAGGCAAATTACAGAGCATCATGCCACAGGAGAACCTAGAGCTAATAAATATTGGTGAACAAACAAGCAACTCTGGTAAACCGTTTGTTAGAGGCATTCCCAGCACACAGCAGCGGTGCAGGTTCTACCACGAGCCGTACTGGACAACATGGAAGAGGTGTTCGTGGTGCACACAGCTGAAGTGGCATTGGAGACTGGTTTCATGGCCATGCTGTGGACTGATTTCTCAAGCACCGCTCACACGACTGTTAATACTGAATCGATTGCAACAGACAGGAGACAGCAGTTGTCAACTATGGTTCAAAATTACCTCTCCTCCCTAATCGATGTTCTCCCTCACAGTTCATTCCCCTTTGACTACTGGGCCTGTAAACTGGACACCAGGCCTGAACTGGCACAATATGCCTTACAGGAGCTCGCTTGCCCTGTTGGTAGTGTGCTATCAGAAAGAGTCTTCAGTGCTGCTGGATCAATCCTGACAGAAAGAAGGACCCGGCTGTCAACCCAAAACGTATGTGATCTCACCTTCATTAAAATGAACCATGCCTGGGTATCAAAGGATTTTGTACCACCTTCCCCTGATGACACATAGGTTGACAGCAAAATGGCTCGCTTTGTATTCCTCTTCCTCCGACTTCTCCAATTCCTCCATTTGCAGCTGCTGAACGTCCAGCCTACACCTCGACATATGCCAGTTTTTCTACCTCCCTAACTGGGCTGAACCCCCCCAGGGCCGGCGTCACCACCTTTTGCGCACCCGGGCAAGTGCCGGGGCCCTAAGCAGGTGGGGGGCCCACTCGCCGTCAGAGACACCGGCGTACTATGAGGGGCCCTGTGCCAGTGTCGGTGCCCACGAGTGGGCCCCCCTGCTTCCTCATGCCCAAGCACTTGCAATACTTACCTCTCCCTGCTCCACCGCTGTGACATCTTCCGCGTTTCCTGACAGTAGCATTCAGGTCAGAGAGAGCGATGACTTCACGTCTGTGCACCCTCTGCCTGAACAGTCACAGTGCAGAGAGTTGAGGAGTCCAGAGTAGAGCATTGCCCAGCCAGGAGAGATATTTCATTTTTTTGTAAATCAAGTTTATTTAGATATTTATACACACCAATCATTAATAACAGGAAGAGAAAAGAACATACCTCTTCTACTATCACATGCAGAAAAAAATTATATAGCAAGTTGCAAATATAACTTTTCCCCAGAAAGTCATACATATAAAACAAATGTTGGATGAGCGCCTGAGGTGTTTGCTCATGTAGGCAATTAACATCAGTATTACTTTGTTTAAAAATTTTAAAGAAGAAGGTACTTAGACTAAGACTCTAGGTCTACAAAAGAAAAGAAGACAGAGAAGAAACAAGGGGTTAAGAAGGGAAAAGAAAAAAAAAGAAAAAGAAAATAGGGAGGGGGAGGATTTTAAGGAGTGGGGTAGGAAATGTGGCTCCATCCAGTAGGTAAACTCATATGACCCATCATCTATGGGTCTATCAACCAAGTCTCTAAACATAACCCAGGGGGCCCAAGTGTTATATACCTTTCCTGTGGTACAATTCAGTTGTCCTATCAGATGTTCTATTCTATATATGTCGTTGAGTTCCATCACCAAATCAGAATGTGAGGGAACCTTTTCCTGTTTCCAAAATCTAGTAATCACGTTCCTGGTAGCAGTGAGAATATGTCTAAGAAGACCTTTCTTAAATCTAGAAATCGAGGAGCTACACAAGGACAGCAAGGCCACCTCCATTGTGGGTATAATTTTGGTTTTAGACAGCTTGTTGCAGAGATCAATGGATGCTAACCACAGTTTCTGTATGAGTGGGCAGTGCCACCAAATGTGTACAAATGAACCTCTATCTTTTAAGCATCTCCAGCACGTATCCGGTATTGTTGGATAAATTAAGTTTAAATCTGATGGGCATCTGTGCCACCTCGACAAGATTTTGTAGCTCCTCTCCTGTGATGTCGAACAGAGCGATGACCTGAATGTACATAAGAGAATCTTTGTTCTTTCTTCAACTGATAAGGGTCTACCCAAATCAATCTCCCATTTTGAAAAAAATGCTGGGAAATCTCTCGATGGGGTCTGCCCTTCTTGGAAGGTTTTGTATAATAAAGAGATAGTGTGATCTATAGAGTTTGTTGATAAACAAAGAGTCTCAAACGGAGATAATATTCTGTATGGATCAGATTGTTTGGCTAATTTAATAATAAAACTGTTTATAAAAGAAGCATGCACCTGTTGGCGGCTCCTCCCGAAAAATGTCCTGGAGAGACCTAATCCCTGTCCTTGTAACATAATCATGGACTATGGGGCATGAAGCTCTATTTTTATGTAGGTAAGTGTCTCTTTTTAATACTGCAGGAAAGGATGGATTGTCATATATAGGAGTTATGGGGCCAAGAGACGAAGAGACTCCCAGCTCTCGACTCCCTCTTTTGATAAATATCATGTTTTTGGTGAGGAAGGGTAAAGGTATATCCCATTCTTCCGTCGGGGACCTAATAACTATACGGGAGTCACGTCCATTAAGATCATTTTCTAATGTAACCCATTTTTTGTTGTTTTTATTATGAAACAGATCTAAAATACATGTACCAATTGCTGCTTGACTATACATAGCAAAATCTGGCAGACCTAAACGTACCCCCGAAAATTCCTATCTTGTTATCTACAAATCCGAAAAAAAAAAAAAACAACAAAAAAAATAAATCTCTTCTTCCTTGTAATTGGTAGTTTGAGCGTTAGATATATATTTGCCTCGATCTACTTAACCCCTTCATGACCCAGCCTATTTTGACCTTGCCATTTTTTGCAATTCTGACCAGTGTCCCTTTATGAGGTAGTAACTCAGGAACGCTTCAACGGATCCTAGCGATTCTGAGATTGTTTTTTCGTGACATATTGGGTTTCATGTGGTAAATTTAGGTCGATAATTTTTGCGTTTATTTGAGAAAAAAATGGAAATTTTGCAATTTTCAAATTTTGAATTTTTATTCTGTTAAACCAGAGAGTTATTTGACACAAAATAGTTAATAAATAACATTTCCCACATGTTTACTTTACATCAGCACAATTTTGGAAACAAATTTTTTTTTGTTAGGAAGTTATAAGGATTAAAAGTTGACCAGCGATATTTCATTTTTACAGCAAAATTTACAAAACCATTTTTTTTAGGGACCACCTCACATTTGAAGTCACTTTGAGGGGTCTATATGGCAGAAAATACCCAAAAGTGACACCATTATAAAAACTGCACCCCTCAAGCTACTCAAAACTACATTCAAGAAGATTATTAACTCTTCAGGTGCTTCACAGGAACTAAAGCAACATGGAAGGAAAAAATGGACATTTTCATTTTTCCAACAAAAATTTTCTTTTAGCATCAATTTTTTCATTTTTACATGGGCAACAGGATAAAATGGATACTAAAATTTGTTGGGCAATTTCTCCTGATTACACCAATACCTCATATGGGGTCATAAACCACTGTTTGGGCGCACGGCATGGCTCAGAAGGGAAGGAGCGCCATTTGACTTTTTGAATGGAAAATATGCTGGAATATTTAGCGGTTGCCATGTCGCATTTGGAGAGTCCCTGTGTGCCGAAACATTGGAGCTCCCCCACAAGTGACCCCATTTTGGAAACTAGACCCCCCCAAGGAACTTATCTAGATGCATAGTGAGCTCTTTGAACCCCCAGGTACTTCACAAATTGATCTGTAAAAAAAAAGAAAGTACTTTTTTTCACAAAAATTTTCTTTTAGCCTCAGTTTTTTCATTTTCACATGGGCAACAGGATAAAATGGATCCTAAAATTTGTTGGGCAATTTCTCCTGAGTACATCGATACCTCATATGTGGTCATAAACCACTGTTTGGGACCACGGCAGGGCTCAGAATGGAAGGAGCGCCATTTGACTTGTTGAATAGAAAATATGCTGGAACATTTAGCGGTTGCCATGTCGCATTTGGAGAGTCCCTGTGTGCCTAAACATTGGAGCTCCCCCACAAGTGACCCCATTTTGGAAACTAGACCCCCCCCCAAGGAACTTATCTAGATGCATAGTGAGCATTTTGAACCCCCATGTGCTTCACAAATTGATCCGTAAAAAAAAGAAAGTACTTTTTTTCACAAAAATTTTCTTTTAGCCTCAGTTTTTTCATTTTCACATGGGCAACAGGATAAAATGGATCCTAAAAATTGTTGTGCAATTTATCCTGAGTACATAGATACCTTATATGTGGTCATAAACCACTGTTTGGGCGCACGGCAGGGCCCAGAAGGGAAGGAGCGCCATTTGACTTTTTGAATGGAAAATTAGCTCCAATCGTTAGCGGACTCCATGACGAGTTTAGAAAGCCCCTGTGTGCCTAAACAGTGAAAACACCCCACATGTGACACCATTTTGGAAACTAGACCCCTTATGGAACTTATCTAGATGTGTTGTGAGCACTCTGAACCCCAAGTGCTTCACAGAAGTTTACAACGCAGAGCAGTGAAAATAAAAAAATCATTTTTTTCCTCAAAAATGATTGTTTTAGCCCGCTATTTTTTATTTTCACAAGGGTAACAGGAGAAATTGGACAACAAAAGTTGTTGTGCAATTTGTCCTGAGTACAACAATACCCCATATGTGGGGGGGAACCACTGTTTTGGCGCATGAGAGAGCTCAGAAGGGAAGGAGCGTAATTTTGGAATGCAGACTTGATGGAATGTTCTGCGGGCGTCATGTTGCGTTTGCAGAGAATCTGATGTGCCTAAACAGTAGAAACCCCCCACAAGTGACCCCATTTTGGAAACTAGACCCCCCAAGAAGCTTATCTAGATGTGTAGTGAGCACTTTGAACCCCCAAGTGCTTCACAGAAGTTTATAAACCCAAAGCAGTGAAAATAAAAAAAATAACTTTTGTTCCTCAAAAATCATTTTTTAGCCCGCTATTTTTTATTTTCCCAATGGTAACAGGATAAATTGGACCCCAAAAGTTGTTGTCCAATTTTTCCTGAGTACGATGGTGCCCCATACGTGGGGGGAACCACTGTTTGGGCGCACGGCAGGGGTCAGAAGGGAAGGAGCGCCATTTGACTTTTTTAATGGAAAATTAGTTCCAATCGTTAGCGGACATCATGTCGTGTTTGGAGAGCCCCTGTGTGCCTAAACTTTGGAGCTCCCCCACAAATGCCCTCATTTTGGAAACTAGACCCCCTAAGGAACTTACCTAGATGCACAGTGAGCACTTTGAACCCCCAGGTGCTTCACAGAAGTTTATAACGCAGAGCCGTGAAAATAAAAAATCATTTTTTTTTCTCAAAAAATGATTTTTTAGCCCCCTATTTTTTATTTTCACAATGGTTACAGGAGAAATTGGACCCCAAAAGTTGTTGTCCAGTTTGTCCTGAGTATGCTGGTACCCCATATGTGGGGGGGAACCACTGTTTGGGCACACGTCAGGACTAGGAAGGGATGTAGTGACGCTTTGAAATGCCGACTTCATGGAATGGTCTGCGGGCATCTTGTTACGTTTGCAGAGCCCCTGATGTGCCTAAACAGTAGAAACCCCCACAACTGACCCCATTTTTGAAACTAGACCACCCAAGAAACTTATCCAGGTGTGTGGTGAGCACCTTGAACCCCCACGTGCTTCACAGAAGTTTATAATGCAGAGCTGTGAAAATAAAAAATCATTTTTTTCCTCAAAAACTGATTTTTTTAACCCGCAATTTTTTATTTTCACAAGGGTAACAGGAGAAATTGGACCCCAAAAGTTCATGTACAGTTTGTCCTGAGTACACTGGTACCCCATATGTGGGGGGTAACCACTGTTCGGGCACACGTTGGGGCTCGGAAGGTAAGTAGTGACGTTTTGAAATGCCGACTTTGATGGAATGGTCTGCGTGCTTCATGTTATGTTTGCAGAGCCCCTGATGTGCCTAAACAGTAGAAACTCCCCACAAGTGACCCAATTTTGGAAGCTAGACCCTGCAAGGAACTTATCTAGATGTGTGGTGAGCACTTTGAACCCCCAAGAGCTGCACAGAAATTTATAACTCCAGGGCATGAAAATAAAAAAATCATATTTTTTCCACAAACATGATCTTTTAGTCCCCAATTTTTTTTATTTCCCCAAGGGTAACAGGAGAAATTAGACGCCAAAAGTTGTTGTCCAATTTGTCCTGGGTACGCTGATATCCCATATGTTGGAGAAAACTACTGTATGGGCACACGTCGGGGCTCGGAAAGGAAGTAGTGACGTTTTGAAATGCCGACTTGATGGAATGCTCTGCGGGCGTCATGTTAAGTTTGCAGAGCCCCTGATGTGCCTAAACTGTGGAAACCCCCCCAAGTGACCCCATTTTGGAAACTAGACCACCCAAGGAACTCATCTAGATGTGTAGTGTGCACTTTGAACCCCCTAAAGGGGTTAACAAAAAGTATGAAATACGTGCTTGTTTTTGTGACCAAATAAAACAAGTAATCACTTTTTTAAGACGTGAGTAAAAGGAGGCAGGTAAATACAAGGGGATTGTTTGGAAATAATATAGTAGATGGGGTAATAGATCCATTTTAATAGCGCTCACTCTTCTAAACCAAGATAAAGGTAGTTTATGCCATTTTTCTAAGTCTAACTCAGCTTTATGTAAAGCTGTCTTAAAGTTTGCTTCATAAAGATTAGATACGTTGGCGGTGATTTTTATTCCTAGAAAGGTAAGAGAATCTGAACACCACTTAAAGGGAAATGAAGCTGCCAACCTCTCCACCTCACTTGGTTGGATTGCGATATTGAAAATCTCCGATTTGTGGGTATTAATTTTGAAATTGCTCAGGCGACCAAATCTATGTAATTTTGAGATAATATTTGGGAGACTTATAGTTGGGGAAGAGACATACAATAGGACATCATCTGCAAAAAGTGCCAGTTTGTGCTGTTCCGATTGGGCTTTTATGCCTCTAATGGAAGGATTATTCCATATCGCGGTTGCTAGATTTTCCATAGTGAGTATATAAAGCAAGGGTGAAAGAGGACAGCCTTGCCTCGTGGCGTTCCAAATTAAAAATGTGTTTGAAAGTGCGCCATTAATTTTAACTTGAGCACTGGGAGATGAGTACAGTGCATAGTTTCTTTTAAGCCAATTCCTTCTAACGTTTGAAATATAAAATCCCAGTGCACCCTGTCGAAAGCCTTTTCTGCGTCAATCGACAGAATGCACATGGGTTCCTCTTTCTTGACTGCCCCATCAATCAAAGAAATAGTTTGGATGGTGGTATTTCATTTTTTTAAATGTTTGGAGCAATATATGGGGAGCATTATACACTGGAGAATTATATATGGGGCCTATCATACACTAGAGCATCATAGATAGGGCCCATCATACACTGGAGCATCATATACGGGGCTCATCATTCACTGGAGCATCATATTATTATTATTATTTATTTATATAGCACCATTGATTCCATGGTGCTGTGCATGAGAAGGGGTTACATACAAATTACAGATATCACTTACAGTAAACAAACTAACAATCACAGACTGGTACAGAGGGGAGAGGACCCTGCCCTTTCGGGTTTACATTCTACAGGATGGGGGAAGGAGACAGCTGGTTGGGGGATTGCAGCAGTTCCGGTGTTGGTTGAGGCGATATCTCTGGTGTTGTGAATGTGTTAGAAATGAGTTCTGAGCAGAAGCTCCCTCTGGTGGTTGCAGACAGTGCTGAACCATTTAGTGAAGATTGGCAATCAGGAGTTACAGACTGGTCTTATATAAGGGAGGTTCCCTCCCATCAGGGTTGCTGGTGATCAATTGTTCTTGTCTAACTGCTGTTGTTCCTGGTTCACTTGGAAGCCTGCTGAATCTTGCCTCTTCTCCTGCTCTCAGATAAGATATTTTCTGCTTTTATTTTTGTGCTTGCTTTTTGCATTGTTTCCTGCACTCTTGTGGAGGTCAGCCAGGTCCCTCCTGGGGCTTGTGCTCCTCTCAGTTTATCTGAGCCTCTGTTATTTGTTCATTTGCCTTTTCCAGTTTTTTCAGTGGCTGCGGCTTAGTTTTGTTACACCAGAGAACTAATTTAGGTGGTAGAGGTCATGTGATCTCAGGTGTTTTTGTAATTAGTAGAGTTGGTACTTTTTAGGGTTTTTTGGGATTGCAGTAAGTGTCCTTCCTATCCATTTCTGTCTAGGAAGTTTGGGCCCCAACGTTTGCTCATACTATTTTCTGTCTGTGTCTGTATTTCCTCTTGTCTAACCGCCATTACATGTTTGGGGGCTTCCTATGTTCTTTGGGGATCTGCTCCGGGGCAGATAGTTTTCCTCTTTCTATCTTTAGGTGTAGTTAGCTTCTCAGGCTGTGACGAGGCGTCTAGGACCAACGTAGGTACGCTCCACGGCTGCCTTTAGTTGTGGTGGTTAGTCAGGGTACTGCAATCCAGTAGATTCCAACCTCTCTGGTGAATTGCCGTTTTTGCCTGCTCTCCTCAGCTACCAAAACATAACAGTATCACCGGCCAAACTGAAAATTATATGGTACTCACAGAAGGGAAAAATAGTGTGGAAAAAAAAAAGATTGTCAGAGTTGTCAGAGATTTATTTTTTTTTTTTCCCTCTGTTTCTCTGAGTGCTGAGGAGGATTTTTTTTTTTTCTCTCAATGGAGCTTGCACAGTTGTCTGGCCGTGTGGATCAGCTTGCCACTGAAGTTCGGAGTATTGCTATCTATCTTGCAGGGTTGCTTGTTGTGGAACCTAGGATTCCAATGCCAGATTTGTTTTTAGGGGATCGAGCTAAATTTCTGAATTTCAAAATAACTGTAAGTTGTTTTTTGCCTTAAAACCTAAGTCCTCAGGGAACGCAGCGCAGCAGGTTCAAATTGTCATCTCTCTCCTGCGCGGCGATCCTCAGGATTGGGCTTTTTCCCTGACACCTGGGGACCCTGTTTTGAGTAATGTCGATGCATTTTTTCTGGCTCTGGGGTTATTGTACGATGAACCTAATGTCACTGATCAAGCTGAAAAAAACCTTGTTGGCATTAAATCAGGGGCTTGAGGACGCTGAGTTATACTGTCAGAAATTTCGTAAGTGGGCAGTCCTGACCAAATGGAATAATGATGCTTTAGGCAGCCCTTTTTCGGAAGGGTCTGTCAGAGAATGTAAAAGATGTTATGGTGGGTTTCCCTGCTCCCTCTGGTCTCAATGATTCTATGTCATTAGCGATTCAAATTGACAGACGTTTGCGTGAGCGTAGAGGTATGCGTGGAATAGTGTTGCCTTGTGAACCAGCTTCTGAACCCATGCAGTGTGATAGAGTGGATTCTGGGGCACAGCGTCATGAGTTTCGAAAACGCAATGGGTTATGTTTCTACTGTGGTGACGCCTCTCATGCTATTTCAGTCTGCCCTAAGCGGGGAAGACGTTTTGCACGCTCAGTTGTCTTGGGTAGTGTTCAGACTAAATTTCTGTTGACTGTTACCCTGATTTGCTCCCTGTCCACATTTTCTGCTCAGGCTTTTGTTGATTCGGGAGCAGCTATTAACCTGATGGATTTTGATTTTGCTAAACGTTGTGGGTTTCCCTTGATACCCCTACGGAAGTCTATTCCCCTACTGGGGATTGATTCTACCCCTTTGGCTGAGAAAAACCCCAGTTCTCTACTCAGGTGATAATGAGGGTTGAACCTGATCATCAGGAGAGTTGCAAATTTTTGGTGCTGTATAATCTGCATGACATTATTGTACTAGGTTTCCCTTGGTTACAGTCTCATAATCCTGTTTTGGATTGGAAATCTGTGTCTGTAACCAGTTGGGGCTGCCAATGTGTTTATGCCAACACTCCTGTTTTTTCTGCCTCTCCCCAGGCTCAGGATGTTCCTGACTTTTTGACCGATTTTTCTGATGTGTTTAGCGAAAGTAAATCTGCATCCTTGCCCCCCCATAGGAGCTATGACTGCGCTATTGAATTAGTGCCTGGTAGTAAATTCCCTAAAGGTCGCCTTTTTAACTTGTCTGTACCTGAACATGACGCTATGCGGTCTTATATCAAGGAGTCATTGGAGAAGGGTCATATCAGACCATCCTCTTCACCCTTGGGTGCCGGTTTTTTCTTTGTGGCCAAAAAGGATGGTTTATTAAGGCCGTGTATTGATTATCGTCTCTTGAACAATATCACTGTGAAATATCAATATCCGTTACCCTTGATTTCTGACCTGTTTTCCAGGGTGAAAAGTGCTACTTGGTTTACCAAGCTTGACCTCAGGGGGGCGTATAACCTTATTCGCATTAAGCACGGGGATGAATGGAAGACGGCATTCAATACCCCAGAGGGGCATTTTGAGTACCTAGTGATGCCCTTTGGGCTCACTAATGCTCCTTCTGTCTTCCAGTCCTTCATGAATGACATTTTCAGGGATTTTGTGGATAAATTTCTGATTGTTTATTTGGATGATATCTTGATTTTTTCCAATGACTGGGACTCTCATGTGAAACATGTTCGGACTGTGTTCCAGATTTTGAGAGAGAATGCTCTGTATGTGAAGGGATCAAAGTGTCTTTTTGGCGTACAGAGGATCTCATTTCTGGGATTCATTTTGTCCCCATCTGTTATTGAAATGGACCTGGTCAAGGTTCAGGCCATCTGTGATTGGGTCCAACCTACTTCATTAAAGGCTCTTCAGAGATTCTTGGGTTTTGCCAATTTTTATCGTAAATTTATTGGTAATTTCTCTGTTATTGTTAAACCATTGACTGATTTGACCAAAAAGGGTTCTGATGTGGTGAATTGGCCTCCTGAGGCAGTCTCTGCGTTTCAGGAACTTAAGCAGAGATTCACTTCTGCTCCTGTTCTACGGCAGCCTGATGTTTCTCTGCCATTTCAGGTGGAGGTTGATGCCTCTGAAATTGGGTCAAGTGCCGTTTTGTCCCAAAGAGATCCAGAGACCTCTAAAAGTAACCCTTGTGCCTTTTTCTCTCGAAAATTTTCTCCAACTGAACGTAATTATGACGTGGGTAATCGAGAGTTATTGGCCATGAAGTGGGCTTTTGAAGAGTGGAGACATTGGATGGAGGGAGCCAAACATCAGGTGGTGGTCCTCACGGACCATAAGAATCTGGTTTATCTGGAATCAGCCAAGCGACTTAATCCTAGACAGGCCAGGTGGGCCTTGTTTTTCACACGTTTTAATTTTGTGGTTTCCTTTCTTCCTGGCACTAAGAATGTTAAGGCGGATGCCCTATCGAGGAGTTTCCTTCCGGACTCTCCTGAGTTATCTGATCCTGCTGTTATTTTGAAAGAGGGTGTAGTTCTTTCCGCCATCTCGCCCAATTTGAGACTGGCTCTGGAAGGGTGTCAGGAGGATGAACCCGAGCGCTGCCCTATTGGGAAATTGTTTGTCCCAGACCGGTGGAAAAAGAGTGTGATGTCTGAGATTCATTGTTCCGCGTTGGCCGGTCATCCCGGAATTTTTGGTACCAGAGACTTGGTTAGTCGGTCCTTTTGGTGGCCTACTTTGTCTCGTGACGTCAGGGAATTTGTGTAGTCCTGCGGGACTTGCTCTCGCTCCAAGCCTTGCTCTCGCTCTAGTGGTTTGTTGTGCCATTACCTAAGTTGCCTTCCTCCTCTGAATTGGTGCCTTTGTTCCTTCAGCATGTGGTTCGGTTACACGGCATTCCTGAGAACATTGTGTCTGACAGAGGAGTCCAGTTTGTTTCCAGATTTTGGATGACTTTTTGTTCTAAACTTGGTGTTCAATTGTCTTTCTCCTCGGCTTTTCATCCTCAGACCAATGGACAAACTGAGAGAACAAACCAGACATTGGAGACTTATCTGAGATGCTTTGTGTCTGCTGATCAGGATGACTGGGTCTCTTTTTTGCCTTTGGCTGAGTTTGCTCTTAATAATAGGGCTAGCTCTGCCACTTTGATGTCTCCATTTTTCTGCAATTTTGGGTTTCACCCTCGATTTTCTTCAGGACAGATGGAGGCTTCTGTCTGTCCGGGTGTTGACTCTGTTGTGGAGCGTATGCAGCAGATTTGGGACCAGGTAGTGGAGAGGTTGTCCCTCTCTCAGGAAAGGGCCCAGCGGTTTGCCAACCGGCATAGGACTGATGGTCCTCGGTTTGAAGTGGGGGACTTGGTCTGGTTGTCCTCAAGAAATATCCCTATGAGAGTTGCATCTCCTAAGTTTAAGCCTAGATTCATTGGACTTTATAAGATCATGGAGATTCTTAATCCTGTTTCCTTTCGTTTACTTCTTCCAGGGACATTTAAGATCCATAACGTGTTCCACAAGTCCTTATTGAAGAGGTTTGTCGAGCCAGTGGTTCCTATGGCTGCGCCTCCTGACCCTGTTTTGGTTGAGATCAATATGGAGTATGTGGTTGAGAAAATATTGGATTCTCGTTTTTCTAGACGGAAACTCCAGTATTTGGTTAAGTGGAGAGGTTATGGTCAGGAGGACAATTCTTGGGTGTTTGCTTCGGACATCCATGCTAGGAGACTGATCCGTGCGTATCACAGAGCTCATCCTGACCGACCTGGTTGCCCAAGTGAGGGTTCGGTGACCCCTCCTCAAGGGGGGGGTACTGTTGTGAATGTGTTAGAAATTAGTTCTGAGCAGAAGCTCCCTCTGGTGGTTGCAGACCGTGCTGAACCATTTAGTGAAGATTGGCAATCAGGAGTTACAGACTGGTCCTATATAAGGGAGGTTCCCTCCCATCAGGGTTGCCGGTGATCAATTGTTCTTGTCTAACTGCTGTTGTTCCTGGTTCACTTGGAAGCCTGCTGAATCTTGCCTCTTCTCCTGCTCTCAGATAAGATATTTTCTGCTTTTATTTTTGTGCTTGCTTTTTGCATTGTTTCCTGCACTCTTGTGGAGGTCAGCCAGGTCCCCTCCTGGGGCTTGTGCTCCTCTCAGTTTATCTGAGCCTCTGTTATTTGTTCATTTGCCTTTTCCAGTTTTTTCAGTTGCTGCGGCTTAGTTTTGTTACACCAGAGAACTAATTTAGGTGGTAGAGGTCGTGTGATCTCAGGTGTTTTTGTAATTAGTAGAGTTGGTACTTTTTAGGGTTTTTTGGGATTGCAGTAAGTGTCCTTCCTATCCTTTTCTGTCTAGGAAGTTTGAGCCCCAACGTTTGCTCATACTATTTTCTGTCTGTGTCTGTATTTCCTCTTGTCTAACCGCCATTACATGTTTGGGGGCTTCCTATGTTCTTTGGGGATCTGCTCCGGGGCAGATAGTTTTCCTCTTTCTATCTTTAGGTGTAGTTAGCTTCTCAGGCTGTGACGAGGCGTCTAGGACCAACGTAGGTACGCTCCACGGCTGCCTTTAGTTGTGGTGGTTAGTCAGGGTACTGCAATCCAGTAGATTCCAACCTCTCTGGTGTATTGCCGTTTTTGCCTGCTCTCCTCAGCTACCAAAACATAACACTCCGGTAGTGGTAAGGAGGCAGCGGGGTTATTGCAGGCTGTAGGCTTTCCTGAAGAGATGGGTTTTCAGGTTACGTCTGAAGGATCCGAGAGTGGTTGATAGTCGGACGTGTTGGGGCAAAGAATTCCAGAGGATGGGGGATATTGGTGAGAAGTCTTGGAGTGGTTGGGTGAGGAGCGAATAAGTGTGGAGGAGAGATGGAGGTCTTGGGAGGTCTGGAGATTACGTGAGGGAAGGTATCAGGAGATTAGTTCAGAGACATATGGGGGAGACAGGTTATAGATGGCCTTGTAGGTCAGTATTAGTAATTTGAATTGGATTCGCTGAGGGAATGGGAGCCAGTGAAGCGATTTGCAGAGGGGAGATGCGGAGGAGTAGCGAGGAGAGAGATGAATTAGTCGGGCAGCAGAGTTAAGGATGGACTGGAGAGGTGCGAGGGTGTTAGCAGGGAGGCCAGAGAAAAGGGTGTTGCAGTAGTCGAGGTGGGAGATGATCAGGGCATGCACAAGCATTTTAGTAGATTGAAGGTTGAGGAAGGGACGTATTCTGGAAATATTTTTGAGCTGGAGGTGACAGGAGGTAGAAAGACCTTGGATGTGTGGTTTGAAGGACAGGGCAGAGTCAAGGGTTACTTCAAGGCAGCGGACCTCCGGTACGGGGGAAAGCGTCGTATTGTCAATTGTTATAGATGGGTCAGGTAAGGAAGATCTGTGAGATGGGGGAAAGATAATGAGTTCAGATTTGTCCACATTGAGTTTGAGGAAGCGGGAGGAGAAGGAGGGTATGGCTGATAGACACTCAGGGATTCTGGACAGCAGAGAGGTAATGTCTGGGCCAGAGAGGTAGATCTGAGTGTCATCAGCATAAAGGTGGTACTGGAATCCGTGGGACTTTATGAGTTGCCCCAGGCCAAGTGTATAGATTGAGAAGAGTAGGGGTCCTAGAACAGAGCCTTGGGGGACTCCAACAGAGAGAGGGTGGGATGAGGAGGTAGTGTGGGAGACGCTGAATGTGCGGTTGGAAAGGTATGAGGAGATCCAGGATAGGGCAAGGTCCTTGATGCCAAAGGAGGAGAGAATCTGTAGTAGAAGGCAGTGGTCAACTGTGTCGAAAGCAGAGGACAGGTCAAGAAGGAGGAGTATAGAGTATTGTCCGTTAGCTATGGCTGTGAGTAGGTCGTTAGTAATTTTGGTCAGGGCTGTTTCAGTGGAATGATGGGGGCGGAAACCAGATTGTAGATTGTCAAAGAGCAAGTTAGATGAGAGATGGGAGGAAAGTTCAGCGTGGACGTGCTGTTCCCGGAGTATGGAAGCGAGTGGGAGCAGCGATATATGGGGCCCATCATATACTAGAGCATCATATGGGGTTCATTATTTATGGGGCATCATATAGGGTATGGAGCATCATATGGAGCACATATGGGGCCTATTCTGTATGGAGCATTATATGGAGCCCATTCTGTATGGCGCACTATGTGGTGCCATAATACTGTATGGAGGACTACACTATGTTCCAAATTATTATGCAAATCGGTTTTAAGTGTCATAGCGTTTTTTGTTTTATTTTGTAAATGAAACCCATTGATGTTAATGTGTCTCAGTGTTCTTTGGATAACTGAAATCAATCTCAGATACCTGTGATAATTAGTTTGGCATGTGAGCCCAATAAAAGGAAAACTGGATGTTCCACACTATTAAGCAGGCCAGAGTTTTCAAGTAATATGGGAAAGAAAAAGGATCTCTCTGCTGCCAAAAAGCATCAAATAGTGCAATGCCTTGGTCAAGGGATGAAAACATTAGATATTTCCCGAAAACTTAAGCTTGATCATCGTACTGTTAAGAGATTTGTGGCTGATTCTGAGCACAGACGTGTTTGTGCTGATAAAGACAGAATGAGGAAGGTTTCTGCCAGGCAAGTTCATCGGATTAAGAGAGCAGCTGCTACAAAGCCATTACAAACCATCAAACAGATATTTGAAGCTGCTAGTGCCTCTGGAGTCCCTCGAACCTCAAGGTGTAGGATCCTTCTAAGGCTTGCTGTGGTGCATAAACCTAGTATACAGCCACACCTAAACAGTGCTCACAAGCAGAAATGGTTGCAGTGGGCCCAGACATACATTAAGACTAATTTTCAAACAGTCTTGTTTACTGATGAGTGTTGAGCAACCCTGAATGGTCCAGATGGATGGAGTAGTGGATGGTTGGTGGATGGCTACCATGTCCCAACAAGGCTGCTACGTTAGCAAGGAGGTGGAGAAGTTATGATTTGGGCCGGAATCATGGGGAAACAGCTGGTAGGGCCCTTTAAGGTTCCTTGAAGGTGTGAAAATGACCTCTGCAAAGTATATAGAGTTTCTGACTGACAACTTTCTTCCATGGTATAAAAAGCAGAAACGTGTGTTCAGGAGAAAAATCATCTTCATTCATGACAATGCACCATCTCATGCTGCAAAGAATACTTTGGAGTCATTGGCTGCTATGGGCATAGAAGGAGATAAACTCCCCTGACCTCAACCCTATAGAGAACCTATGGAGTATCATCAAGCAAAAGATCTGAAAGGGTGGGAAGCAGTTCACATCAAAACCGCAGCTCTGGGAGGCTATTCTGACTTCATGCAAAGAAATACAAGCAGAAACTCTCCAAAAACTCACAAGTTCAATGGATGCAAGAATTGTCAAGGTGATATCAAAGAAGGGTTCCTATGTTAACATGTAACTTGGCCTGTTAGGATGTTTTGGAGTTAAGTAGCTTTTTTGTTCAGTGAATGTGATCTCCTAATGCTGCAAATTGCACAAATGAGCATTTTCAGTTCTTTAAAACAGATCAAATGTTCAGAAATTCTACTGTGCCTAATAATTTGGTACAGTGCATTTTGAGTTTTTTTCCATTTTGGAGATTATACTGTTATCATTGGGAGGTTTCTTCAATAAAATTCGATGTATACTCTAACGGGTGATGACTTTTATTAGACTGACTGTCATTTGCACCGACCACTTAGGAAAATCAGAGAAAAATATAATTTGCATAATAATTTGGAACATAGTGTATACTGTCCGGTTTTTGAGCTATTGTAGAATTTACAATAGATATCACTCATGTAATGTAAGAAGTGAAGTATTTGGCATTGTACTATACCTATATTTCTCTGCCTTATCGGAGCATCATGAATTGTGGTATGTGTTCAAGGGGCCCACTGAGACTCTTTGGCCCGGGGCTCATGAAAACCTGGAGCCAACCCTGCCCCACCCCACAACTTTAGCCAAATTACCCCCAGTTTTGAATACGTTACTATTATTATAAAGTAAATTAAGGTTGACAAGCTTAAGTAATAAGACTTGATGTCGTTGGCATTGAAATGGGCACTGTAGGTGTGTTTACTGGCCTCCACTCCCTGCCGACTTTGCTTCCCCATTGACTTGCATTGAGTTTCGTGTTTCAGTCGGACATTCGACTTTTTGCGATAGTCGGCCGAATTCGTTCAACTCGACTTTTGCGAAAGTCGGGTGGTCCTAAACCCGACTCGATCCTAAAAAAGGCAAAGTCGCTCATCTCTTATAAGACTTATCAGCATCCCCACATATAACGCCAGGTTGAAAAATGATTTTAAATTGCAAAATGTTGGCCTTCTGAAATATATGTTCAGTAAATGCACTCAATACTTGGTCAGTGCTCAATTACTGCATCAATGAGGCATGGGATGGAGGCGATCAGCCTGTGGCACTCCTGAGGTGTTATGGAAGCCCAAGTTGCTTTTATAGCAGCCTTCAGCTTGTCTACATTGTTGGGTCCAGTGTCTCTCATCTTACTCTTAACAATACCCCATAAATTCTCTATAGGGTTAAGGTCAGGCGAGTTTGCTGGCCAATCAAGCACAGTGATACTGTTGTTTTCAAGCCAGGTATTGGTACTTTTGTCAGTGTGGACAGGTGCCAAGTCCTGCTGGAGAATGAAATTTCCATCTCCAAAAAGCTTGTCGGCAGAAGGAAGCATGAAGTGCTATAAAATTTCCTGGTAGACAGCTGCGCTGACTTTGGTCTTGATAAAACACAGTGGGCCTACACCAGCAGATGACATGGCTCCCCAAACCGTCACTGATTGTGGAAACTTCACTCTAGACCACAAGTAGCTTGGATTATGTGCCTCTTCACTCTTCCTCCAGACTCTGGGACCTTGATTTCTAAATGAAATGCAAAATTTACTTTCTTTGTAAAGTTTGTCAGTGAAGTTTGCCTTCTGGATATCTATTGTTAAGTCAGCAGTCTTCCCATGATTGTCGAGCCTACTAAAACAGATTAAGGGACCCTTTTAAATGCTTAGGAAGCCTTTGCAGGTGTTTTTTGTAAATTTTTCTAATTTACTGAGATAATGACCTTTGGGTTTTCATTGGCTGTAAGCCATAATCATCAGCATTAACAGAAATCAATAATTGAAATTGATCACTCGGTTTGTAATGACTCTATATAATATTTGAGTTTCACTTTTTTATTGAAGAACTGAAATAAATTAACATTTTGATATTCTAATTTTGTGAGAACACCTGTATATCACATATATTCCTTTAACATTCTTAACATAATGTTGAAATGAAAGACATGAGGATTCTTTCATATAAATTCATGCATACAGAATATTCATAGAAAAAATATTACTTTAGTAAAGAAAAAATAAGGATTAATTGCTGTAAACATATTTTTAATAACGAATGTCAAGTTTTGCTATATATACACATATGATAACATATGTATATTATGTAAAAAAAAACCATCCCTTGACCTGAACTTCTTTGCTAACTAACAGACCTGTCTCTTATCTTTCCGTCATTTCTGAAATCCTGGAAAACTTGCTCTCGCTCTCCATTTGCCACTTTTGGTCAGAATGTCATTCCTTGCACACTGGACTATCTATATAATGGTGAGCTGGCTTTTCTCTTTTGGTTTTTGCTTAACCCCTTAATGACTGCTGATACGCCTTTTAAGGGTACTTATGCCTCAGCGCCGCCTTTTAACAGCGCTGAGAAATAAGTGTATAAATCCCAGAGGTGGAATTTCTCCGGGGTCTCAGCTGAAATTGCACCATGAAAATTGTCCATTTTCTCCTGATACCATTGTGAAAATTAAAAAATTGGTTCCAAAGTACATTTTTTGTGAAAAAAGAAAAATGTTAATTTTTCTTCCACATTGCTTTAGTTGTCATTAAGCACCTGAAGGGTTAATAAACTTCTTGAATGTGGTTTTACGCACCTTGAAGGGTGCAGTTTTTAGATTGGTGTCACTTTTGAGTATTTTCTGTTATATTGACCTAGGGGGTGAATGTGAGGTGGTCCCTAAACAAAGGTTTTGTAAATTTTGTTGGAAAAATGAGAAATCGCTGGTCATGTGGGAATAGTTATTTATGAACTATTTTGTGTGACACCACTCCCTGATTTAAGTGTACAAAAATGAAAAGTATTTTCACAATTCTTGCCAAATTTCTGTGTTTTTTTTCATAAATAAACTCAAGTTATATCGGAGAAATTTTACCACTAACATGAAGTACAATATGTCACGAAAAAACTTTCTCGGGCCAGAGATTGGAAGCAGCTGCGATGCGAGCTGTATGCTTCACTGCTGTCTTGGGGAAAAGCTCTCTTAAGTTTGTATTAAAGCGTGTTTTGATACTCCTGCATTCACGGGTCCCTTTCTAGGGCGTGAATCATCTGGCAAAATTTGGTTTTATAACGTGAATCTAATAAAGTGGCAACCCAGTTGTCAGCATTATTCCTAATCATACCTATATGGGGATCATGTTGCAGCAAGAAGGCACTCATATGTCGCGCTCTACCATGACGTCCGAGCCCATGCTGTGTTGGTGGCTGGGTAATAATGAGGCTTGTTTCCAGGGTTGAACTTAGCCTCTCTGCTGCCTGAGGCGAACTGCAAAACGGCGCCCCCCCCATTGTAAAATCAGTACAAAGCTCCGCCCCCCTCTGAACGCGCGGTGAATCCGGATGTGCTCATTGAACACATCCGGAATCACCGCAGCGCTACACAGGCCTGTGTATTTCCCTTGTTGGGAGATCATGTTTTCAAGTCCCATATAGTAACTTAAGTAGTTGCATTAATAACTAGTCACCGACCTGGCTTCTCCTAACTCTGGACATGAGGGGAGGGATTCACAAGGATATCAAGGAAGCAGCACTGTGCGCAGCAGCCAGCAGCATGGGCGTACCCAGGATCAAAACTAGGGGGGGCAAGCCAATGTCACATCTTATACAGGTTACATCATATACACTGTACATTATCCTGCATATTAGGTATGGAGCATTAGAACTGTTGTATATTGTATAATACAGCAATGTATGTGACACTACGCTGTATATACCATATATTATACATGGCACACTCACCTCTATACAAAGAATAAGAGCATTATAACCTGTATATGAAAAGTATAATACAGCAGTGTATATACACTCTATATACCGCACACAATGTGTATGACCCTGTATACACCATATACTACACTCTATATACCGCACACGATGTGTATGACCTGTATACACCATATACTACACTCTATATACCGCACACGATGTGTATGACCCTGTATACACCATATACTACACTCTATATACCGCACACGATGTGTATGACCTGTATACACCATATACTACACTCTATATACCGCACACGATGTGTATGACCCTGTATACACCATATACTACACTCTTATTTTGAAGTAAAAAAATAAAATAAACAGGAACAAATACAATACTTAAAATAAAGAACAAGTAAAGTTAAAAATCAACAAACTTACTGGTATTTCAGTGGGAACTATGGGCCTGCTTTTGGCTAATGAGATGGTCAATGTTCGGTTCCATATTTGTCACAAGTGAAGCAATTTTTCTCTTTCTTGATATCATTATTTCCTAGGGATTCCAAATTGCTATTAGTAAAATACCAATATATATACAGCGCTACAAAAACAATATACCAGCAATAAAACTGCCCACACAGAGACATACAGCCTGCACTGCCCATCACTGCAGTCTTGCCAATCCATATCATTTCATCCTCATCAGTGCACATATTGGCGCTCAGGCTCAGACTGGTGTGGTGCGAGAATCCCTAATAGGCAGGTAAATGTCCCCAATAGGCAGCATTGGTCCCCAATAGGCAGCATATGTCCTCAATAGGACAGCATAGGTCCCCAATACGCAGCATAGGTCCCCAATACGCAGCATAGGTCCCCAATACGCAGCATAGGTCCCCAATACGCAGCATAGGTCCTCAATAGGCAGCATAGGTCCCCAATACGCAGCATAGGTCCCCAATACGCAGCATAGGTCCTCAGTAGGCAGCATAGGTCCCCAATACGCAGCATTGGTCCCCAATAGGCAGCATATATCCTCAATAGGCAGCATAGGTCCCCAATACGCAGCATAGGTCCCCAATATGCAGCATAATCCCCCATAGCCAGCATAATCCCCCAATAGCCAGCATAATCCCCAATAGCCAGCATAATCCCCCCATAGCCAGCATAATCCCCCAATAGCCAGCATAATCCCCCCATAGCCAGCATAATCCCCCAATAGCCAGCATAATCCCCCAATAGCCAGCATAATCCCCCAATAGCCAGCATAATCCCCCTATAGCCAGCATAATCCCCCCAATAGCCAGAATAATCCCCCCATAGCCAGCATAATCCCCCAATAGCCAGCATAATCCCCCAATAGCCAGCATAATCCCCCATAGCAAGCATAATCCCCCAATAGCCAGCATAATCCCCCAATAGCCAGCATAATCCCCCAATAGCCAGCATAATCCCCCATAGCCAGCATAATCCCCCAATAGCCAGCATAATCCCCAATAGCCAGCATAATCCCCCATAGCCAGCATAGTCCCCCATAAGCCGGGCCCGGCGTTAAAAAAAAAAAAAGTCAGTACTCACCTATCTCCCCCGCAGCTCTGAAGAAGCGCGCTGGACTCCGTCTTCTCCTGGCACAGGCGGCGTGACGTCATCACGGCGCACAGGCGGCGTGATGACGATCACGTCGCCTGTGCTGCATATGGAAGGCCGCAAGGCCTTCCTCACTCACAGCATTCCGCCCGCGATTAAAGGGCCCGCCGGCACTGAACTGTCAGTTCAATGTCGGTGGACCCACGGGCCTTTTCATTCACTGTGCGCCCCTGCTTTGCCGCCCCCTATGTGCCGCCGCCTGAAAAAGAGGCTCAAGTCGCCTCATTATAGCGGCGCCACTGCTTGTTTCCTCCGTCCCCTCCCACTAACCGCGAACAACAGAGAGGGGAGGATTATCCTCTTCATCCTACAGTTGCTCGCCCATCACCTCTTCCTCCTTCATTTGTTCCTCGGATACAATTCTCCTTGGATACGGATTCATGAAGTGTATTTGGACATATTTGGAGGATATGAATATTGCCACTTAGTGGTTCAGTAATTTTTATGATACTCAATTTGACTTTATTAACAAAATTTGAATTTTTTTGATATGACAAAAATAGCACTTGGCACTTTATTATAATAGGGAATATTTTTCCTCTGATTACATCAATCTGTCTCTTTTCAGAAAAAAAAACTTTTATATATATATTAGCACTTGACACTTTATTTCATGAAAGGAGAATCTTCTTCAGTAACAATTAAAAATAAAAAACAAGCACAAGTTGTATCCTGACAGCTATTCCCACTAGGTATTGTTGTTCCAAAGCCTTTTTGTGACTCCTATTAAACTTCCATTTCTCTGTATTATTTCCTGTAAAATAGTGAATTTTCTGTTTTTAAATTTATGATTAATAAAATTTGTTTTTTTATTAACTAATGTTTGTGTCACTTCAAATTATTTTTTTGCAAGTAGTCTCTAGCAAAAAAATGTGTGTAATAATCTGCTATGAAAAATAAGTGCAGCCTTCAGTTATGGGCATTTATGATAAAGGACTTTATGTGTAAAATTAAACTATTTTAAAAGTTAGGTCCCTTATTGTATGACGTTAATCTAATCTATTATTTCTAAACACTGTTTTTCGGTGATTACTTTGTATCTCTGTTCATACTGCACCCACACACACAAATGATACACCATTTGAAAGGTAAACTTGCCCGCTTCAGCAAAAAAGTAGCCAAACAAACCACACATCCACGATTTGATCACAAAATACAGTTTAAACATTCATTTTCATAAACCTGCAGTAGGGAAAAATGACCTGCAGGTGGCACCACACTACCCCAAAGCACACTACCACAAAGCTACTTACAGACATCACAAACAAATCCGAACATTTGCCTTGGGGTCTTTCCAGCTTACCCAAGTGCTTGCCCAGCCTATTTCAGGCACATTGGATGATTGCACACTTCACAGCAGGTGAGTCACTTATGGAAACACATTTGTAAACATGCACTGCTTTTGCAGTGATTACTTTGCCCCACACACAAAATGGTGAGTCACATATGCAAATACATTTGTAAACATGCACTGCTTTTTCGCTGATTACTTCGCCCTATACACACAAATGATACACCATTTGAAAGGTAAACTTGCCCCCTTCAGCAAGAAAAGAGCCAAACAAACCACACATTCACGATTTTATCACTAAATAAAGTTTAAACATTCATTTTCATAAACCTGCAGAAAGAAACAATGACCTGCAGGTGGCACCTCAACCGGAAGAGATTTTTCGGCCTCTTTTTATCAAAACAATTTATTGTATTACCAATAGAGATGAGCAACTTTGGCTCCGGGAGGGTCAAGTCGGGTTTCTGGCCACCCGACTTTACCAAAAGTCGAGTCGAACGAAGTCGGCCGACTAACAGAAAAGGTTGAGTCGGAGTCGAAAATCGGACCACAATGGATTTGACCGTAATACAAAGAGCAGATATACGGTACTGTTTCAGAAGCGTACAGCTGTATACGGTGTAGGGGAAAATTTCAATCTTCGTATATATTTCCGGAGTTACACACAGGTAGTCAGCATGTATTTGTCCGTGATACTAGCCAGTACACGGTAGTGTGTGTGGAGCGTACACCTCTATACGGTGTGGGAAAAAATGAATGCTCAGTAACTGTGCAGAAAAAAGAATAAAGCCCCAGTCTCACACAACGATCTCGCTAGCGAAATCGCTGCTGAGTCACTAGTTTTGTGACGCAGCGGCGAGCTCACCAGCGATATCGCTGTGTGTGACATTCAGCGACGATCAGCCCCCCTGCCGGGTATCGCTGATCGTCGCTGAAAGGCCGGGACATTTTTTTGATCACTGGTCTCCCGCTGACAGGCACGCATCGCTGCGTGTGACAGGCGGGAGACCAGCGATTCACTGGTAACCAAGGTACACAGCGGGTTTCCAGGCGTGGGGCTGTGCCTAGAAACCTGCTGTGTACCTTGGATACCAGCTCCCTGAAGCAGGGAGCTGGTAACCAAGGTACACAGCGGGTTTCCAGGCACCGCGCAGCGCCTGAAAACCCGATGTGTACCTTGGTTACCAGCTCCCTGCATCAGGGCGCTGGTATCCAAGGTACACTGCGGGTAACTAAGCGATGTTACCCGCAGTGTCGCTTGTACTGATCGCTGCCTGAGCTGCCTGTTTGGCAGCTCAGCAGCGATAATGTAGCGATACACCAGCGATCCTGATCATTGTCGGGATCGCTAGTGTATCGCTATGTGAGACCCAGCCTTAAAAGTATTAGTGCTGTGTAAAAAGCTGTCTGCACAGCAGTGTACACACAGCAAGACAGCTATTAGATAGCCTAATAACCAGCGCTGCTGCACACAAGAAACTCCTCCCCTGTCACTGGCAGGCAGCCTAATAACCAGCGCTGCTGCACACAAGAAAATCCTCCCCTGTCACTGCACACTAACTGTACAGCACAATTGCTATCAACACAAGCACATAAGAACTTCTCTTTCCAGCCCTAACTCTCTCCCTACTGATAAACAGCGTCAGCAACCTCTCCCTACTGTAGAAGTAAAATGGCGGTCGGTGCTCAGGGCTTTTATAGAAACTATGACGCCACCAAAAGCAAGCCAATCACTGCAATGCCCTTCTCTAAGATGGTGGTGGATGCTGCCCATGTCATCTCGTTGCCCACAGTGTACGTTGTTATGATTTGGTAGCTGAGGAGTGCAGGTAAAAAAGGCAATACACCAGAGCAGTTGGAATCTATGAGATTGCAGTACCCTGACTAACCACCACAACTAGAGGCAGCCGTGGAGCGTTCCTACGTTGGTCCTAGACGCCTCGTCACAGCTTGAGAAACTAACTATACCTAAAGATAGAAAGAGGAAAGCTATCTGCCCCGGAGCAGATCCCCAAAGAACATAGAAAGCCCCCAAACATGTAATGGCGGTTAGACAAGAAGAAATACTGACACAGACAGAAAATAGTATGAGCAAACGTTGGGGCCCAAACTATCTAAATAGAAAAGGATAGGAAGGGCACTTACTGCAATCCCAAAAAACCCTGAAAAGCACCAACTTTACTAATTTCAAAAACACCTGAGATCACACGACCTCTACCACCTAAATTAGTTCTCTGGTGTAACAAAATCATCAAAACAGCAGCCACTGAAAAAACTGGAAAAAGCAAATGTACAAACATCAGTGGCTGAACAAAACTGAGAGGGCAAAAGCCCCCGGAGGGGACCCTGAAGGCCCCCACAGAAGTGCAGGACAAAATGCAAAAATCAAGCACAAAAGCAAAAAGAAGAAAATGTCTTATCTGTTAGCAGGAGATGCAGACACGACACAGCAGGCTACAAAGGAAACAGGAATCAAGGATTGAGACCAGAACAATTGATCACCGGCAACCCTGATGGGAAGGTGACTCCCTTATATAAGACCAGTCAGTAACACCTGATTCCCAATCCTCACAATCTTCACTGGACAGTCCAGTACCGCTTGTAATCACCAGAGGGAGCCTCTGCTCAGAACTCATTTCAAGTCCATTCACAACAGTACGTCCTTGCTCATTGGCTGAAAAAAGGTGCCTGAAAGCATTCTAGGAAATTCGATTTTGGCGCTCGTTTTGCCATCCGCATGGCCGACTGCACGCTATGGTCGGGTTTCTGCCAACGAAACCCGACTTTGGCGAAGGTCGGCGACTTTTGAATCTGACTGACCTGTTGACAGATGGAGTCACTTTATACGTTATCTGGCCTAAGATCCAGCGGTGCCCGTCTTTTAAGACGTGCATAAAAGTGCCATTGGCAACAGTGTTGTGCACCTATGAGAAGGACACAGTTGAAAAGAGGCCAGATGTAATTCAGAGTAACTTTGCTGCCCTAATATAGCGAATCGAGATTTAGATGGAAACTCCAATATAAGCGCTCAGCATAGAGCGCTGGATAAATATGATCAAAAAACTTTATGTACAATGTTCCCAATAAAATAATGTCAATCCACAAAAAAGCAAGTCCCCTCTCAGGTCCGTCATCTCTTGAATATAGGAAATGCTCTATGGATCCTCACCCCCCAAAAGAGATCCAGAATATTCTGCACTCCCAAATTCAAATGCTCCTCTCCCTTCTGAGACCAACAGTGTGCCTAAACCACATTTAGCGCCCACATGTTTGCCATTTCTGTAACAATGAGAGCCTCCCTAATTTACGGGTGCATGTCTCCAGAAGCACAAGGTGGGTATAATGTACAGGGCACTACAATGTACTAGGCATTACAGTATATGGGCACTAAAATGTACGGGCACTATAATAGCAGATTTTCAATTTTCAGCAACGTCCACTGCTGCTTGTTTTTGGAAAGCACCCATGGAGCCAAATCATCACTAAACCTGTAGATTAATTCCCAAAGGGGTATAATTTCCAAAATGGGGTCACTTGAGAGGGGGTTTATTGATCTTGTAGCGCTTAGTCACTCTGTATATGAAGTCTACAAAGTATTCTTGGAAAATTTCCTCTCCAGGAGGCAAATAGAGGTCCAGGAGGCAAATAGCACTTCATCTCTCCCGAATCTTACCATGTGACTAAGCAGCACTGCACAGCCACATATGGGATATTTCCACATTCAACAGAAATTGTGTGACAAAATTTAGCACCATTTTTACCCATTTCTCCTTGTGAAAATGTCAAATCTGGGGTTAAAACATTTTTTTTGTAGTAAAATTGTAATTATTTTTTCTTCACTGCCCTATGGTATAAAATTCTGTGACACACCTGTGGTGTCAAAAAGGATCACTGCACCCTTAAATGAATTATTTGAGAGGTGTAGTTTGTAAAATGACATCATTCATGGGGGGGTTTCTGCTGTTCTGGCACCTCAGGGGCTCTGCTAATGTTACATGGAACCTTCAAACCATTCCAGTAAAATCTGAACTCTAATATGGCGCTTCTTCCCTTCTGAGCTTTGCACTGTGCCTTAGAAGTAGTTTTCAACCACATTTGGGGTATTGGTGTACTGAGGAGAAATTGCACAACAAATTGTATGGTCTATTTTTCTCATGTTACTTTTGTGAAAATGAAAAATTTGGGGCAAAACGAAAAATTTTTTCGGGGTTTTTTTTTTTTCATTTTCACAGTTCAGTGTTATAAAGTTCTGTGAAGCACCTCAGGGTTCAAAGTGGGGGTCTAGTTTCCAAAATGCTATTACTTGTGGGGGGTTTCTGCTGTTTAGACACATCAAGGGCTCTCTAAACCCAAAATGGCATCCTATAACAATTCCAGCCAATTTTGCATTCAAAAAGTCAAATGGCGCTCCTTCCCTTAAGACCTGCCATGTGCCCAAACAGTAATAATAATAATCTTTATTTTTATATAGCGCTAACATATTCCGCAGCGCTTTACAGTTTGCACACATTATCGTTGCTGTCCCCAAGGGGCTCACAATATAGATTCCCTATCAGTATGTTTTTTGAGTGTGGGAGGAAACCGGAGTACCCGGAGGAAACCCACGCAAACACGGGGAGAACATACAAACTTTTCTCCACATATGGGGTATTGTTAGAACAGTGCCATTGCATTGTTGCCTTCCCCTTCTCAACAATGATGCCGGTGTATTCACTTACCTGTCCGTGCTCCTTCAGCATCTGTTTCCTCCTCTACTTGCACATGGCAGGCAGGTCTCCGGAGAGCGTGCTTAGGATGCACATGCTCCCTGTATTTTAAAGAGCCAGCTCGCACACTGCTAAAATCATCCCAGGCCAATAGCTGCGACACTTCTGATATTTAAGGCACCCTCCCCTATTGGGAGGTTCATTAGTAACTTCAGCAACATGTGCTGTCTGAATCTTATCCTGTCCATCCTGCTGTACCTATACCCAAACCCGACCTGCCTGCACTTAGTCTTGTTCCTGATCCGTCTGAACGAGTAACTGTGATTCCGTACATGTGGCCATCCCATGGTCCTGTACCTGTCCTGCCAGTGCCTGATTCTGCATCTGTCTACCGGCCATATCCCTCCTGCTGAACCAGTTCCTGGCTGGTCATGCTTCCCTGTCCTTTAAGGGGTCAGCTTCCGTGGCTCCAGTGTCTGTCCTGGAGTAGCACCCAACTTCCATCTGGGTTCAAGTCTAACCACACCATCAGGGGCTCTAGTGAAGAACCAGGTGTTTGCTTAGTCATGCCCCTCTAAGCTCGTGGCAAAGTGGTTCCAAACCACATGCTTACCGGTTTGCTGAGGCCATGGACCCCACTGACTCTCATACCCTTCCAGAGATCAGCAAGACAAGATTCTCTCTTAGCTATAGACTGTTAACACCAGCCTGGACGCTCTGAAATCTGCCACCACATCCGCTCTGGTTAAAGCTAGCAGTGACTATTCAGTCCGCAGGTCATGCTTCAAGTCCTAGACTCCATCTGTTCGCACCACCACATTTTGTTGGAGATCCAAAGCAATGATGAGGTTTTATCAATTAGTGCTCACTGCACTTTGAATTACTGGCTCACCAGTTCCCTTTCGATCGGGCGAAGGTATCCTTTCTAACATTTCATCTTGGAGTTAAGGCTCTGGCATGGCTTAACCAATTGAGAGAAAGAGCAAATGCGGTAATCTCAGACCTGTAGACCTTCCTGGAGGCATTCTGCAAAGTATTTGCTAAACAAGCCTGAGTTATCTCTGCTGCCTCATCTGTTCTCAGACTACGCCAGGCCAGTCTATCTGTAGGTGAATACACTGTCCAATTATGCACCATGGCCTCGGAATTCAGCTGGAACAGTGAGGCACTGGGAGGGATTGTCCAGAAGGATTAAGAATGAGCTAGCAGGCCAAGACATTACTACTATACTGGACAATCTAGTCTCCCTAGCCATTCGAATTGACCTCCAGTTCCAGGAGCGCTCTTGAATAACAGTACGTGAAAGAAAACCGCTTTGTCTGACTCTGTCCCTCCAAATGCTGCTGTTTCCTGCTTTCCACGCCCTCAGCCTCTCTTGAATCTATTCAAGTTGACTACATAGAGTTGGTTGAGCAATTGAAGGAGATCTATTGAGCCAAGCGCTTGTGCGTCTATTATGGAGAGACTGGTCATCTATTTCACTCTTGTCCCAAGAAGTAGGGAAACAGAAACCTAGGGCTGTTTGGAGAGGCTACACTGGGCAAAAGCAATTTCTCTTCGTCATTGATCCTGACTGTATCTGTGATTTGAGGAGGTTTCCGTTTTCATGAGACAATGAACTGAGAGGAGCCCAAGCCCCCCGGGGGGGGGGGGGAACCTGGCTAACCTCACAGAAATGCAGAGAAGTATGCTAGTGGTAAGCACAAAAGCAAAAACAGAAAATATCTTATCTGAAAGCAGAAGAGGCAAGACTCAGCAAGCTTCCAAGTGAACCAGGAACCACAGTTGAGACAAGATCACCGGCAACCATAGAATCATAGAATGGTAGAGTTGGAAGGGACCTCCTGGGCCATCTGGTCCAACCCCCTGCTCAAAGCAGGATTCTCTAAATCATCCCAGACAGATGTCTGTCCAGCCTCTGTTTGAAGACTTCCATTGAAGGAGAACTCACCACCTCTCGTGGCAGCCTGTTCCACTCATTGATCACCTTAACTGTCAAAAAGTTTTTTCTAATATCTAATCTGTGTCTCCTCCCATTCAGTTTCATCCCATTGCTTCTAGTCTTTCCTTGTGCAAATGAGAATAAAGATGATGATGGGAGGGAACCTCCCTTATATCAAGCCAGTCTGTGAATCCTGATTGCCAATCCTCATTGAATGGTTCAGTACTGTTTGTAACCACCAGAGGGAGCTTCTGCTCAGAATTCATTTCCAAAGCATTCACAACAACAACGTATCTGGATTCCGGTGTGGCAGGGAACTTCATACAGCAAGAACTGGCAGATAGCTACCAGATCGCCTTTCGACAACTCCAGAATCTGTTTTTGGTGTCATTGGTCGATGGGAGGCCCCTATTCGAAGCCATTTGAGTGGTCACCAAGCAAGTAGAACTCAGGATCAGAATTCTGCACACCGAGAATATTGCCTTCAATATGCTCCTAGCCTGTCTCATCCACTTCTCCTGGGTCTTCTGTGGCTCCTTGTGCATGAACCTATCCTTGAATGGAGATCCAGAGAGGTGCTTCGTTTGGGTCAGTTTTGTCATGAGAAGTGTCTAGTACCTGTACGACTGTTTCGGGTGCTGGTGGCACCATCTTCCCTGTCAGGATTACCATCTGTCTCCTGGTCGTATCCTGACGTCTTCGACAAGAAGAAAACAGACATGTTAGCTCCACATGAGCCGTATGGCTGCCCATTAAACCTACTTCTGGGATTCTCACCTCCGCAAGGCTGTATTTGCCCCCTGTCCCAGGCAGAAACTCTAGCCATGTCATAGAATCATAGAATGGTAGAGTTGGAAGGGACCTCCTGAGTCATGTGGCCCAACCCCCTGCTCAAAGCAGGATTCACTAAATCATCCCAGACAGATGTCTGTCCAACCTCTGTTTGAAGACGTCCATTGAAGGAGAACTCACCACCTCTCGTGGCAGCCTGTTCCACTCATTAATCACCCTGTCAAAAAAAAATTTCTAATATCTAATCTGTATCTTCGCCCATTCAGTTTCATCTCATTGCTTCTAGTCTTTCCTTGTGCAAATGAGAATAAAGATGATCCTTCTATAATGTGACAGCCCTTGAGATATTTTTTGACAGCTATTAAGTCTCCTCTCAGTCTTCTTTTTTGCAAGCTAAACATTCCCAAATCCTGTAACAGTTCCTCATAGGACATGGTTTGCAGACCGGTCACCATTCTGGTCGCTCTTCTCTGAACTTGCTCCAGTTTGTTGGTGTCTTTTTTAAAATGTGGTGCCCAAAACTGGACACATAATTCCAGATGAGGTCTGACCAAAGAGGAGTAGAGGGCAATCATGACTTCATGTGATCTAAACTGTATGCTTCTGTTAATACATCCCAGAATTGTATTTGCCATTTTTGCTGCTGCATCACACTGTTGACTCATGTTCAGTCTGTGATCTATTAGTATACCCAAGTCTTCTTCACATGTGCTGTTGCTTAGCCCTACTCCTCCCATTATATGTATGCTTTTTTAATTTTTATGGCCCAGATGTAGTACTTTACATTTTCCCTGTTAAAAACCATTCTGTTAGTTGCTGCCCACTGCTCCAGTTTATATCTTTTTAAATCCTCTCTCTTTCTCTAGTATTAAGAAAAAAGTAAGTGAAAAAGCAGCACAAAAACTATGCAAAGGGTGCAAAAGCTTCCCAGGTTTGTACTAATCCTAGTAAATAAATCCAAAAAAATGGAAGCAGCACACCATAATAGAGTCAATCCATGTGGAGTTTAATTGCCCATCTGGCGACATTTCGGTCCCAAGAAAAGTGTGGATCTTTTTCAAGCCTTCTCTAGCATTAGCTATCCCTCCTACCTTTGTGTAATCAGCAAATCTAATCAGTTTACCCTCAATTCCTTTATCTAAATTATTGATAAAGATGTTGAACAAGATTATATAGGTTCAAAAGAGCAAAAATAGAGTGAGGAAAAATATGCTCAGAAAGATCCTGCAGACTGTCTACAGAGAAATAACTGTGCAGGATATAGAATCAGTCCAAGCAGTGGAAGCAGCCGCTACAAAAGCAATAATAGTTACCCCAAAGGAATCCTCATAATACAGGATAAAAGGCAGGAGTCAGGACGGTGAATCTTTCTGAGCATATTTTTCCTCACTCTATTTTTGCTCTTTTGAACATATATAATCTTTTGGTCCATACAGGTTCTTACTATCTTTATGTGAGGTTATTGTCTTGCACATTTAGTTCCTATTGTCATTTTATATTATTAAGATATGAATTATGTGCAACATACCCCTTTCATTATTATGGGCTGGTTTGCAGGACGGAATGAATCATGTTTTTAATTATGTTTTATTTCACTTTTGTATTTACCAATAAAGTTTTGCCATTTTTTCACGCATACAAATTGTGGTGCAGTGTGCATTTTCTACGGTAGTTCTTTCTCTCCTTTTTCATTGCATACTCCTCTATGCTTGTATCACTGTTAACCTGGATGGTATCTTGATTCGTAAGCGTGCTAATCCAAAAGTATGGACTCGAGAGGCTGAGAACGCTTTTCTCTCCCTGAAACAGGCCTTTTACTCTGCTCCAGTATAACATCAACCAGAAGTGAACAAACAATTCTGTTTGGAAGTAGACCCTTTATCTTCTGGGGCTGGAGGTGTTCTCTCCCAAAAGTCATCTTTCGGCCATATGGTGACCTGTGGATTCTTCTCCAAGACCTTCTCTGCTCTGGAACACAACTACTCAATTGGTGACTGAGAATTGTTGGCAATTAGGATCTAGAAGAGTGGCGGTACCTTTTCGAGGGCGCAGTCCATCAAGTCGTCAACTAAACAGGCCACAAGAAACTGGCCTATCTGCAGTCCGCACAAAGACTGAACCTGCACCAAGCCAGGTGGTCAATATTTTTTGCCTGTTTTAATTTTGTTCTGCATTTTTGGCCAGCTGACAAAAGCATCAAAGCTGATGCACTTTCCCGCTCCTTCTTGCCCATAAACTAAGAGGAGGAGCCTCAACTCATCATAGATCTGTCCAAGATGGTTACTGTGGCTCCGGTAAACCTGTCCTAAATTTCGCCAGATAAGACTTTGGTGTCAGAATCATACAAGTGGCGAGTTCTGCTATAGGGACACTCCTCCAAGGTGGCCACTCATGCTGGGCACAGAAAGATACTGCAGCTCATCTAACATCACTACTGGGGCCTACCTAAGGAAATTATGGAGTTCCTTTCCGCCTGACGTTCCTGTGCCCGCAACAAAACTCCTAGGCAACTTACCTCTCCTACTACTTCCTGTGCCCTCAGTGCCTTGGCAGCATATTGCCAAAGACTTTGTTACAGACCTTTCTGTGTCCTCGAGCTGTTCCCCCATCTGAATAGTGGTGGATTGCCTCTCGAAGATGGCACATTTCACCCCATTGCCAGGAATTCCATCCGCTCCAGAACTTGCAGTGAAATTCATCCAGCAGCTATTGTGTCCAACCATGGTGTCCAGCTCACATCCAGATTCTGGCAAGCTTTGTGCAAGCTTTTGAACATTGTGCTGGAGTTTTCATTTACATACTCAATCCAATAAACAAGTAGAGAGAATCAACCAGATTATGTTCAACTTGCTGAAGTACTTCACAAGCGCATATCATGAAGATTTGGTCAAGCTCTTGTCATGAGTAGAGTTCTCCTATAACAACCACCTAAGTAAATAATCTGCAAGTTCCCTTTTCCTTATTGTTTTTGGGCAGTAGCCAGGTATCCCTTTTCCGGTGTCGGACACCTCTGATGTACCAGCAGCCGATGCTCTTACAAAGGATTTCTCAAAGATATGGGAGAACGCTAAAGCCACTCAAGTGAAATTGTCTGAGCAAATGAAGAGGCGTGCGGACAAGAGACGCTTTGTTCCACCTTGTTATCGTCCAGGAGATAAGATGTGGTTATCTTCTAAGTACGGATGTCCTACAAGTTGAGTCCTCACTTCATTGGTCCTTTTAAAGCCATCACGCAAATTAATGACGTATCCTATAGGTTGAAACTGACAGCCTCCTTATGAATACCCAATTCGTTTCCCTCCTAAAGCCAGTCATCTTCAGTCCCTTCTTCAAGACTCCTGGTGTCACGCTTTCTCCCATCAACTCTGAAGATGTCTTTGAAGTAAAGAATATCCTAGGCTTGAATTAGGTGAGAAAAAAACTTAAATGATTGAAAGGGATTTGGCTCTGAGGAGAGGTCTTGGGAGCCCAAAGAAAATATTCATGCCCTAATCATTCTACAGAAATAGCTTGAGGGCTTGAAAAAGAGGGGAGATACTGTTAGAACAGCATGGGAGCATCTGCACGTGTCCCTTTCTTCCTCTCAGCAGGAACGCCGACATGTTCACTTCACTGTCCACGCTCCCTCTGCATCTGTTTCCTCCCAAAGACTGCGCACGGCAGGAAGATCTGAGAGTGTGATATGGGTGCGTGTGCTCTCCTTGCCTCTTAAAAGGCCAGCACGCTGCTAAAAACGTCCCCAGTGGAGATGAGCGAACCTTTCAAGGTTTGGTTCCATTCGCCAAACAATTAGACGTTCGCCTAACATGTTTGCCAAATGGTTCGACGAACGTACCTGAACTCCATTAGATTCAATGGGAGGCCAAGCCAAATGTATACACAACACCTTAAGGGGTGACAAAAAGCTTCCTAAACAGCTAAAACTTGTGGTATGAAAACTGGCATCAATTGACCCACAGTAAAAAATTTCAAATAGCACAGCAGCAGTCAGCCATGGGCCATGCATGAGGTATCAGGGTCTGGCACAGCATTTACAGCTTGGAATTAAAGTTTCAATGAGGACCTGTTGGTTAAGGGTGCGGTGTAAGTCTTCTTAGCTGGGAGAACTTGTACCTAATGCAACACCTCCAATTTTTTTTTTTATTCCAGCCACACTCAGATGGCACAAACATCAGTTTTATAGACTACTATTGGTAGAAAAATGTAAGAATTGTAACACAGATAGTTGACTGATAAATTGACCCATAGTAGTACCTTTTATAATGGCACAGAAGCAGTCAGCCAATTGACCCACAGTAGAACATCTTATAATGGTACAGAAGCAGTCAGCATGGGCAATGTATAAGCTATCAGGGTCTGGAACAGCATTTACAGCTTTGATTTGAAGTTTCAATTAAGACGTGGCTAAGGAAACGGTGTAAACCTTCTTTGCTGGGAGTGCAGATACCTCATGAAATGGCTAATTTTTTTTTTAGTTTCCCAGCCACAGTCAGGTGGCACAAACATCAATTTCATAGACTACTATTGGTATAAAAATGTAAGGATAGTAACAAAGGTAGGTGACTGATGCATTGACCAACAGTAGAACATTTTATAATGCCACAGCAGTAGTCAGAAATAGGCCATGCATGTGGCATCAGGGTCTGGACCAGCATTTAGAGCTTTGAATTTAAGTTTAAATTAAGTCTAGGTGGGTGAGGGACCAGTGTAGGCCAGCTGTGCTGGGAGCACTGAGACCTCATGCAACAGCTCAATTTTTTTTCTTCCAGCCAGACTCAGGTGGCACAAATAGCTGGATAGAGCACTAATTTTAGAAAAATGTAAGGATAGTAACATTAGCTGTTGACTAAAAGTAAGTGCAGGCCTGCCGGTCAGGGAGCCATACTGCAACATGCACCACACATGAAGCAAACCCAACTTGGGAGTACAAATATTTCCCAAAATTATTAGCAGAAAACAGGAGACGTGGCATTCATTTACCTACAGTAGAAATTTGATAATGGCACAGCAGAAGTCAGCCATGTGCCATGAACGAGGTATACACTCAGGTCTGGGCCAGCATTTAGAGCTTTGAATTGAAGTTTCAATTAAGATGTGGTGGAAGCCCTGATAATCCATGCAAAGACTTTTTTTTTTCCAGTCACACTCGTATGGCACAAACATAAGTTTCATACAGTACTATTGATACAAAAATGTAAGGAAAGTAACACAGATAGTTAACTGAAAGTGAGTGCAGGTCTGTCTGGAAGCCTTACTTAGACAGGAAACCCACAAGATGGAGACCCAGCTTGGAGTTTCCACATATCAAATAAATAATTGTCACACTACTAAAGTGGCATCAATTTCCACAGAGTAGAAACAGTATAATAGGCCTCTGACATACCTTCTACTACAGGCAACCACCAGGTGGAGACCCAACTTGGAATCTCCACATTTCAAAAAAATGTTTGCAACATCAGCAGCAGTAGCAACAGCAGGCACAGAAGGAACCACAAAGATGGCATAAACTACAGTAACACGAAATTAATACATGACACTAAAAACGACACCATCACTGCCCAATCTGCATATTGTGTAGAAAAGTCATTAAAGATCCATGACTTGTTTATTTTGATGAAAGTTTCTACACTTTCAGAGGACAGCCGGATGCACTTACCCATCAGGACACCACCAGCAGCGCTGAAGACATGTTCTGAGATAACGCTGACTGCAGGGCATGACAAAACCTGATTACATTGATATTGAGCTCCAGATACTCCTTCATCATCCTTTCCAGTCGTTAACAACGTGTCAGACTTGTACTCTGTTCTGATGGTGCACGGGCTGGTCTAAATAATGTGTGTAAGGCTACTTTCACACATCCATTTTTTACAATCAGGCACAATCCGTCCAAGTTGATAAAGACAGATCCAGTGCCGATTGTGAGAGAGAGAGATCATGCTTAAAGTGTGAAAACGGAATGCGGTGACCGGATCAGGCAGACGACTGATCCGGTCACCGCATTCGCCCATAGACTTGCATAGTAGGAAACAGCCAGTAGCGCCGCATCCGCTGATGTCCGTTTTTTTAGCCGGAAAGAAAAAACGTTCCTAGACACGTTTTGTCCGGCCGCTGGAATTGAAAGTTTTGCCGGATCAGGAAAAAAACGGACGAAACGGAAGGACATGCGGAGCGATCCAGTGCTAATGCAAGTCAATGAGAAAAAAACGGATCCGGCGGTAGCAAAAAACGGATCTGTTTTTTTTTAAAAAAAAAGCTGCATCGAGCCTAACGGCAAAAAACGGATGTGTGAAAGTAGCCTAACACGACTCACAGAAATTGCTTATGCCACTTACGCTGCTGATTATGTTTTTGCAATTACGTTTCTGGGGTTGGACATCTAGAACTGGGATGCACACTGTATGCCTCACTGCTGTCTTGGGGAAAACCACTCTTAAGATTTTCTACAAGCGTATTTCGATACTCCAGCATGCACGCATCCCTTTCTAAGGGGGAAAGCATCTGGCTAAGTTTACTCTAGTGGTCAGCACTATTTCTAACCCTAAGCATAACGGCATCGTGTTGAAGATAGTGTAGCAAGAAGGTGCTCATGAGTCAGGTGCTTCCAAGAGGTCCAAGTCCATGGTGTGTTGGTGGCGGGTAACACTCAAGGTTGCTTTTTTCATCCCCTCCCGCCAACCACGGACAACAGAGATCGGATCATTAATCTATTAATCTCTTTACTTTTGTGCATCCATCACCTCGTCCTCCATTTGTTACTTGGCTCCTGCTCCTTAACTAACAATTTGTCTGGTACCATGAGCCTCCTTGATTGCTGTAAGCCACCCTCCTATGGCACCCACCTGTGCGACAACAGTCCGGAAATTTGAAGTATTGTTATCCCTTCGGCATCCTCTTCTGTTTCCACCTCTTCATATGGGACCATCACCTCCTCATGCAGACTATACAAAGTGTGCTCCAGCATGTAGATGACCAGAGTAGTGATGCTGGTGACGGCATTGTCAACACTAACAATCTTTGTAGCCATTTCAAAACTGTGCAGAAAGGTGCAAAAGTCCTTCACTTGTGCCCACTCTGCAAGCTTGAATTGCACCACGTCCGTACTGCGTTGGCCCAGGCTATGCAAAAGGACATACTGCACCAGAGCTCATTGCTTCTGCAACAGCTGCTGCAACATGTGCAGAGTGGAATTTCACCGTGTCGGAACATTGCTAATCAAACGGTTAACCAGTAGGCCAAAAGACCTTTGTAGTGATGCAAGTCGATGACCTGCGGGGTGCGAACGTCGGAATTGAGCACACAGTGACCATGCTTCTGCAGCAGTGCATCCAGGCCAGGATATTGGCAGAGAAATTGCTGTACCACCAGACTGAGGACATATGTGACGTTGCCATGCCGCAGGGCCACCACCAGGTTTGACCTGGCTCCAGGTTTAGTGGAGATAGTCATTGCTCTAACTCGGCCTGGATACCTGTCCATAATTCTTGAGCTGTGTGACTGCGATCTCTAAGGCATTTTAATTTAAACTCTGTCTGATTGCGGTGAGCTGCGCAGTACAGAGGCTGGGGAGATTTTATTTGCACTGTTGGAGCGCGTGTCTGATTAAGGGAGAGGTTGAGGGCACAGGTGTAGGCCCTAGAGAAGGTGGAGGAGGCAGAAGCAGTGGAGGAGCTGTTAGATAGGTTTGTCCCGCAAGCTTTGGGGATTCCAAGACTTGTGAAATGGAAAAAAAGACCTCCCCACAGCCACCATAGTCACTCAGTGCTCAATCAGCGAGATGTAATGCCCCTGCCCATGTTTGCTCATCCAGGTGTCAGTGGTGAAGCGCATCCTGGCAGACATAGATATTTTCAGGGAATGGGTGATATTGTCAGCAATATGCTGGTGTAGCGTAAGAACGGCTTTCTTAGAGAATGGGGACTGGGCAACTTGTACTGGGGGACTGCAACGCCATCAACTTTCTGAAACTGTGTGTATCCACCAGGCAGAAATGCAGCATTTCCGTGGCCAACAAATTGGAGCTGGTGGAGTTCAAGCTCTTAGGTTTGCCATGTATAGGAGGAAACATCCTTTTACATGACCATAACTGCAGGACCAAGGTCTGACTGCTGTGCTGAGAGAGGGGGGAGTATGGAGAACAGGACAAACCACTGGACTGTGAGTGATGTACAGGCGGAGATGTTATGGTGGATTGAGAAAGATGTGTTGTGCTAGATGACACAAAAGCAGCAGTCATGTCTACTTCTGTAACAGCTGACTGGCTCTCATTCACCCCGACTGTGGTGGGTAAATAATTATAGTTTCTGCGGCCGGAAACCTGTGTGAGAAGCATTGGAATGGTCAAGTAGGAGGAATAAGCAACATATGAGTTTGATGGGACGGCCGGTGGTTGGCGAGGCCTGCTAGTCCATATTTTAGAGCAGTGAGATTCCCACACTATGGCATGTTGATCGCGCATGTGCCGATTCATGCATGTAGTTGTCAGATTATTGCAATTTTTGCCTCTACTGAGTTTTTTTTGGCAGATTTGACAAATATCGTGTGTTGGGTCATCCTTTGCGGTCTCAAAAAAGATGCAGGCTAGGCAATTCTTGTTGCCCCTGCGAACTGAACACTCGTAACCAGTGCTGGCCACAGCCAGAGTTGGCACTGAGGATGCAGTGCTTGTCATGGTCGCATCACTTGGTTTCTGTGTGGGAAGCTGCAACGTAACCTCCTCATTTTCTTCCTCCTCCACCTACTCTGCTGAACTACTCAGCTGCCTACCTTTGGGTTCACACCATGTGGGATCTACAACCTCGTCATCATCTCTGTTCTCACACTCTTCACCCTGAGAGTCACCCTCCTCCTCTTCCTGCCCTGATACCACAGTGCATTCTGTATACACCTCTGGCATCTGAGTCTCATCAGGATCACCTCTACCCTTGGTGGTTAACATCTGGTGATGAGCATTCTGCTCGGACCTTATTTCGTTCATCCCCGGATCCAACATGAAAAATTGTTGGGCATCGGTGCAGATGCTTTCCTCCTCTGAATTCTGTGATTCTTTGGAGCAGACCTCTGATGCCCATGGAACAGAATGTGTGAACAGCTCTGCAGAATGGCCCATCTGAGGTTCCCCACAGTCACTTGGGAGTTTAGAAATGTTTGACGTGGGGGAAACAAGGGTGATTGTGGTGCCACCTCTGAGGATTGTACTGTGTCTGATGATAAGGTGGAGGAAGAGAAGGAGAAGCCACTTGATACAGGGCTTGCCATCCACTGGAGCACATGCTCTTTCTCCAACTCATCTATAAGGCGTACCGCTATGCGGCTTCCAAAGAAAGGGAGTCAAGTATCCTGGCCAGTATCAGATGTCAATGTTCTTTGGATAGGACGAGACGGTGTTTGTTTAGTTGAGCTTTCATTACAATTAACACCTAACCCACGTACACATCGAACACCAAGCCTATTCCCCCTTCCACCACGACCTCACTTTTTCTCACTCATGTTGTAAGTAGCCTCTTGTAACCTGCTGTTTCACAACCTTAAGGTACTGTCACACTAAGCGAGATTGCTAACGAGATCGCTAAAGCATCAGCGATTTTATGACGCAGCAGTGATCTCGTTAGCGATGCCGCTGTGTGTGACATGTAGCGGCGATGTGGCCCCCGCTGCGATGTCGCTGATCGCTCATGAACGTTCTGAGATGTTTTTTGGTCGTTGGTGTCCCGCTGGTGAGCCTGAATCGCTGAGTGTGACACCCTTTATGATCGACTTTACCAGCAGCGCAGGCGGGACTAGGTTTTCCCAACGACCACAGAGGTCGTTATACAGATCGCTGATCTCTGATGAGATCTTTGTGTTTGGAAGCTAATTAGCGACCATATAGCGATCGCACCAACGATCTTGCCAGGTCGTGTCATTGTCGTGATCGCTGGTGCTATCGCTAAGTTAGGCCCACAGATGTCAGTCACCTGTCACTAAATGAGCAATCAATATTTATTTTCTTAGATAGTGTGCCTGAACAACGCTGTTATACTTAACTATTTTTAAGTGGAAATATGGCCTTCTGATTTGCCACTGAAACACAGTGTTAGGGTCTGCGGAACGCACCAAATATATATAGTAGAGAGGTGCGTTCGCAGCCCGGGGTCCACCGTGCAAGCGAAGCCTGCTGCTAGTAGAAATGGCGCGAGAAGCAAACTCTGTTATCCCGCAGAGTTGCCCAAATAAACGCCGTAATGCGCTGTGGCAATAAGTGCGAACTCTGTTAATCCACAGAGACGCTAGAAGAGAGCCGCAGCGCTATATGGCGATGTGTGCGTACTCACTGAAACAACTGAGTCGCAAAGAAAACACGCTAGGGCGCTGTCTAGCGTTGAATGCGAACCTGTTACGTCACAGGGCCGCTAAAGAAAAGAACTGTGTCCTGTCAGGCTCTCAGGTACACAGTTAAGTGCTAAGCGTACATAATGTGTGATCGTGTGCTAATGTCCTCGCGGGAGTCACCCGCAATCTATGGCGTCTGAACGCCAGACCCTGAATACGGCAATCAAACTCCTCACCGGTTATGCCGGTAATCTAGGGCATCTAGGACACCGACCCTGACCAGCTAGCACACAAAACTCCTCACCGATTAAGTCGGTATTCTAGTGGCTTATTTCAGCCGGGTCCCTAACCACACACACGCATGACCACACTGGCGCATAGCATAAAATGGTTGATACTAGCGCATGGCGGCCAAGCCATGCTACCCTTTTATAGCAACCGCCACAGGACCTTCCAGGAACAAGGACCAATGAGAACCTGTTCAGAAGACTAGCAGTAACAGGGCCTTCCTGGCGGGCCAATAGAAGCTGCTGCAGTACCTGAGCATGTGACCCCTGATCTCCAATGAGAGATCTCACTCTGGGCACGCTCAGAAGGGAAAATGCAGGACTTTGTCCCAAAGACGTCTGCTCCAGAACTGGCTATAATAGCAGAGCCAGGAAAAGCAGCAGCAAGTCACTGCCCAGTAGTGGAGTGGGCAAGACGCCTGGAACTGACGTCTCTGCTGAGGAGAATCCACTGCGGCGGAGACGAATGGGAGACCGCAGCGGCACTGGTTCGAGACTCCCCCTGTGCAGGAGCGGGAACTCAAACCCTAACATTAACCCCCCTCCTAGGGCCCCCCCTTCTCTGGGCCTCGCTGCGTTCAAAGGCAGCGATGAGCTGCGGAGCGTGAACATGCTCGGCAGGCTCCCAAGACCTATCCTCAGGCCCATAGCCCTTCCAGTCCACCAAATAAAACTTTTTGCCCCGTACCACCTTACACCCACGATGGCGTTCACCTCATGGTCATCCGCAGATGAACCCGATGTCCCGACAGATGACTCAGAAAACCGGGACATGAGCACGGGTTTCAGGAGGGACACATGAAAGGTGTCGGAGATACCCAGGCGTGGTGGAAGAGCTAAACGGTATACCACAGGGTTAACCTGCTCGAGGACCTTGAAAGGACCCAGGTAGCGGGGTGCCAACTTAGTGGACTCAACTCGCAGCCTGATGTTACGGGCGGAGAGCCACACCAAATCCCCAGGAGCAAATGTAGGAGCGGGGCGCCGATGGGCATCGGCCGAAGACCTCATCCTCTCTTTGGAGGCCTGAATGGCATCCTGAGTGCGGTCCCAAATGTCCCGTGCCTCCACAGCCCAGTCTGCCACCCTGTAATCGGCGGAAGACACGGGCATAGGCACTGGTACCCGCGGATGCTGACCATAGTTCAGGAGGAATGGGGTCTGTCCGGTGGAATCAGCCACAGCATTGTTTAATGCAAACTCAGCCATGGTAGCAAGGATGCCCAGTCATCCTGCCTGGCTGAGACAAAATGTCGTAGATAGGTGACCAAGGTCTGGTTGGCCCTCTCTACCAACCCATTCGTCTCAGGATGGTACGCTGAAGAGAGATTTAACTCAATACTGAGTAGACGACAAAGCTCTCTCCAGAACCGAGACGCAAACTGGGGACCTCGGTCACTGACAATCTTGTCCGGCATGCCGTGCAAACGGAAGATGTGCCTAACAAACAACGCTGCCAGAGCCCGTGCAGAAGGTAACCGTGGTAGTGGCACCAGATGCACCATTTTAGAGAAATGGTCGGTGATTACCCAAATGATGGTGCAACCCCGAGACTTGGGCAAGCCCACCACAAAGTCCATCCCAACCATCTCCCAGGGCCTGTCTGCCACCGGCAAAGGGTAAAGCAACCCAGCTGGCCGTTGTCGTGGAGACTTATTTTTGGCGCAGGAGACACACGCCCGAACATAGTCCCCAACATCACGGACCATATGCGGCCACCAATATGTCCTCGCCAGCAATTCAGATGTCCTCTTTGCCCCAAAGTGTCCACCCACCCTGGACGAATGTGCCCAAGAGAGTACCTCCGGTCGCAAATTAGTAGGCACAAAAGTCTTGCCCGGGGGCACAGACTCTAGCGAAACCGGGGCCACTATTCTCAGGCTCTCTGTGGGGACGATAAGCCGAGGCTCCTCCACCTCCTCCTCCGAGGACACCACAGAGCGAGAGAGAGCGTCGGCACGAATGTTCTTCTCTCCCGAGAGGAAATGCAGTGTGAAATGAAACCGGGAGAAGAACAAGGACCATCTGGCTTGGCGAGAATTAAGCCGCTGGGCTGTCTGAAGATATACCAGATTTTTGTGATCCGTGAAGACTTGGAAGGGAAAGCGAGCTCCCTCCAACAGATGTCTCCACTCCGAGAAGGCCAACTTCATTGCTAGCAACTCCCTGTCCCCGATGGAATAATTCCTCTCTGCTGGTGTGAAGGTCTTGGAGAAAAAGAAGCATGGATGCTTCGACCTTGAGCATCCTTTTGGAAGAGGACTGCTCCAGCACCAACAGACGAGGCATCCACCTCCAATAAAAATGGCTTATCAACATCGGGGCGATGTAGGATGGGAGCTCTAGCGAAATGAGACTTAATAGACGTGAAGGCCTTGGAGACCTCTTCAGACCACAATTTGGGATTAGCTCCCTTTTTGGTAAGGGCAACCACGGGAGCTACCAAAGTTGAGAAGTGGGGAATGAACTGACGGTAGTAATTAATGAACCCCATAAAGCGCTGCACCGCCTTTAGAGAGTGGGGTTCTTGCCAGTCCATCACCGCCTGTAGTTTGGCAGAATCCATAGCCAATCCCTGGGCGGAGATGATATAGCCCAGGAAAGGTAAGGACTCCTGCTCAAACACACATTTCTCCAACTTTGCGTAAAGGGAATTTGCCCGTAGGAGGTCGAAGACCCTGCCAACATCCCTCCGGTGGGAGTCAATATCTGGAGAGAAGATGAGTATATCATCCAGATAGACTACGACCGAGGTGGAGAGCATATCCCGGAAGATGTCATTGACAAAGTCTTGGAAAACGGCTGGAGCATTACAGAGCCCAAAGGGCATCACCAGATATTCGTAATGCCCATCCCTGGTATTAAAAGCCGTCTTCCATTCGTCCCCCTCACGGATGCGAATCAGGTTATAAGCACCGCGCAGATCTAGTTTAGTGAATACCCTTGCTCCCCGAAGCCTATCAAATAGCTCAGAGATCAGGGGCAACGGGTACTTGTTTTTAACGGTGATGGCGTTAAGACCCCTGTAGTCAATACACGGACGCAATTCTCAGTTTTTCTTCTGCACGAAGAAAAATCCCGCCCCTGCCGGTGACACCGACTTCCTAATAAACCCTCTTGCCAGGTTCTCCTGAATATATTGCGACATGGCCTCTGTCTCAGGAAGAGAGAGGGGATAGACCCTTCCCCGAGGAGGTTCTGCGCCAGGCAAGAGGTCGATAGGACAGTCATAGGGGCGATGAGGCGGAAGAGTCTCCGCAGCCTTCTTGGAGAACACGTCTGCATAAGACCAGTAGTGCTTGGGAAGTGGAGTAAGATCTGCGGGTAACTCAGTAGTGGTAACCTGAACGCTACTTCTGACACATCTGCCTGTACATGCATCACTCCAACCCAGTATCCTACCCGAAGTCCACTCTATATGTGGGGAGTGGAAACGGAGCCAAGGTATACCTAATAGGATCTCGTCTATTCCCTCGGGAAGGACGAGTAGGGAAATAAATTCCTGATGGGAAGGAGATACAGACAATGCAAGTGGGACAGTCTGGTGTGTAATTTGTGAGGGCAAAGACGACCCATTCACTACCCGAACAGTCACTGATTTATCAAGCGCCACCAGAGGTATTGCATGACGGCGAGCAAAGCTAGAGGACATGAAATTCCCCTCTGCTCCTGAGTCCACGCAAAGGTCGGCGGTGAGAATGGAAGTACCAACAGTGATTGTCCCTTTAAGTGTCATCCTGGAGGAAAATACCGCTGTCTCTAGTGAACCTCCTCCCAGGGCCACTAGACGCGATCGCTTCCCCGATCGCTGTGGACATCTGTTGGCATAGTGTCCAGTCTGCTGACAATGGTTACAGACCACGGATACTCGAACGGACCGAGACTTAGGTCCTGCATGAGGAACTTCTGTGGCCTTTTGAGGTTCGGACGCCAGATCGGGGAATTCGAGAGGTTTGGCAAAGGTGGAAGCCAACCGAAACCTCTGCCTACACTGGGCCCGCTCCAACCTCCGCTCGTGAAAACGGAGGTCAATGCGGGTAGATATGGAGATAAGCTTCTCCAGTGTGGCGGGAATCTCCCTGGTAGCCAAAGCGTCTTTAACATGATCAGCCAGTCCCCGCCAGTAGATAGGAATAAGAACTTTATCAGACCAATCTAGCTCAGCTGCCAGAGTCCGAAACTGGACGGAAAACAGACTGACCAAAGACGAACCCTGTGTCAATGCCAGCAGTTGTAGCGCCGTATCGTGGGTGACCTGAGGTCCTAAAAAGACTTTTTTAAGAGCCTCCAAGAAACGAGAAGCACTCTGCACCACACGATCATCGCGCTCCCACAGCGGCGTTGCCCACTCCAATGCTCTGCCCGAGAGTAAAGACAGTACAAAACCCACTTGTGCCCGATCCGTGGGAAAACGTGCAGCCAGAAGCTCGAGATGTATAGAGCACTGACTCACGAATCCCCGACATTGCTTGCTATCACCGGCAAACTTGTCAGGAAGCGGGAGGTGGGATAATGTAGGGGCAGAGGTAGCAGAGGACAAACTGGCTGCAGCCACGCTAGCAGCCTGAACAGCGACTGCGGTAACATCCACAGCTGAGGTTTTGAGCTCAAGAGCCTCCAACCTGCCCTTCAGCTGCTGGATGTACTGCAATAGACGCTGTTCATCCGCCATTTTACTAGCCAGACCCTGGCGCTAGTATTATGTTAGGGTCTGCGGAACGCACCAAATATATATAGTAGAGAGGTGCGTTCGCAGCCCGGGGTCCACCGTGCAAGCGAAGCCTGCTGCTAGTAGAAATGGCGCGAGAAGCAAACTCTGTTATCCCGCAGAGTTGCCCAAATAAACGCCGTAATGCGCTGTGGCAATAAGTGCGAACTCTGTTAATCCACAGAGACGCTAGAAGAGAGCCGCAGCGCTATATGGCGATGTGTGCGTACTCACTGAAACAACTGAGTCGCAAAGAAAACACGCTAGGGCGCTGTCTAGCGTTGAAAGCGAACCCTGTTACGTCACAGGGCCGCTAAAGAAAAGAACTGTGTCCTGTCAGGCTCTCAGGTACACAGTTAAGTGCTAAGCGTACATAATGTGTGATCGTGTGCTAATGTCCTCGCGGGAGTCACCCGCAATCTATGGCGTCTGAACGCCAGACCCTGAATACGGCAATCAAACTCCTCACCGGTTATGCCGGTAATCTAGGGCATCTAGGACACCGACCCTGACCAGCTAGCACACAAAACTCCTCACCGATTAAGTCGGTATTCTAGTGGCTTATTTCAGCCGGGTCCCTAACCACACACACGCATGACCACACTGGCGCATAGCATAAAATGGTTGATACTAGCGCATGGCGGCCAAGCCATGCTACCCTTTTATAGCAACCGCCACAGGACCTTCCAGGAACAAGGACCAATGAGAACCTGTTCAGAAGACTAGCAGTAACAGGGCCTTCCTGGCGGGCCAATAGAAGCTGCTGCAGTACCTGAGCATGTGACCCCTGATCTCCAATGAGAGATCTCACTCTGGGCACGCTCAGAAGGGAAAATGCAGGACTTTGTCCCAAAGACGTCTGCTCCAGAACTGGCTATAATAGCAGAGCCAGGAAAAGCAGCAGCAAGTCACTGCCCAGTAGTGGAGTGGGCAAGACGCCTGGAACGACATCTCTGCTGAGGAGAATCCACTGCGGCCGGAGACGAATGGGAGACCGCAGCGGCACTGGTTCGAGACTCCCCCTGTGCAGGAGTGGGAACTCGAACCCTAACACACAGTTTTATCATAAAGAATTTGGAGTATCTAATTGGGACTCATGGCTGCATCCCATTATTAGGCCTAATGATGTTTAAGTGGAAATATGGCCTTCTGATTTGTCTCTGAAATACAGTTTTATTACAAAAGATTTGGAGTAGCTAATTGGGACTCGTGGCTGCACCACAATATTAGGCCTAATGATTTTTAAGTGGAAATCTGGCCTTCTGATTTGCTACTGAAAAGCAGTTTTAGCACAAAGAATTTGGAGTAGCTAATTGGGACTCGTGGCTGCACCACATTATTAGGCCTAATGATTTTTAAGTGGAAATCTGGCCTTCTGATTTGTCTCTGAAACACAGTTTTATCACAAACGATTTGGAGTAGCTAATTGGCCCACCAGGCTGCACCCCAATATTAGGCCTATTTTTAAGTGGAAATCTGGCCGTCTGATTTGCCACTGAAACACAACTTTAACACAAATGATTTGGAGTAGCAAATGGGGCATCCGGAGACTGCCACACAGTTTTTGAACAATCTACTTTGATGCTTGAAGATCGAATTGAAACACAGGAAAGGATCCTATCTATTTAAGTCACAAATTCACTTTCAGCACCAGCATTAGCAATCTCTCTGCACTGTGACACTGAGACAATGGCACCAGCAAAACAAGATTTCCGCTTGTTATATGGCCAGGGACACGAGACTTTGGCAGCCAATCACAGAAGACCTTATGTCATGACGTTGTGGGTGATTTCTGCGCTCTGATTGGCTGCCAAATGGAAAAAAAGAGTGTGCAGCTCCTGTAACCTCTCCACACGCTCTTCTAACCTCTGCACGCCCCCTCCCCTCATCAAACATGACCCCACGGTCCTCCATGCTCAAAATACAGCATCAATATCCAAAGTAATGACAAAAGCATTTAGTTGTAACGCATTGATTTACCGAACTGTGACCAAACTTTGCCGACTTTGAGTAAAAATTCTCGTGAAAGCAAACACTAATGCAAATGTGCTACATTCGTGCCAAATTTGAAATTGTTGAACGTTTTCTGAACGCGTTAGCTCATCTCTAGTCCCCAGCCAATAGTTAGGAGACATCTGATATTTAAGGTACCCTCCTCTATTGGAAGGTGCCTTAGCAACTCAGTTATCAGTATGTATCATGCTAACTAGTTTTAAGGTCCCCATTCCTGTGCTCTCTGAATCTGATCCTGTCCGTCCCGTTTACCTGACACTGGCCGACCTGTCTGCACCTGATCCTGCCCAACCTATACCCAGACCCGTCCTGCCTGTGACTATTCCTGTTCTGTCTGAACTAGCACTTGTGATCCCATATCTGTGGTCATCCTGTGCACCTGTACCTGTCCTGCCTGTGATTGATTCCGCATCTATCTATCTGCCTTATTCCTCCTGCTATACCAATTCCTGGCCTGTCCTGCTTTCCTGCCCTCTTGGGGGTCAGCTGCTGTGGCTTCGGAATCTGTCCTGGAGTAGCACCTGGCATCCACCTGGGTTCAAGTCTAACCACACCATCAAGGACTCTAGTGAAGCATCAGGTGTTTGCTTTTGTTAAGCCCCTCCAGGCTTTCTCCGGACAGCGGCACTGTAGTTCCACAACCACGTGTGCAGCAGGTATCAGTATACTCAAGAGAAATTGTGCAGCAAATTATACAGTGCATTTTTTTCTATTAACCTCCTGAAAATGCAACATTTGGGGCTAAAAGAACATTTTTGTGAGAAAAATGTGACGTTATAAACTTCTGTGACGCACCTCGAGATTCAAAGTGATTACCACACATCTAGATACATTTATTGAGGAGTCTAGTTTCCAAAATGGGGTCACTTGGTGTTTTCCACTGTTTAAGCACATTAGGGGCTCTCCAAACGTGACATGGTATCCACTCTCTATTCCAGACATTTTGGCGTTCAAAAAGTGCTCCATCCCTTCTGGGCCCTGCAAGGCATTCGTACAGTATTTTCCCTCCACATACCGTATATACCCATGTATAAGTCGAGATTTTCAGCCCATTTTTTAGGGCTGAAAGTCCCCCTCTCGGCTTATACGCGGGTCATATATGGGGGTCGGCGGGGGAGCGGGGGTGTCGGATCATACTCACCCCTCCGCCGGCGCGGTCTCTGCAGCCCCCCTGCTTCTCCCACGATCTCCGGCTCCTTCCTGCAGCGGTCACATGGCACCGCTCATTAAAGTCATGAATATGCACATATTCATGACTTTAATGAGCGGTAGCACGTGACCGCTGCAGGACTGAAGCGCTGCGGAGAGCGCCGGGAGAAGAAGAGAGGCTGCAGGGACGCGCCGGTGGAGGGGTGAGTATAGCGATATTTACCTGTCCCTCGGTCCACCGCTGTGCTGCGTCCTCGTCTGACTCCTCTGGCTGTGAATGATCAGGCAGAGGGCGCGATGACGTCGTTAGTGGGCGCCCCGCCCCCTGCCAGATCATTCACAGCCAGAGGAGTCAGACCGAGGGAGCAGCGGTGCAGAGAGGACAGGTAAATATCTCAGGTGCCGGGGTCCTGAGCGAGCGGTGACACCGGCACCTGTCCCCCATAGCACGCCGGTGTCACCGCCTGCTCAGGACACCGGCACCTGGCCCCCAGCGATGAGAGGTGAGTATGTCATTTTTTTTTTTGCAGCAGCAGCATATGAGGCCTATACTATGGGGCATATGGGGCATAATTGTGCAGACATATGGGGGCATAAGCTGTCGGAACATATGTAGGAGCATAGCATAATGGAGCAATATGTGGGGCATAATCTGGAGCATATGGGGGCATAATCTGTGGAACATATGGGGCATAATTGGAGCATATGGGGGCATAATACTTGGGGGCACAATATGGGGGCATAAATATGGAGCATATGGGGCATAATCTAGTTGGAAATGTATGGGGCATAATCTGAGGAACATATGGGGGCATAATCTGTGGATCATACGGGGGCATAATCTGTGGAATATATGGGGGCATAATCTGGAGCATATGGAGGCATAATCTGTGGAGCATATGGGGGCATAATCTGTGGAGCATCATATGGGGGCATAATCATTTTTCAACCTAGGCTTATACGCGAGTCAATAAGTTTTCCCAGTTTTTTTGAGGCAAAATTAGGGGGGTCGGCTTATACACGGGTCGGCTTATACATGAGTATATACGGTAAGTTGTATTTGCATAATGAGGAAAAATTGCACAACAAACTTTTGGGATATTTTTACAAATAAACAAAATACATATTGAACAAATTTTACCATGATCATGAAGTACAATATGTCTTGAAAAAAACAATCTCAGAATCACTGTGATCCGTTGAAGCATTCCAGAGTTATTACTTCATAAAGTGACGCTGGTAAGAATTATAAAATTTGGTCTGGTCATAAAGGTGTAAACTGGCTTGAGGGGTGAAGGAGTTTAAATTGATTAGAACATAGTTTTTCATAAACGTGATATATTTTCATCAATTTGAGTTCAAGAAAAAAGAAGTAAATATAGCTAGTTGTCTTGTTGAACTTGTACAGTCCATTCTTGGCCTATGTGGTGTGTGGGCCCATATTATGGAAGCAACATTATTTTAAGCCTTGTAATAATGCATTACTAGAGAAGAAAGAGCACACAGACTGCCCAAGGTAACATATAACTGTGATCATTTTCATTATTATCATATTATTAATCATTTTAAAGCACCATTAATTTCATGGTGCTGTACTTGTGGAGAGGGTTTACATACAAAATACATATAGAAAATGCAGTGAACTAACAGTGACAGACTGGAATATAAGGGGAGAGAATCTCACAGGCTAACAATCTATAGGGTTTTAGGGAAGGAGTCAGTAGGTCGTAAGGTTGCAGAAGCTCCATTGATATTAATATGGTACTGGGATTCTTGTGGTTCGTGGACTTTTTTTTGAAGAGAAGAGTTTGCAGGTTGTGTCTGAAGGTTTCAATTGTGCAAGACATTTAGACATGCTGAACCACTAAATTCCAGAATGGTGGATTCTAAGGAAAAATCTTGGAGATGGTTAAGTGAGGAGCATACAGGAATGGAGGAATGAAACAGATCTTGTGAGGACCAGATATGACGTATAGGAAGTTATTGGGAGATCAGTTTGGAGAAGTATGGATGAGACAGATTAAGGTGGCCCTTGTAACTCATTTTTAGTAATTTAAACTAGATTCACTGAGGAATTGAAACCATTAAACAGACTGGCAGAGGTAAATGAGTAGCGAGGGGAGAGATTAATTGGGCAGCAGAGTTAAGGTAGGGCTGAATGGGTGCAAAACTGTTAGGACAGATGTCACAGAGAAGGGTATTGCAATTATTGGAAGACAGTGCATATACAAACATTTTAGTTGATTCATGGTTGGGGAAAAAACATATTCTGGAAATATTTTTGAATTGGAGGAAGTAGGAGGTGGTATTGGCTTTGATATGTTCTTTGAAGGACAGCAGAGTCAAGGGTTGTGATGAGGCAGCAGACATGTGAATCGGGAAAGTGTAATGTTCATTTATTGTAATTCATTGGGAATATGTGAAACAACCAAGTTTTAAAGTTTATCGACCCTCTTGATTGTTAAGAGTAGAATATTTCTTTGGAGAGTTAATCTGCTTTCCTCATTTAAGAGTTTTTTGGGTTGTGTAAGCTTTTCAGGGGATATAGCTCTGGGATCGCCGTCCGGGTAGACGGAGTGGCACGGAAACAGTTCATTCACAGACAGCAGTTCTGGTAAAAACTGGCCGCAACCAGTTTTATTAAAGTCCACAGCAAACAGAACATAATCAAAACCAAATCATAAACATAAGCCCTGGGCTTGTCCAGCCACTTACTACACTTAGATAGATTTCCCTCTCTATCCGGGTCCAGACTCTAACAGCCTGTCCCCAAAACAACACATATGTTCAGTAGTTACCAGCATGGAGTTTCACAGAGTCTCCTCCTTGTGTCTGAAGGCATATCCAACGTCCAGACTTGAGAGAGCTCCCCTCCTATTCAGCAGCTATCCGCATGGATTCTCACAGAGACTACTCCTGTGTCCGGGGTACATCGAGCACCCAGACTGAGACAGCTCATACTCCTGGAGACTCCTTCTTGTGCCTGGACTCCTTGTCCAGACTAAGCGAGCTCTCTGTCTGTGTTCGCAGACACCTACTTCTGGTCTCCTAATTAACAGCTGAGTGGTTTCAGGCCTGAGCTGCAAGTGTGTACTGAATGTAAGGTGTAGTGACCTTTCTCTACCACTAGGTTTACAAAGCCATACATTTCCCTTATACCAGTCAGCAAAGTATCTAGGTGAAATGTACACCCCATTCAACACACATACTCTCACTGTCTCACAGTTGAAACAAGGTAACACCTATCTGCAGAATAGGTGTTGATCGATGAGTGAAACTTGTTTATTGATGAGGGTCTGACGACTAGTGTGTGGACCGATCAACAGAACTGGGAACTTTTATCCCACTTGGAATGGAAAGACAATGCACATGTCTGACCTATGCTTGATTAATTCCCTTTGTGTCTGCCAAGTACTGCACATTTTTCTAGCAGTCCCATAAAGAATGAATAGAACGGCGATTGGAAGTTCAATCTGCAACATTTTTTGAATGGGGATAAAAGTTCCCAGCCTGAGATAAAATATCCCTGTTCTACAGATCAGTGTCGGTCCCAGTGGTCGGACACCCACTACTCAGCAAGTTATCACCTCCTTTGGATAAGGGATATCTTGCTTTAACTAAACATGACACTTAAATAGCTTGAGAGTGATGGTTAACAAGTTGTTTTTAAGGGCCCCGTCTCACATAGTGACACTCCAGCGATCCCGACAACGATCAGGATCGCTGGTGTGTCGCTACATGATCACTGCTGAGCTGCCAAACAGGCAGCTCATGCAGCGATCAGGACAGCGGCACTGCGGGTAACGTCGCCTAGTTACCCGCAGTGTACGTTGGATACCAGCCCGCTGATGCAGGGAGCTGGTAACCAAGGTACATATCGGGTTTCCAGGCGCTGCGCCACCGCCTGGAAACCCGATGTGTACCTTGGTTACCAGCTGATCGCTGGTCTCCTGCCTGCCACACGCAGCGATGCGTGCTGGCCAGCGGGAGACCAGCGATCAAAAAAAAGTCCTGGCATTTCTGACACGACCAGCGATTCACAGCAGGGGCCTGATCGCTGGTACGTGTCAGACATAGCGAGATCCCTGCTGAGATCGCTGTTTAGCAGCGATCTCGCTAGCGATCTAGCTATGTGAGACGGGGCCCTAAGACAATTTTAGGTACCTATTATGCCTAAAGTTTGGCCCTTTGACTATTGCACAAAATTTGTTTGACCATATACACTGCTCAAAAAAATAAAGGGAACTCTTAAACAACACAATGTAACTCCAAGTAAATCACACTTCTGTGAAATCAACCTGTCCAATTATGAAGCAAGACCAATTGTGAATCAATTTCTCCTGCTGTTGCGCAAATCAAACAGACAGCAGGTAAAAATGACAGGCAATTAGCAAGCCAAGCCCTATAAAGGAGTGGTTCTGCAAAGGGTGACCACAGGCCATTTCTCTCTTCTCATCCTTTTTGGCTGTTTTGGTAACTTTTGTATTTTGTCATTACTCTCACCCCTAGAGGTACTGTACAGTAGCATGAGGCGGTGTCTACAACCTACAGATGTTGATCAGGTAGTATGGCTCATCTAGGATGGCACATCAACATGACTTGTGGCAAGAAGGGTAGCTGTGTCTGTCAGCACAGTGTCCATGGAGGGGGCTGTAGGAGGGCAACAACCCAGCAGCATGAACGCTAGCTTCTTTGTGCAAGGAGGAACAGTGCCAGAGCCATGCAAAATAATATCCAGCAGGCCACTAGCATCCATGTGACTGGTCAAACTGTCAGAAACAGACTCAATGAGGGTGGTATGAGGGCCTGATGTCCACAAGTGGGTGTTGTGCTTACAGCTCAACACCATGCAGAGCGAATATGATTTGTAGAGAACACCAACATTGGCAGATTCTACATTGGCGCCCTGTGCTATTCACGGATTGCATTGCAGGTTCACACTGAGCACATGTGACAGACGTGACAGAGTCTGGAGACACCGTGGAGAATGTTCAGTTGCCTGAAACATCCTCTTGCATGACTGGTTTAGCAGTGGGTCAGTAACAGTGTGGGGAGGCATTTCTTTGGAGGGCCGCACAGTCTTTCATGTGCTAGCCAGAGGTACCCTGGCTGCCATTAGTTACCGAGATGAGATCCTCAGACCCATTGTGAGACCATATGCAGGTGCAGTGGGCCCTGGGTTCCTTCTTAAAAATGACAATGCTAGGCCTCTGTGATGTTGTTACTATATCTGTGATTGGTTTGCTGTTATCCTGGTTTCGGTTTCTGCCTACTAACGATGATGTAAGGTGGAGGAGGAGACAAGGCAGGAGCGGGAAGTCCTGGGGAATGGAAGCAGGGGAGAGGAAGCTAAAATAAAGTATGGCTGTTTAAACCTTCCATCCAGCATCTCTGTGTGGCCTCCTGGAGTTTCCTTCATCGGCACAACAACACTACAACTGGCGACGAGGAAGCGTTCATCATCAGCTAAAGGTATTTCAGCTCTACAACAATGGCCTGTTTACCTGCCTTCCCTGCTTTTGATGTGCATCAGTCCCCAGCTAACCTAGCAGCATGTTGGGAGAAATGGCTGAAGCGTTTTGATATATTCCTACAAGCCATGAACATATCAGATGATACCAGGAAGAAAGCCATGCTATTACATTATGCAGGGGAACAAGTTTATGATATCTTCACTACTCTGCCTAATACAGGAGAAGACAAAGACTATGAGCTCAGTAAGGCAGCATTAAGCAAGTATTTCTCCCCACACAGAAATGCAGCATTTGAAATCTTCAAGTTTAGACAATTAAAGCAGTCGGCAACAGAAAGCATTGATGAATATCATGTCCGACTACGGCACCTTGCAGCTTACTGTGAATTTGCAGATGTCGACAAAGAGATCCAAATGCAGATTTTACAAGGCTGCATCTCCTCTAAGTTATGGAGACAAGCCCTCAGAGATCCCACCATGACTTTAGCAAAACTGCTTGAAACAGCACGTGTAAATGATACCGCCGAAAAACAAGCTAAACTCATAGAGAACATTGAGTGTGAGGCGGAAGCACCATCTTGTATAGCAAAGCTGACACAGAGACCGCCTGTGCCTCGTATGCAGGGAGCAACTTGCTACAACTGCGGAGGGTCGTATCCTCACCAGAATGTCTGCCCAGCAAAAGGGGGACCTGCCATAATTGTGGAAAACAAAACCATTTTGCAAAAGTGTGTAGATCCAAACCACAATCCTCTCATCCCACAGTACAACCCAGGTCACAGAAAATCCAAACGCTGCAGCTTACTGACGAGCCTCACAATACTTATCTATTCTCAGTGACTGCAGAGGGATCTCAAACACTGCACGCACTTACCAGTCCAAGGCGACTTATCCTGATAAATGGTAGTCCGGTGGAAGCCCTAGTAGACACGGGGGCATCAGTAAACGTCATCAGCCGTGCAGTCTATAGCCGACTCCCGAACAGACCTGCTCTACAAAGCACTAGCCTAAAGATTTTTCCTTATGGTTCAGCATCTGCACTACCCCTGTGTGGCAAATTTCAGTCAGAATCTGCAGCTGACGGGCAGTCCATCACCGACACTGTATATGTAGTAGAGTGCTCCGCAGACACGCTTCTCAGCTGCAGGAGTGCTATATCTCTGGTCTGGTCAACCTGGTCAATAGCGTCACAGGTCCTTCGGCCCAACACATCATGCAGAAATACCCCAATCTCTTTAAAGGTCTCGGGAAGCTAAAAGACGTTCAGATAAAATAGCATATTGACCAGTCAATACAGCCGTCTGTTCAGCCTCACAGGCGCATCCCATTTCATGTCCGCAAACTTGTGGAGCAAGAACTGCAAGATCTGGAAGCAGCTGATGTGGTTGAACGAGTTGAAGGCCCGACTCCTTGAGTATCGCCCATTGTTGTTGCACCAAAACCAAAGCAGCCTGGTAAAATCCGGCTATGTGTGGATATACGGCATGCCAATCTGGCTATTCAAAGAGAAAGGCACATCACGCCCACTATTGATGACATTCTCACAGACCTGAATGGTGCAAAAGTATTTTCTAAAATTGATTTAAAATCAGGTTATCATCAACTTGAGTTGCATCCAGATTCCAGGTACATTACAACTTTTAGTACCCACGTGGGCTTACGACGATTCAAGAGGTTGAATTTTGGTATCTCATCTGCGGCAGAAATATTTCAGAACGTTATCAGTCAGGTTCTATCTGGAATAGCAGGAGTTCTAAACGTCAGTGATGACATTCTTATATATGGTACAACCCAAGAGGAGCATGACAGTCATTTAGAGCAAGTGTTTCAGAGACTGCAAGCCTGCAATCTAACTGTCAATCCGTCAAAATGTGAGTTTAACCAAAAGTCATTAAGCTTCTTTGGATATATCTTTTCGGAGCAAGGAGTTTCAGCAGATCCTCAGAAAATTGCTGCCATAAAGTCAGCTAGCCAACCTCAAAATGTGTCAGAGGTTCGCAGTTTTCTGGGACTAGTCACGTACTGTGGGCGATTTATGCCTGATCTGGCCACGGTCTCCGAACCCCTGCGACTACTCACGAAAAAAGACACTCCTTGGACATGGAATACTGAACACCAAGCAGCATTCGACTCCATGAAGTCCAGTCTGACTGGCGACACCGTCATGGCCTATTTTGACCCTCTAAAGTCCACAGAGCTGATAGTGGACGCTAGTCCGGTGGGCCTGGGTGCAATTCTCACACAAGTGTCCAAAGCAGGCGACGTTTCTACCATTTCCTATGCAAGCAAAGCCTTAACAGAGACAGAACAACGCTATTCACAAACTGAAAGGGAAGCTCTTGCGGTTGTGTGGGGATGCCTTCATTTTCATCTGTACCTTATGGGACATAAATTCACAGTGATAAGTGACCACAAACCGCTCATTCCTCTTTTCAACAAACATTCCTCAAAGCCTCCCCCACGACTTGAACGCTGGTTGCTCCGCCTACATTTCGGTTGAGCTACGAGGCAGGAGCTGGTAATCCGGCAGACTACTTTTCGAGACACCCAACACCACAAACTACCAAGGACGACATCCCAGCAACTATCCTTGCAGAGGAACATATCAATTTTATTGTTGCACATTCTGTGCCAAAAGCTATGACTATGGAGGAAATACAACAAACGGTGGATTCGAATCACCAACTTCAGTTAGTTATAGAAACTGTTCGATCTAAAAATTGGAGCAATTTTCTTGCTGAAGCCCGCCTCCAAACACCGGATCAAACAACCTACTTGACAGCCTTCTTTAATGCACGACATGATCTCTCCGTGTCTGATTCAAATCTACTGTTGCGTAACAATCGGCTGGTGATACCCCAGAAACTTCAAAGCAGAGTACTGGATCTGGCCCACGAGGCTCATCAAGGGGTGGTGAAAACAAAGCAATTACTGAGAGAGAAAGTCTGGTTTCCAGGACTAGACAAAAAAGTGGAGGCACTCATTGAAACTTGCATACCTTGCCAAGCAACTACAGTTGACCATAGACGCGCACCCTTACAAATGACACCCCTGCCAGAGGGCCCGTGGTCTGCTGTTAGTGTTGACTTCTGTGTTTTAACCGGATCACTCCTATCTGCTGGTTGTCATGGATGACTATTCGAGGTTCCCAGTCATTGAACATGTCTCGACAACCTCTGCCAGGGCTGTTATACCAAAATTAGACAAGATCTTCTCGGCATATGGCATACCGGAAACAGTGAAGTCCGACAATGGACCACCTTTTAATAGCACAGACTTTCGATCATTCGCAACCTATCTTGATTTCACTCACAGGAAAATAACTCCTTACTGGCCTCAGGCCAATGGTGAAGTGGAACGGTTCATGCAGTCAATCAACAAAACTTTGAGGATCGCTACCATGGAGCACAAGGATTTACAGCAAGAGTTACACAGATTTCTTAGACAGTACAGAGCTACACCCCATTCTACTACTGGGATACCACCTGCCACTGCGCTGTTCAACAGGCCTATGCGTGTAAAACTCCCGAGCGTTCCGCTGAGCCCTGTTCAAACCTCAATTGCTACTAAGGATGCCATATCCAAACAGAAGATGAAGAGGTATGCAGATAAGAACAGTCGTCGTTGCAAGCCACCGGAAGTATTGGTGGGAGATTGGGTCCTGGTAAAAAGGCTAAGACCTAGCGACAAGTTTGCATCACAATATTATCCTGAACCCTTTCAGGTCACACAAGTCAAAGGCACCATGGTTACTACTCAAGATCACGGTCGCCAGGTCACAAGGAACGTGTCCCATTTTTAAAAACTTTGCGACTATGTCCCAGAAACAGACGAGGCAGATAGCGATGACGTCCTGCCGGATCCCCAGAGCTCAGCAGTTCCAAGGGAGGATACCTCAGGGGACTCAGAAAGTTCATCTGGGACTGAGATGTCTCATCGCTATCCAGCGAGGGCAAATCGTAGACCGCCAGCCCACCTCTTGGACTATGTTCTGCAGAAAAAAGAAAAAAAAAAAAAAAAAACCTTTTGTACTAATGTGAATTTTTGGACCGTTATCCAGTTCTAATGTTGTTTTGTTTGGTGAGAAGAGGAGAGATGTGATGTTGTTACTATATCTGTGATTGGTTTGCTGTTATCCTGGTTTCGGTTTCTGCCTACTAACGATGATGTAAGGTGGAGGAGGAGACAAGGCAGGAGCGGGAAGTCCTGGGGAATGGAAGCAGGGGAGAGGAAGCTAAAATAAAGTATGGCTGTTTAAACCTACCATCCAGCATCTCTCTGTGGCCTCCTGGAGTTTCCTTCATCGGCACAACAACACTACAGCCTCATGTGGCTGAAGTGTGTCAGCATTTCCTGCTTGATGAAAGCATCGATATTATGGACTTTTCTACCCATTCCCCAGACCTGAATCAATCGAGTACATCTGAGACATTATGTCTCATTCCATCCTCCAACGCTATGTTGCACCACAGACTGTCTAGGAGTTAACTGATGATTTAATCCATCTCTGGGAGGAGATCCCTCAGGAGAACATTTGCCGCCTCATCAGGAGCATGACCAGGTGTTGTAGGGAGGTAATGGAGGCACGTGGAGGCATACACTACTGAGCTTCATTTCCTTGTCTTGAGGCATTTCCACTGAAGTTGGATCAGGCTGTAATTTGATTTTCCACTTTGATTTTGAGTATCATCCTAATCCAGACCTCCATAGGATATTAACTTTGATTTACATTGACCATTTTTATGTTTATTGTTTTCAACACATTCCATTATGTCATGAATAAAGATTTGAAAATGGAATATTTAATTCAGTGATATCTAGGATGTGGAATTTTAGTGTTCCCTTTATTTTTTTGAGTAGTGTATATAGAGCTTTGAAAAATGATTTTAAATACATTTTCTGATTTCTGATATGATCAACTTGGTTAAAATCTATACAGAGTTACTCATCTAAACAAATAATAATCATTATTATTATTATTATTATTATTATTATAAAAAAATAATACTATGCATATATTAGTGGAATGCTATCCCAGGTACTTTAAGTGGTACCCAATAAAGACTGAATAACGACCAATCGCCGTAAATTTATAACTATTGTCCCTAGTCTTTTAACCATTGTAAATTTACAACACAGGTTTAACGCTCATGCAGGTCCAATCCCTGGTTTCTTCTATGTAAGTGCTCAGTGAGCATTATGCAGTGAACAGAATCATCATAAGTGCTAATGCTTCTGTAGGACCTTACAATCACTTGATCTCCAGATCAGGCATAGCATATCTGAGCATATATACTGGTTCTTAGCAGACTCGGATCAGCTCTGCCGACTGACTTCTGTTAATGTTTCAATGTAGCTGAGGCTTTTATAAATGCTCCATGAAAAGAATGAGCAATAAAAAAAATGTTCAATGAAGATCTACTATGAAAAAAAAATGGAAAAAAATCAAGATTTATTTAGAATTAGCGTACATTTAATTACATTCATAAAACAAAAACCCTATACATTGACCATAATAGCCTGGAAAGATCATGAAACAAGCTATTTGTCATGAAACATGAACAGTAGAAATTGCAATCAAAAAAACAAAAATAGCATATTTTTTTATACGTGCATTACATAAAAAAGAATATATCAATTACATTGCAATTTATATGTACCCCAAAGCAGCGCTAAAAATATAATACAGTTTGTCCTGCAAACAAAGCCTCATAAAACGTGCGCTGTCTGGGTGTTATGTTTGACACTAATCTTTCCTTCACTTCCTATAAACAATCTCTTGACCACTCTTGTCACTTGCACCTAAAGAACATCTCTAGAATCCGCCCCTTTCTCGCCATGGAAACAACTAAAACCATCACTGTTGCCCTTATCCACGCCGGCCTTGACTACTGTAATTCTCTATTAAGTGGCCTCCTCCTCACTCGACTTTATCCTCTCCAGTCCATATTTAATGCAGCAGCCAAGATCATCTGGCTAATCGTTACTCAATTCCTCCGCTCTGTGCCAGTCACTGACTGCCCATTCATTATCGGATCCAACTTAAACTGCTTGTTCTCACCCACAAAGCTCTCCACAGTGCGGCACCCCCCTACATCTCGTCCCTCATTTCTGTTTATGAGCCTACCCGCTCATTACGCTCTGCAAGCGACTTCCAACTAACATCTGCGCAAATCCGGACCTCCCACTCTAGGCTACAAGACTTCTCCTGAGTTGCACCAATCCTTTTGAATGCTCTACCAAGAAATTAGGACTAACCACAACTTACACAGTTTTAGGTGCTCCCTAAAAACACATCTGTTTAGGGTGGCCTACCACGTTCCCTAATCTAACACCTTTTATATATAGTCCATTCACTACTTCTCTGAACATAGCTCTCCATCAAACTCCACGGCACCCAAGATTACCACACATACTGGCTGGTGACTGTCTCATGCAGCCTTTATCTACCACCCATTTCATCAAGATGGCTGGACCATCTTTGTAAATAAGCACTTGTACTTTGTGTCTCCTTGACCTCATTGTAGATTCTAAGATCTTTTGAGCAGGGTCTTCATTATTTTTGCTTTAATTATGGTATCACCTTTAACTTTGTTACCTAGATTATTATTTTTATACAACCAAGGCAATAAAAAAGTTATGACTTCTGCAAAGAGGAAAAGCAAAAATGAAATAATCCTGATCTATAATAATTTAACAGTGGTCTCAAGGGTTTTGCGCCATACAGTGTTAGCAGTGATAGTACTACTTGACTGTCTACTGCAGGATAGAATAGGTTAGGATTTTACAACCATTTATACTCTGATATCTTTACTGGTAAATGAAAGCAGCCAGGTTATTAGGGCTTGACATTGTAGATCTCATATGTAATAAGGCCCTACTTTAACATCTGCTTCCACAGGTTTTTACAAACTTCGGATAGACTAATGGAAATTTACCCTACAAAACTAGATATTGTTAGCTTATAGTTATTAAAATTGTTACAAAGAAAGCTATACTATTGCTCATAATAAAAAAGAAACATGTTCTTATTGACTTTCTAGTATTTTAGTTTTTTTTATTTCCTTTAATTTTTAAAAGTTTATTTTAAAAGTGGACATATTGTCTCTCTCATCATGTTTTGGAGGCAGAGATTTTTCCACTGTGACAAACTGAAAGCGGTTAACATTAGTTTTATTGTTTGCCTTTCTTGATGAACACTGGGGTAATACAGAAAGGTTGAACTCCATGGACTTCAGTTTTTCAAGCTCAATAACTATTCAGCTATGCATGAGGTTAAAAATACAGCAGGAGGAATGTCTGTGTAACATTGCTTGGGTTAATTAATGTTTACACTGTTACAAGCTCTAGCAATTCTATCGGTCTACTAACTTTTATAAAGACTACTTTTAGCAGAAAGAAATACCCTTGTTTTATACTCAGTTGAGTAACTTCAGAAACTTAGAGATATAATACATAAAACAATTTTCTATGTCATATCTAGCTCTCATATCTATGTGCATCTATCTGTCTATCTCATATCTATCTATGTAGCTATCTATCTCACATCTATCTATCTACCGTATCTATCTGTGATTACACATAACATACTATAAAGACCTTTGAGGTTAGTACTTACAAGATGTATGGCTTCATGTGAACAAGTGTACTCATAGGTTTCTATGACACCCTTTTGCACCTTCTTATTTTTGAGGTCATACGTGGACCTAGGTACGTTTTTAAGATTTCATATGAATTTGACAAAATAAACACCATGTTCCATTAGACACAGTATTTCCTAAGGGGATCCTGTCAATTGCTCAAAAAATGTACTCAAAACTTTGCAAAAAAATCCTTGCAATCTCTTGATTTTGCCACGTTTTCCATTTTGCACTGTGTCACTCCATTGCAGAGATATTCACATTTATTTCTTCTGGAGTGCAGCATGAGAAATCTCTGGTTGCAATGCAATTAGCCATTCCTTCAGAGCTTTCTCAGGGGGATTTAGTTTCACCCCCCACCCCCTAGACACTGCCAATCACAGCTCCTCAGCTATTGTATCAGTCTATCAACTGTTGAGCTGTGATTGGCAGTCTTTATAGGGAGGGGTGAAAGCACCCCCCCAGTGAAGACTCTGAAGAAATGCCAAATTGAACTAAGATTTCCCATGTTGTGCTCTATAAAAAACTCATATGAATATCTCTGTATTGGTGTAACACAGAGAAAACTAGAAAAGTGGAAGAATCAGTGGAGCGCAGGGATTTTTGCAATGTATTTAACTCAAAACTTTTTTTTAAGCAAGTGAAAGGTTCTCTTTAAATATTCATTCTTAAAAGCATATCTCTGGTATAAAACAACACATTTGAGTCTGTGTTCTTTCATACACTCGTCTATTGTCCTGTGTTTGCATTTATATATTTAGTCAGTGTTCCTAGACTGTACATTAGAGTAATGTACATGCATAATTTTTGCAGGTGTAAGATACAATCAACAAGGAAACAGCGAGGTCACTTCATCATCAACTATTAATCACCATGGTAACAATGCCATGTTGACCAGTCAGTCAGTCCTCCAGCAGGTTTCTCCAGTGAGCTTGGATCCTGGCCATAACATGCTTTCACCTGATGGTAAATTGGTGAGTACACCTGGTCTATTGTAGCTGCAGTGCTGATAAGATAAGAGAGACAAGCAAGGAAAACACACAGTATTCTTTTTTTTAAGGTTCTCACAGGGTCAGGGGTAAACAAAGAACTATTGTAGACTAAAAATCTGGAATGGACAGTTTGCACTAAAAAACAGTTCTCTGATCCACTTTAAGGCCTTTTTGAAGCTGACCAATAAATGTAACAAAGAGCTGTTCACTTTTTATTGATTAAATACTTTACAAAGTAGAAAAGTGGGTGGAACAGTGTTTGTTTTTCCTTGCAGATGACATGCACACTGATAAAACTGGCTCTCCAAAAGCCTACTCTTTGAAGGGGTAGGTCAGATTCAGTATTTTTTTTCACTTAGTAAAATACTTTCCCTTTTCATTTCCAGCCTTTGGCTTCTTTATTCAGCACTCAGAACTTTTTTTTTTGTTTAAAGGGGTATTCCCATCTCCAAGATCTTATCCCAATACGTAGTAGGTATAATAATAATAATTAGCAAATGCCTCCAATTACAAATGTAGTATAGTTTTATTTAATTTGCTGTGTCTCTTTCCTCATATGCAGGCTTTGCACGATCTTAGATATCCATGGTTACGACCATTAGCATTTAGCTAACCAATTGTAATTATATCAGTGGACGTAACCATGGAAAAGTAAGGTCCTGCAATGCCTGCACATGAGGAAAGAGACAGTGAATCAGAAAAACTATACTACATTTCTAATTGGAGGTATTTGCTAATATTATTATTATACCAATTACATATTGGGATAGGATCTTGGAGATGGGAATACCACTTTAAGCTGTCAGTGAACAGTTGTCAGTCAAACCAAAAGCTATGATAATCTAGTAATAGCTTAACACTCTTTTTCAAGTTAACATTAGTTAAATAGTTAAAAGGATTTTCCTACAAAGTACAGTTTATTCAACAGCTCTCGGAATAATAAGTTCCACAATTGTAAGTGTTAAATTTTTTTTCCTGTGCTGAGATAATCTTATATATGTGCTGTGTAATGGCTATATCTCACCGTACAAGAACATGGCCTGATCATACCACAGCTTCTGGGCAGGGAAGGATGCAAAAAGTATACAGATAGGACAGTGTGGCTACTTTATGTGACTAAACACAAAACCTTTCCCTGCCTGTTTAAAAACTTGTTTTACCTCACAGAAAGAATCAGCTGTGTTCCCATGCTGTAATGTCTGTACACTCTTTACTATTCGCAGTAGTAGATATTGTCCTTTTTTGTGTCTTTCTAAAGGTAGTCATAAATAGTAATTGCTGTAATGTATCAATAATTAACCAAAAAACAAATGTGGGACCATCAAGTGCTTCCAATGCCAAAAATGTATTTCCCGATAAATGATGGCTATGATAGTCAGCCATCATCTGCCTCTAACAGCCGTGGGAGGAGCAGATCTCTCTGCCTGTGCCTTGTAACATTTTAAATGCTGCTGTTTATCTGTGACAGTGGCATTTAATGCGAGTCAGCAGTGCGGCACACCTTTTTAACCCCTCATCAGTGGGCCTGCAATGCGATCATGGCTGGCATTCCTAGGAGTCTGTTATTTCTGCTAAACACAGCAATTCTGTGACATTGCTGTATATAGCACAAGCAATTGGATGATCGTAGGTTCAAGTTCACCAAAGGTACTAACAAATACAGTGAAAAGAAAAAAAAAATTAAAAAATAAAATTACCACCCATTTACTCTACTAAAAATTATAAAATTAAAAAAAATTCAACATTTGGTATTGCTGTGTTTGTTAAATCTGATCTATTAAAATATAAAATAAATTAATTTGAATGTAAATAACATAACAAGAAAAAAATAAACCCTAGAATTGCATTTTTTTTTGGCCTCACATGGCTATATCAAAAGTAAATAAAAGTTATGGCTGTTGGAATAAGAGGAGGAAAAAATGAAAACGCAAAAATAAAAAAATTGCCCAGTACTTAAGAAGTTAAAATAGTTTTCATGTGATGTATAGCACTGTTCTAGTAGCTTTGATGGTTGGTGGTTCGAGGCCTGAGACCCCATCAATCACACAAAGAAATAGGTAGACACTCTTAGCTAATACTTGTAGAGCAAGTAGTGTCGTGAATGGACCCATATTTTATTTTATTGATTTTTAGACGTGTATGGTCTGTGGTTATTTTGCTACATTGTAGATTTGCATAACATATCTTACTTTTTATTTAACCAGATACCGGTTTCTGGAGGAGGTTTGCCACCTGTAAGCACCTTGACGAACATTCACAATTTATCACAATCAGTTCACCACAATTCTCATCAATCACAGAACCTTATTATGGCACCTATTTCTGGAGTCATGGCAATAACACAAAGTAAGTCTTTACTATCTGGATGCATTTAGAAAACATACAAATGACATAAAAGTGCAATTGAAACAGGATACTCATTTATTTTATAGAAGTGCACAAGTGCTATTTCCAACATTGTAGTCTGCCACACCATTAATTACCCTCCTGCATGTAAACATATGTAGCCAGGAAGACGTATTAAAACAAATAATTTTTTTCTGTCAGGATACTTTTTTACAGTAGACAATCTACACAAAAACATATTCATATTTATTTGATTTCATATTGTTCCCATCATTCATAAACACTTTCATTCTATGATGTCAGTGAATTGAATGTTATAATAAGACTATATGTATAGATATTCCATTACCAACGTCAGTATCAGGATCAGGGGTGGACATATCGCCGATGCAGCTATTGCAGTTGCATCGGGGCTCGTAGGTGAAGGAGGCACGCTGACCCCAGTGAATATTTCTGCTGGATATACGTCATCAAACACACATTCAGCTGAAATGTATTGCAGTGCTGGGGACACGCCAGCTCCATGCACTGCAATATATGCCTCCGGTCAATCAGAGCCCAACAGCTGACATCCACGTGCTTGTGACTGGGGATATATAGCAATGACTTCATGTGCCTTAGCGGGGACGTTAGAGTCAGCTGCCGGCTACTGCTTTGGCCATAGAAGAGGATGTCACCTGGCGTGGGAGCGTGGGAAAAGGTGGGTAGTATAGTTTTAATTTAATGTATTACAAAACAGGGCACATTATCCCAAGATGGGGCCCAGAAGGGGGCACACTATACCTGGAAATGGACCATGAGGGACCACATTATACCAGGACTGGGTATTGCATGGGGCACATTGTATGTGGAAATAGACCAGGATGAGGTGCATTATACCTGGAAATGGACCAAGATGGTGCACATTATACCTGGAAATGGTAGAGGATTCGGCACATTATACAAGAAAGGGGACCAGGATGGGGTACATTATACCAAGAAATTGACCAGGATGGGACATATTATCCCAGAAAGTGGACGAGGATGGGGTACATACATTATCCCAGGAAGGGACCAGGATAAAGCACATTATCCCAAGAAGGAGACCAAGATGGGGTACATTATGCCAGGGAAGGGACCAGGAGGAGGTACATTATGCAAGAAAAGGGACCAGGATAAAGCACATTGTACTAAGAAGGGAACCCGGGTGGTGCACATTATACCAGGATGGAGTTCATTGTACCAGGAAGGAGACCCGGATTGAGGTCATTATACCAGAATGGGGGACATTTTCCCATGCATGGAACCAGGATGGGGCACATTATATTAGGAAGGGGACCAGGATGGGGAACATTATACCAGGAAGGGAACCAGGATGGTTCACATTATACCTTCAAGGGGACCAGGATGGGGGACATTATAGCAGGAAGGGGTCCAGGATGGGGGTATTATTAACGTGCACACGCTCACACCCGAATAATGGAAAAAGGGACGTTGAACCACAGGAAGTCGCCAAACCTACACTCAACTCGTCCCTGTACAAACTAGAAAGACCCTAGTGGCACAACTTAAACACCACCTCGAACCTAACTCCCTAAAAGACCGTCGTACTTCCTGAGGAACTAGAGTGGAGGCCACAACACATTGCAAATAAGGAAAGAGGAAAGTGTGAAGTAAAATGCAAAACCCAGGGTGAGAAACTAAAATACGTTCATATTAGATAGTGAGGGAAAACAAAGGAGAACCAAAATGAAAAGAACAAATAGCCTCCCAGAAACCTAAGGAAGGAAAAGATGCTGGGAAAAAAACCAAAACAGACTAACTGCAGGAATACAACTGAAGTTAACCAAACAAGGTAAACCCCTTAGCTGAAGGGCTGAAATACCTGAACACACATCCACCAAGAGGCATAGCCAGGAAGGAAATGCAGTGAAGGGTGAACATATAAAACTGTACTCAGAATATGATATGGCAAACCAAAACAAGAAAATGAGAAACACCTGGAGAGGAGCAAACCAAGACGGGAAACAAAGACAATAAAAACCAGCATTTGGACGAGAAAGGGCAATAGCTCAGCAGACAAAGGAAGCGACCACGCAGCAACAGGTCACCGTATAGAATTCCCAAACCAAGCCATAACAAGGGACATTATACCAGAAAGCAGACTTTGATGGGAGACACTACACCAAGAAGGAGGCCTTATTGGGATACATTATCCCAGGAATGGGCTCAGTATGGAGGATATTATTAGAAGGGTTGTCTCTTATAACATACCACCCTCTCTATTTATGTATGGAGCGGTCCGTTATTACATAGCTTCCTTTGTTATGTACAGTGCTGTCCCATTATTACATGGAATGATTTTTTGTCATGTATAGGACCGTCTGTTACATAGCGTGTTCTAGTTATTTTTGTCAACAGCGCCCTCTCTTTGTTACATAAAGTCTTGTTAGATGTAAAATGACTGCTGATGGAGAAGCCTCTGACCAGAAGACCAGTCCATCAGACTCCTACATCAGAAAATAAGCGTTCCCATGCTCCAACAGTAGTCATATCAGTTTATATCTAACAAGAGAGAATGCTTTGAAGTAGAGACATACCGATAAAATAAATACATATAACTTCATACGTAAAAGGAGGGGCGGCCCAAACATTTTTCTTGCACCGAGCTATCAGTTTCCGCCCTTGGGTTAAAAAAAATTTATAGACACTGGATTATATATTGCCACAGTGGCGCTCCTGACTTGCCCCCTAGCCTAGCTGCAGGCAATCTGACTAATCCACTTGTGGCAAAAGTAAAATTATTTATAAAGGTGAACCTGCTCTTCGAAGGAGGTGATGGAATACCTTAAATCTTTCTTCATGTACTGTTTGTAGAAAAGTGCGTATCAAAACAAAACTAATTTATGTGGGATCCAAAGAGAAGTTTTTTACTCTGTTCTTGCCTTCTTTTTAAAAAAATCACCATTAGTGTCTCTTGCATATACCAAAGTGCAAGCACATGTATACACTGGGAGTTTAGTGCAGGCTGATATTGCCTCATTGACTGAGCCTATTGGAATGCTAAACAATAGAGATAAAATGACGTTAATAGTAATTTACACTAGGACTACCACTCCCAACACGGGATAATATTTACAGCTCACAGTTAGTATAGTGGCAACAGGGATCTGATAGCCCATCAGTACCTAAGTAGTGGTTAAAAAGTACCTTTATAAAGTGCAGTGTGCAGGAGCATGCTCTAAATCATGCTCTTCTGTCCCTATGTGAAACAAGGATATTTGTCCGTTATCTTATGGAGCCTACATGCGGTCACGTGACTGTCCACCCGCATGATGAAAACAGAAGAATCGTGACAGTGTACACATCACGTACAGTGACTGCAGACTTTCCTTCTAAGACCACACATCCCCTTTAAGGGGTAAAACTAAGAAAATCATACCTTTTTAAGAACTGGAGACATCCAATCTCAATGATACATTTGTTTTTGAATATGTAGCAGTTTACTGCTTGCTATTAAAATATGGTATGGTATGCAAGTAACAGATATTGATGAAAAAGTTGTAATGCTTTTGTGTTTGTGCCTTTAGATTTAAACACCACTCAGGCACAGAGTGTTCCTGTCATCAACAGTGTTGCCGGAAGCCTAGCAGCATTACAATCGGTGCAGTTTTCACCACAACTCCACAGTCCACATCAACAGGCTATAATGCAGCAGTCTTCTGGTCATATGGTACAACAACCATTTATGGCAACCATGACTCAACTTCAGAATTCTCACAGTGAGTACTCTGCTAAACCTTTGCTATTTTGTATGCGTTTAGGCATTCTTTGCACTACCCTCGTCATTATACTTGCGTCTTTTGAATGCAATGAAATGTATTTAGATATTGTAACATGAGATTCTCTGTTCATTTGGTTCTCTCATGTAATAATATATATATATATTTTGTATATATATATATCCCACATATATATATATATATACATACATATATATATATATATATAGTGGGTATGGAAAGTATTCAGAACCCTTTAAATTTTTCACTCTTTGTTTCATTGCAGCCATTTGGAGAATTCAAAAAAGTTCATTTTTTTCTCATTAATGTACACTCTGCACCCCATCTTGACTGAAAAAAACAGAAATGTGGAGATTTTTGCAAATTTATTAAAAAAGAAAAACTGAAATTTCACATGGTCATAAGTATTCAGACTCTGCTTGAGATGGTTCTACTCCTTCATTGACGTTCAGCTGTGTTTAATTAAACTGATAAGACTTGATTTGTGAAAGCACACACCTGTCTACTGTATATAAGACCTCACAGCTCACAGTGCATGTCAGACCAAATGAGAATCATGAAGTCAAAGGAACTGGCCAAGGAGCTCAGAGACAGAATTGTGGCAAGGCACACATCTGGCCAAGGTTTCAAAAGAATTTCTGCAGTACTCAAGGTTCCTAAGAGCACAGTGGCTTCCATAATCCTTAAATGGAAGAAGTTTGGGACCACCATAAGTCCTCCTAGACCTGGCCGTCCAGCCAAACTGAGCAGTCGTGGTAGAAGATCCTTGGTGAGAGAGGTAAAGAAGAACCCCAAGATCACTGTGGCTGAGCTCCACAGATGCAGTAGGGAGATGGGAGAAAGTTCCACAAAGTCAACTAAACCCAATTGAGCAGCTCTGGAGAGACCTGAAAATGGCTGTGCACCAACGTTCACCATTCAACCTGACGGAACTGGAGAGGATCTGCAAGGAAGAATGGCAGAAGATCCCCAAATCTAGGTGTGAACAACCTGTTGCATCATTCCCAAGAAGACTCATGGCTGTACTAGCTCAAAAGGGTGCTTCTAATCAATAATGAGCAAAGGGTCTGAATACTTATGACCATGTGATATTTCAGTTTTTCTTTTTAATAAATTTGCAAAAATTTACAGAGTGTACAGTAATGAGAAAAAAATTAACTTTTTGAATTTACCAAATGGCTGCAACGAAACAAAGAGTGAGACATTTAAAGGGGTCTGAATACTTTCTGTATCCACTGTAAATATATATACATATCCACATTATATACACATACAGATGTTTCTCACAAAATTAGAATATCAGAATATCATCAAGAAGTTTATTTATTTCAGTTCTTCAACACAAAAAGTGAAACTCATATATTATATATAGTCATTACAAACAGAGTGATCTATTTCACGTGTTTATTTCTGTTAATGTTTGATGATTATGGCTTACATCCAATGAAAACCTAAAAGTAATTATCTCAGTAAATTAGAATAATTAACAAAAAAACACATGCAAAGGCTTCCTAAGCAATTAAATAGGTACTTTAGCCTGTTTCAGCAGGCACCACAATCATGGGGAAGATTGCTGACTTGACAGATGTCGAGAAGGCAGTCATTGACACACTTCACAAGGAGGGTAAGCCACAAAAGGTCATTGCTAAAGAAGCTGGCTGCTCACAGAGTGCTGTTTCCAAGCATATTAATGGAAAGTTGAGTGGAAGGAAAACGTGTGGTAGAAAAAGGTGCACAAGCAACCAGGATAACCACAGCCTTGCAAGGATTATGTAACAGGCTGGGTGGAGGAACCAAAGCCCAAGTAATACCTGGAAGGGCGTGACTAGGAGCCTCACCCAATCTGACCATGGACACACAGCAGCTAGCGACACCGCAGTCTGTGGAGAGACAAGGGAGGTGATCCAGGTGCTACTCCAGGACTGACCTTGGGAAGATGGTGGCTGACCACTAGGAGTGGATAGCTGTAATGGCCTGGGGAAATGTCCAACAGATGCAGACAGGCGGAGAAGATGACAGGTGCAAATAGGACAGTCTAATGGACAGATGAGCACTGACGGGTGCAGTCGGCTCGGCTACCGTTGAGGTGAGCACTGGCGGGTGCAGCTGGCTCTGCTGCCATTGAGTTGAGCACTGGCTGGTGCAGCTGGCTCTACTGCCATTGAAGTGAGCACTGGTGAGTGCAGCTGACTCTGCTGCCATTGAGGTGAGCACTGGCGGGTGCAGCTGGCTCTGCTGCTGTTGAGGTGAGCACTGGCGGGTGCAGCAGACTCTTGGTTACAAGTACAGGGACCTGAAAACTGACAAGCGTGTTAGAAATAAGCTCACAACATTGCACAGGCACCTACATGTTGGAGGAGGCGGTTTAAATAGTAAGTGACCTCCAGCTATTGGCTGGGGACATCTTAGAGGAATGCGCGCAGCCACTTTAAGAAAGAGGAAGTGTGTGCGCACGCTCTATAAGCAGAGTGCCTGAAGATCTGCTAGGAGTGCACATGTAAGGGGATTGAATAATTATGCTGCCCTACCTTCCCCCCTTAGTTGGTCCCGGTACTGTATGTGTTTGTATGATATAAGTTAATGTGCACTTGTTACTAAATAGTGATACTGCTACATAAATATATGTATTACCGCTTATACACAATGGTACTGCTACATAAATACACTGCTCAAAAAAATAAAGGGAACACTCAAATAACATATCCTAGATCTGAATGAATGAAATATTCTCATTGAATACTTTCTGTACAATATAATACGTTCTGTACAAAGTTGAATGTGCTGACAACAAAATCACACAAAAATCATCAGTGGAAATCAAATTTATTAATCAATGGTGGCCTGGATTTGGAGTCGCCCACAAAATTAAAGTGGAATGTAATGTTCTTAAAACAAGTCAAAATGATGCTCAGTAGTGTGTGTGGTCTCCACGTGCCTGTATGACCTCCCTGTGCCTGTATGATCTCCCTACAACACCTGGGCATGCTCCTAATGAGGCAGCGGATGATCTCCTGAGGGATCTCCTCCCAGACCTGGACTAAAGCATCCGCCAACTCCTGGACAGTCTGTGGTGCAACGTGACGTTGGTGGATGGAGCTAGACATGATGTCCCTGATGTGCTCAATCGGATTCAGGTCTGGGGAATGGTGTGCCAGTCCATAGCTTCAATGCATTCATCTTGCAGGAACTGCTGACACTCTCCAGCCACATAGGGTCTGGCATTGTCCTGCATTATGAGGAATCCAGGGCCAACCGCACAGCATATGGTCTCACAAGGGGTCTTAGGATCTCATCTCGGTACCTAAAGGCAGTCAGGCTATCTCTGGTGAGCACATGGAGGGGTGCGACCCTCCAAAGAAATGCCACCCCACACCATTACTAACCCACTGCCAAACCAGTCATGCTGAAGGATGTTGCAGGCAGCAGATCGCTCTCCACGGCGTCTCCTGTTGTGAATGTGTTAGAAATCAATTCTGAGCAGAAGCTCCCTCTGGTGGTTACAAACAGTACTGAACCATTCAATGAAGATTGTGAAGATTGGCAATCAGGAGTTACAGACTGGTCTTATATAAGGGAGGTTCCCTCCCATCAAGGTTGCCGGTGATCAATTGTTCTTGTCTCAACTTTGGTTCCTGGTCCACTTGGAAGCTTGCTGAGTCTTGCCTGCATCTTCTGCTAACAGATAAGATATTTTCTGCTTTTATTTTTGTGCTTGCTTTTTGCATTTTTCCCTGCACTTCTGTGGAGGTCGGCCAGGTCCCCTCCGGGGGCTTGTGCTCCTCTCAGTTTATCTGAGCCACTGTTATTTGTTCATTTGCCTTTTCCAGTTTTTTCAGTGGCTGCGGCTTAGTTTTGTTACACCAGAGAACTAATTTAGGTGGTAGAGGTCATGTGATCTCAGGTGTTTTTGCAATTAGTAGAGTTGGTATTTTTTTAGGGTTTTTTGGATTGCAGTAAGTGTCCTTCCTATCCTTTTATTTCTAGGAAGATTGGTCCCCAACGTTTGCTCATACTATTTTCTGTCTGTGTCTGTATTTCCTCTTGTCTAACCGCCATTACATGTTTGGGGGCTTTCTATGTTCTTTGGGGATCTGCTCCGGGGCAGATAGCTTTCCTCTTTCTATCTTTAGGTGTAGTTAACCTCTCAGGCTGTGACGAGGCGTCTAGGACCAACGTAGGAACGCTCCACGGCTGCCTTTAGTTGTGGTGGTTAGTCAGGGTACTGCAATCCAGTAGATTCCAACCTCTCTGGTGTATTGCCGTTTTTGCCTGCTCTCCTCAGCTACCAAATCATAACAGTCTCCAGACTCTGTCACGTCTGTCACATGTGCTCAGTGTGAACCTGCTTTCATCTGTGAAGAGCACAGGGCGCCAGTGGCGAATTTGCCAATCCTGTGTTCTGTGGCAAATGCCGAACGTCCTGCACGATGTTGGGCTGTGAGCACAACCCCCATCTGTGGACGTCGGGCACTCAGACCATCCTCATGGAGTCGGTTTCTAACCGTTTGTGCAGACACATACATATTTGTGGGCTGCTGGAGGTCATTTTGCAGGGCTCTGGCATTGCCCCTCCTGTTCCTGCTTGCACAAAGGCAGAGGTAGCGGTCCTGCTGCTGGGTTGCTGCCCTCCTACGGCCCCCTTCATGTCTCCTGGTGTACTGGCCTGTCTCCTGGTAGCGCCTCCAACCTATGGACACTATGCTGACAGACACAGCAAACCTTCTTGCTACAGCTCGCATTGATGTGCCATCCTGGATGATCTGTACTACCTGAGCCACTTGTGTAGGTTGTAGAGTCTGTCTCATGCTACCACGAGTGTGAAAGCACAACCAACATTCAAAAGTGACCAAAACATCAGCCAGAAAGCATTGGTACTGAGATGTGGTCTGTGGTCCCCACCTGCAGAACCTGTTGTGAATATGCTGGAGGCGGCTTCTGAACTGGGGCTCCCTCCGGTGGTTGCTGAGGGTAATGAACTGATTACTGAATGGCCTTCAGCTGGCGCTGAATGGTAGGATATAAGTGGCCTGAGTTCCCAGCAGCCTTGCCGGTTATCAGTTGTTCCTTCTGGTCTTGCTTGAAGCACTGCTTGTTTCCTGCTCTCCTTCAGATAAGTGTTTGCTGTTTTTTTTTCCTCTGTTTGATTTTCTCTGCTGATTTGCTGCTTGCAGTGGACTGCAGCCTGTCCCCTTTTGGGGGTCTGGCGCTGCAATTGTGCTCCGTTTGTGTCTGCACTTTTGCTTTGCTCCTTTGTTACTTTTTATTTGCTGAATAGCGTTTTGTTACACCAGAGATCTGATTTAGGTGGATGAGATTGTGTGATCTCAGGTTTTTTGGCAATCAGAAGTGTTGGTATTTTTGTTAGGGGTTTTTTTTGGATTGCAGTCAGAATTCTTTCCTGTACTTTTCTGTCTAGACAGATTTGGCCCCAGCGTTTGCTCTTTCTATTTTCTGTCTGTGTCCGTGCTTTCTTCTTGTCTAACCGCCATTACATGTTTGGGGGCTTCCTATTTTCTTTGGGGATCTGCTCCGGGGCAGATAGCTTTCATCTTTCTGCCTTTAGGTGTAGTTATCTCTCAAGTTGTGACGAGGCGTCTAGGATCACCGTAGGAACGCTCCATGGCTACCTCTAGTTGTGTTGTTAGTTCAGGTTACTGCAATCCAATAGGTTCCAGCCTCTCTGGTGTATTACCGCTTTTGCTATTTTTTGCTATTTCTCCTCAGTTACCGAAACATAACAAGAACCACTCCTTTATTGAGTGTGTCTTACTAATTGCCAATAATTTCCATCTGTTGTCTATTCCATTTGCACAACAGCATGTGAAATTGATTGTCAATCAGTGTTGCTTCCTAAGTGGACAGTTTGATTTCACAGAAGTTTGATGTACTTGGAGTTATATTCTGTTGTTTAAGTGTTCCCTTTATTTTTTGAGCAGTGTATATGTATTACCATTCCTGTAAATATGTATAATTATGACATGTTCTTTAGCACTGTAATATATAAATATGTCTAGTGAATTGTAAGTTATAGGGTAAGTGTAGTAATTAGTATTGGCCTCTAGATGGGGGCATTATAGAATATAGTATAGGAAATAGTTAAATATAGGAGGGGCTGCTGTGTGGTAAGACAGGAACATTTCCTGAGTTCAGTCAGTTAGGGCTAGGTGCCCGAACCGTCCAGACATGCTATAGACCCTGGACACCGCAGTAGCCACGCAATGTTATTAATAAGGAAACACAGCCATTCAGAGTCCTTTACAGACAGAAGGACAATGTGCAGCAGCAGAATTGCAGCAGCTTGAAGTGGAAGCATGGAAGCGGTCTGAAGATTACAGGGCGCAGATTGTTCAAGATGTGGCAGGTCATTGCATGGGCAGATGCACTCAGGTCTGGGGCGAAACGGATGAGGGCATCCCCAGAAGTAGTGAGTCTGGACAAGGAGAACGCTGCGGTACTGCCTAAGGCGCTATTACCCCATAATGTACTGGAGGACATGGAACAAGCGCAGGGAAAGTGCAGGATGTGAACTGTATGGAACCTGATGTTGTTGCTGTATCCGACAAGAATGTGCTGCAAAGTGTGTCAAGTAAAGTTCTTCATTTTCATTGGAATCAGACTGTGTCTCAGCTATTGCGGAACCGACCACAGAAGGTCCCCAGCACCGCAGAGGAGTCCCTGATGGTGCTGTGACAGAAGACACAGGTATGCTTGTGGGAGAATGTTGTTTTCATGTAAGAGGAGGCCAGGGCTCAGATGCACCTGAGTACTCGGCCATGACTACACCCCTGCACTCCCTTACACACGCACCCCGGGCAGCAGCAGACCCGGAAGGAGCAGGAATTGAGCCTTGGCGATGAGCATGCTGATGACTCTGCAGAGAGAGAGGGACTGCAGGCAGAGATGCGGGTGCTACAGATTGTTAAGAAAAGGCCATTCAAAAATTTGGGGGAGATTTACAAGGAGTGGACTGCTGCTGGAGTCATTGCTTCAAGAGTCATCACACACAGACATATCCAGGACATGGGCTACAAGTGTCGCATTCCTTGTGTCAAGCCTTGCAAGGATTGTGTAACGGGCTGGGTGGTGGAACCAAAGCCCAAGTAAGACCTGGAGGGGCATGACTAGGAGCCTCACCCAATCAGACCAAGCGTCTTAACTGGGCCAAGGAGAAAAAGAACCGGACTGTTTCTCAGTGGTCCAAAGTGTTCTTTTCAGATGAAAGTAAATTTTGCATTTAATTTGGAAATCAAGGTCACAGAGTCTGGAGGAAAAGTGGAGAGGCACACAATCCCAGCTGCTTGAGATCTAGTGTGAACTTTCCACAATCAGTGATGATTTGGGGAGCCATGTCATCTGCTGGTGTAGGTCCACTGTGTTTTATCAAGACCAAAGTGAGTGCAGCCGTCTAGCAGGAAATTTTAGAGCACTATATGCTTCCATCTGCTGACAAGCTTTTTGGAGATGGAAATTTCATTCTCCAGCAGGACTTGGCACCTGTCCACACTGCCAAAAGTACCAATACCAGGTTTAAAAACAACAGTATCACTGTGCTTGATTGGCCAGCAAACTCATCTGACCTTAACCTCATAGAGAATCTATGGGGTATTGTCAAAAGGAAGATGAGAGACACCAGACCCAACAATGCAGACAAGCTGAAGGCTGCTATCAAAGCAACCTAGGATTCCATAACACCTTAGCAGTGCCACAGACTTATCGCCTCCATGCCACATCGCATTGATGCAGTAATTGAAGCAAAAGGAGCCCCGACCAAGAATTGAGTTTATTTACTGATCATATATTTCAGTAGGCCAACATTTCGGATGTTAAAATAATTTTTCAAGCTGGTGTTACAAAGTATTCTAATTTAATAAGATAATGACTTTTGGGTTTTCATTGGCTGTAAGCCATAATCATCAACATTATCTGGAATAAACACTTGAAATATATCACTCTGTTTACAATCACTCTATATAATAAATGGGTTTTCACTTTTTGTATTGTAGAACTGAAACAAATTAACTTTTTGATGATATTCTAATTTTGTGAAAAGCACCTACAGTACAGACCAAAAGTTTGGACACACCTTCTCATTTAAAGATTTTTCTGTATTTTCATGACTGAAAATTGTACATTCACACTGAAGGCATCAAAACTATGAATTAACACATGTGGAATTATATACTTAAAAAAGTGTGTAACAACTGAAATTATGTCTTATATTCTAGGCTCCTCAAAGTAGACACCTTTTGCTTTGATGACTGCTTTGCACACTCTTGGCATTCTCTTGATGAGCGTCAAGAGGTAGTCACCGGAAATGTTTTTTCACTTCACAGGTTTGCCCTGACAGGTGGGATTTCTGGCCTTATAAATGGGATTGGGACCATCAGTTGTGTTGTGCAGAAGTCTGGTGGATACACAGCTTATCGATAGTACTACTGAATAGACTGTTAGAATTTGTATTATGGCAAGAAAAAAGCAGCTAAGTAAAGAAAAACGAGTGGCCATCATTACTTTAAGAAATGAAGGTCAGTCAGTCCGAAAAATTGGGAAAACTTTGAAAGTGTCCCCAAGTGCAGTTGCAAAAACCATCAAGTGCTAACAAAGAAACTGGCTCACATGAGGACCGCCCCAGGAAAGGAAGACCAAGAGTCACCTCTGCTTCTGAGGATAAGTTTATCCGAGTCACCAGCCTCAGAAATCACAGGTTTACAGCAGCTCAGATTAGAGACCAGGTCAATGCCACACAGAGTTCTAGCAGCAGACACATCTCTACAACAACTGTTAAGAGTAGACTTTGTGCAGCAGGCCTTCAAGGTAAAATAGCTGCTAGGAAACCACTGCTAAGGACATGCAACAAGCAGAAGAGACTTGTTTTGGCTAAAGAACACAAGGAATGGACATTAGACCAGTGGAAATCTGTGCTTTGGTCTGATGAGTCCAAATTTGAGATCTTTGGTTCCAACCACCGTGTCTTTGTGCGACGCAGAAAAGGTGAACGGATGGACTCTACATGCCTGGTTCCCACCGTGAAGCATGGAGGAGGAGGTGTGATGGTGTGGGGGTGCTTTGCTGGTGACACTGTTGGGGATTTATTCAAAATTGAAGGCATACTGAAGCAGCATGGCTACCAAAGCATCTTGCAGCGGCATGCTGTTCCATCCGGTTTGCGTTTAGTTGGACCATCATTTTTCAACAGGACAATGACCACAAACACACCTCCAGGCTGTGTAAGGGCTATTTGACCAAGAAGGAGAGTGATGTAGTGCTACGCCAGATGACCTGGCCTCCACAGTCACAAGACCTGAACCCAATCGAGATGATTTGGGGTGAGCTGGACCGCAGAGTGAAACAAAAGGGCCAACAAGTGCTAAGCATCTCTGGGAACTCCTTCAAGATTCTTGGAAGACCATTTCCGGTGACTACCTCTTGAAGCTCATCAAGAGAATGCCAACCGTGTGCAAAGCAGTCATCAAAGCAAAAGGTGGCTACTTTGAAGAACCTAGAATATAAGACATATTTTCAGTTGTTTCACTTGTTTGTTAAGTATATAATTCCACATGTGTTAATTCATAGTTTTGATGCCTTCAGTGTGAATGTACAATTTTCATAGTCATGAAAATACAGAAAAATCTTTAAATTAGAAGGTGTGTCCAAACTTTTGGTCTGTACTATATATATATATATATATATATATACTATATGTATAGATATATATACAAAAAAACAGCACAATTCCAATAAGTGGGTGCACAAGCTCCTCAACAAAGCATCCAATACTTGCCCCAATCCAGACAAAGGAAAAAATGAAGGCAGCACTCCACAGATTTAGATGAAAAAAATGTGTGGTTTCTTTCAAACCCACATGGTGTGGCAACGTTTCCGCTCACAGCGAGCCTTTTTCAAGCCACATCAGGAGCTCTCAAAACAGGACATGACTTCCGCTAATGATTCCAGCCAATTTTACGTTCAAAAAGTCAAATGGCGCTCCTTCCCTGCCAAGCGCCCGAACAGTTTATTTCCCCTACATATGGGGTATTGGCATACTCAGGAGAAATTGCACAACTAATTTTGGGGTCCATTTTCTATTGTTACCCTTGTAAAAATAAAAAAGTTTGGGTCTAAAGTAATTTTTTTGTGAAAAAAGCTAAATGTTCATTTTTTCCTTCACGCTGCTTCAGTTCTCGTGAAGCAACTGAAGGGTTAATAAACTTCTTGAATGGGATTTTTAACACCTTGGGGTACAGTTTTTAGAATGGTGTCCCTTTTGGTTACTTTCTGTCATATAGGCCCGTCAAAGTCACTTCAAATATGATGTGGTCCCTAAAAGAATGGTTTTCTAAATGTTGTTGGAAAAATGAGAAATCGTTGGTCTACTTTTAACCCTTCTAAAGGTACTGCCACACTACACAATCCCGCTAGCGATCTCGTTAGCGTCGCATACTAATGAGATCGCTAGCGGGATTGTTTCTATATCGCTAGTGTCGGCCACATTTAGCGATATCGTTAAGGACGCTATCGCGGTTAGCGATCTCCTTAACGACTTTAGCGGTACAAAAGTACCGCTAAATCGCTAAAAAAGGTGCCACACTTAGCGATATATACTTACCCAGCGGGGCGCCAGCGACGAAAATAGGGTCCGGAACGATTCCAGCGACGAGCGAGATCACAGCAGGAAGCTCGTCGCTGGCAGATGCCGCACACAACAACATCGCTAACGGGATCGCTGAATAGTGACGTTTTTTAGCGATCCCGTTAGCGATGTTGTTTAGTGTGGCATACCCTTAACTTACCAAAATTGTGCTGATGTAAAGAAGACATGTGAGAAATGTTATTTATTAACAATTTTGATTTAAGGGCAAAAAAATAAAAGTTTGAAAATTGCATAATTTTGTAAATTTTTGCCAAATTTTCATTTTTTTCATAAATAAACATAAGTCATGTCAAATAAATTTTACCACTATCATGAAGTACAATATGTCACAAGAAATCAACCTTAGAATCAGTAGGATCCATTGGAGTGGTCCAGAGTTATTACCTCATAAAGTGACAGTGGTCAGAATTGTAAAGTTTGGCTTTGTCATTAAGGTCAAAATTGGCTCTACCACTAAGGGGTTAATACTGATTTTGGTGTGAAATCCATGTGAAAAATCCCTGTTAAGTTCAAAACAAATGTTTGTACTGTAGAATTACAATAACAATTTGTTCTTTTTAGGCTTTTTTCACACATCAGTATTTTGATCAGTATTTCTTTGCCAAAACCAGTAGTGTCTTCAAAACACGGAACAGGTGTCAGTCTTTCATTTATAGTTTTTCTCTGTAAAGGGTATGCCACACTAAGCGAGATCGCTAGCGAGATCGCTAACGAGATCACTACTGCATCACCATTTATGACACAGTAGCGATCTCGTTAGCGACTTAGCTGTGAGATTCCAAACACAACTCATCAGCGATCTGTATAACGACCTCTGCGGTCGTTGGGAAAACCTAGTCCCACCTGCGACGCTGGTGAAGTCGTTCATAAAGGGTGTCACACTCAGCGATTCAGGCTCACCAGCGGGACACCAACGACCAAAAAACGGCTCAGAACGTTTATAAGCGATCAACGACATCTCAGCAGGGGCCACATCGCTGCTACATGTCACACACCGCTAAGTCGCTAACGAGATCGCTATTGCATCATAAATGGTGACGCAGTAGTGATCTCGTTAGCGATCTCGCTTAGTGTGGCATACCCTTAAGTTGCATTCTTGGTTTTAACACACAAAACACTGATGTGTGAATAAGCTCTTAAGTAGCTCATTGCACAACCACATGATAGTGCTTGGGGAACCATAGCTTTATCCCATTGGGAAATATACAGGTCAAATTCAATGGGAAGAATTGATCAGATAATTAATTGAGGTATAGCAAATTTCTTACATTCTGAAGGTGTTTATGTGTTTATTAGATATGTTAGTATTGATATCCTAGCAAGTAATGACATTTCTCCATTGCTGTTTATTATTTTTCTCTTTCATTTACAGTGTATGCACATAAACAGGAACCTCCCCAGTATTCACACACATCACGCTTTCCATCAGCAATGGTTGTCACAGATACTGGCAGCATCAGCACATTATCAAACATGTCCTCTAGCAAACAGGTAAAACGAATCCTGACAGTTTTTGAAGACTATATTCTGTGGGGTCCTTGAAAGGGGCATGAAATCAGTTTGGGTAATATAGAATAATCCATAAAGATGATATAGATGATGTAAATACTATAGCACAGAAAGTAATAAACTAAAAGTACCAATCTTTTATAGACAGTTGCACAACAGTGGAATTGTACATTTAACATTTGCTTACAAATGTTCTATACAGAACAACTAAAGAGCATTAAACTCAAGCTTAATCTCCGTACTTTTTACTGGTAGATCTGACACCCAAACAGGCAGAATCCTAATGTACTTGGATTAGATAATTAGGTCCTGCATCTGTAGGGCTTGTTTCAACAAGCATCAAAGTCTGCTTGGCCAAGATGAATAATTAATCTGGTTTGGTTAGGGCTGAGTACTCACCAGATGGATTGATAAGTCCTTTCAAGGAAATAGTATTCCAAGGAGCCTTGATGTGCTTGATTGCCTGACTGATTATGATTTGTGGGGTTAGATAAATGTTTTCTCCTGACTACAAAGAGTGGGAAATCAGAAAAAGAACTGACCGGGGATAAAAAGAATTACATTTTCATTACGGACTTTCTCAAACAAGGGTACATTAAATAAGTCATTCCTGTATTGCTCTTCTTTTCTTCTTCTAGCTTAATAAATATTTTTAGGCAATTGGCCAGCATTGCAATTGTTATGATTTTAGGCCCTTCAATATCCAAAATTTACAAAAGAGTCAGAAAAATATGCTGTATCCAAATATTTTCATTACATTTTCTGTCATTCCAGTAATAGGAGGAATAACTTAAATGCTTGAGGGCCCTTTACACAGAATAACTTTTCAAAGCGCCAGCAAATGGTCAGTGCTTTGAACTGATGGACATTTCCATTAAAGCAATCATCACTGCTAGAAGGGAGAAAACATCTCACCCCTGGTTAGAAGCATCACTACCTAGCGATGGACCTGAGAACCATGCACTAGGTAGCAATGCCTCCTGTAAAATGTAACTTTTCATTGCATATAAATTTACAATCACAAAAGGCAATCATATTTGTGGTGTGTTGTGTAAGATGAATGAATGACACATGGGTCTTTATGGTAGGCAATACCACTTCTCTCGTTTGTGTAAGAGAGTCCAGGGCCGTAGTCATGGCCTGCAATGATGGCAGTTTATGCACGCCCTGGCCCTCTGTCACATAGACACAATGTCCCCTTTGTAGCGTACCTTTCTCCCAGCTTTGGTATGGGGAATCGGTCGGTCTAGAATTTGTCGGCAATCCCCTCAGCCTTCTGGTTCGGGCCTTTTCTTCCTCCTGCCGCCATTTCCACTCGACGCAGCCTATGCCGCTGCAGCTCCGTGTATATGAGTGGTCCATTGCTGCCGGTTCCGTATCTTGCAATGGCGCTGTGCAGCTGCACATGGAGTTTTTATCTGGAACCTAGGGTGGGGCCGCTTCCAGCGGCTCCACCTGTTCTGCATAGGTCTCTGCCTGTATCTGAGGAATCCGCTGCAAGGGGTGAGGCCTTCTTCTCTTCCTTCGCGCCCACAATGGGTGGAACAGGGGATGCATCTCAGACCTATAAAAAAAGCCGTAGTTTATGTGCTGAATAGAAGATATGCGCTAAACTCCTGTCACGCTGTATAGCAGATATATATATGTGATGACAGTAATCTATATCAAAAGGGCAACATACTATATAACATGCGCATAGATATATGATAACAGAATTACCTGACAGAATGTCCAGTGGGTCAATACAGAATCCGTTATACGCTGTCTCTGGCTAGAGGGTGACCGGGGTCTATGCTGACCCTAAACTGGGGTCCTAACTAATCCCTCTACCTGGAGGTACTGTTAAAGGTACAGAGGTCCAGGCCACCAGCGTAAACCCTGTCTCCTATCAATCCCTGCCAACTGTAATCTAGTCCTAAGAAGGACCCTGATTACCACCAAAGGGAATGAACAGGTAACGGTTAATGAACAGAAAGACATACAAGAAAGACAAGAAATAAAGTAAATAAAGTCTTACATACAACACTCACACACAGTAGGAACACCTAAGGTCTCAGAGATAAACTATAAGCTATAAGAGTAAAAACAACTAAGGAGCTCTTAGCTTAAGTATTCTCAGAACCGATCCAGTCTGCTAGACTACATGAAGGCTTTCACCGGCATCTAACACCCAGACTGGCAGGGATATGAAGGAATCTAATTAGAACATAATCAAAAGCAGCCGGGCGAGGCTGGACCTAGTCTTAGCAAAGAGCTAGGTAAAATTAACTCTCTCATTACCAAACACAAAGTAACAGCAACTCAGCTGCGAGAAGTCAGAATGTGCAATCGCGACGATCCTCGTGGCGATGCACCCATGACAACTCCTTAGCGCATATCTTCTATTCAGCACATAAACTATGGCTTTACATGCACTGCCTTTTGATCTTACACTAGACCAAGCTATTAAGATATACGGGGTCTTTTCAAGTGTTTGCATTGTTAGCTGCCACATCTTGGAGCTGCCCTGCATTCCTTTACTGTTGTAACCTTCAGCCCATAGGCCCTGGATGACTGAGCTAGTTGCTTGAACGTTGCATTGCCAACTGCCCTGTCCGGGCTCTCAAGCCCTACTAACCCAAATCAGGAAATTCTGGCTTACCCGCAGTTGGCCCCTCTTAAGTTAACTAATTCCTATGTTACTACAGACATACACTTTTGTGCCTCCCTCTAGTGGGCTAAATCAATCATTACACTTTCCCTACACATTAACATATGTACATTCAGTATATAACATGACAGCATTACAGGAAATAACAATATATACATATTAATAATAATAATCTTTATTTTTATATAGTGCTAACACATTCCGCAGTGCTTTACAGTTTGCACACATTATTGTCGCTGTCCCCGATGGGGCTCACAATCTAGATTCCCTATCAGTATTTTTTGGGAGTTGGACATACACAGCAAGACATTTCACATTTAATACCAGCTTTTAACCGAGACGTGCTTAGGGAGTAAGGGCATGTACCAGTCTCTGTAACCCCTTAAATTTGTGAGATGAATACTCAAGTCAAACCTAAACACAGAATTCAATGCATAGATATGTTTTGTCCATTTTGACCTATGTTTTTATAAGTATGTATAGTTGTTTGGCAACATGACAACACTAAATATTGTATCTTTAGGCCAGTGGTCAGATGAGCATATGAAAAATTGTTCTATTTTTCGTCAAGTCATGCAATTTTCATACATATTGTCATGTTTTCTATCCATGTGTCCATTTTTGAATCTGTATATGAACAGTTTAAAATGTCATTAATCAAATACAGTTTCTTCAGTTAAAGGAAATCTGTCCGCAGGTCCTATATGAAATCTGAGAGCAGCATGATGTAGTGGAAAAGAGCCCAGTTCCAGTGATGGGTCACTTAATGTCTGTTTCAATAAAATCAGTGTTTTATCACCAGGAGATTATCACTACAGGACAACTGACTTCGTTGTCCAACCATGCACTGATTAGCAAGTTTCTGTTACTATACATTGTACACAGAAAGCTGCTAATCAGTGGTGTGGGGTGGGTTATACAGAGCTCAACATCTGAGCTCTGCCAAGTCTGCAGCAGAGAAAACTGATTCTATCATAACTACTGTACCTAGTGAACAAGGTGATAAATAAATGGAATCAGGCTGTCTGTCCCTATATCATGTTCCTGTCAGACTGCATAGCAAAAGCCTGCTGACAGAGTTCCTGACAATGTATTCTTAAAAATAGGTTGCGATATGGATGATCAGTTTGGGGTCCAGTTTTTTTTGTGCGCAGCAATAGACATGTATAGTCGAGTCTTACGTGAAATAAAGAAAAGAAATAGTACATGCTGCAATTTTTTTTAACACGGACACTCATTTTGTGTGAAAAAAGTGTCAACTGAACAGACATATTGAATTATATTAGTCAGTGTTCTGTCTGATATTTACTCAGACAGCACACATACGTATATTACGCTCATCTGAAAAAACTTTAAAGAGCAGCCATCATTTTAATTTTTATATTGTAAATCAGAAGTTCACATGAAAATAGAAAACGTCATAATATAACTTATCAGAGAACTCTTATTTCTCCTCCAGGACTGATCTTTCATTCCCAAAATTCTCAATTTATGGGTAAAATCTGTATTCAATGACGACAGAATGTTACAATACTGATATAGTATATTTCCCAGAGGAGCATTGCAGCTTAAAAGTCCCCTCATTTCGGCATGCTTGACATGTTACTCTCCGCAAAGAGAAACGTTACTTCTTGGATCCCGGTCAGACGTCTCTCACACAGCCAAATCAGATCTCACACTTTGCACTGACGAGGGGCAGTTCCACGAAACACAGTGTCTGCAAATTGAGATTCTGGTTTTTGCTTTTATCTTAAAGGTACTGCCACACTAAACAATCCCGCTAGCGATCACGATAACGACGCATACTAATGCGATCGCTAGCGGGATTGTTTCTATATCGCTAAATGCGGCCACATTTAGCGATATAGTTAACGACGCTATCGCCGTTAGCGATCTTCTTAACGACTTTAGCGGTACAAAAGTACCGCTAAATTGCTAAGAAAAGGTGCCACACAGCGATAAGATACTCACCCAGCGGGAGCGCCAGCGATGAAATAGGGTCCGGAACGATTCCAGCGACGAGCGAGATCACAGCAGGAAGCTCGTCGCTGGCAGCTGCCGCACTGAACAATATCGCTAACGGGATCGCTAAATAGTGACGTTTTTTAGCGATCCCGTTAGCGATATTGTTTAGTGTGGCATACCCTTAAGTCATGTGACAAGGCTTGTTAAAGGGTCAATATTGACTTTTAGGATTTCTACTTCCCATAGGTGGCACTAGAGTTTTAGTTATCTTCCTATGTGAAGAGAAATATTTAGACTTGAGAGTCCTCAGTGGTTGATACCTTTTAATGGCTAACTGAGAAGATGGTAACAAATTGCAAGCTTTCGAGACTACTCCGGTCTCTTCATCAGGCAAAGACTAAAACAAAACTGAAGAATCACATATATATATAATATATATACACAAGAGGACACAGGAATAGTGCAATAGGTAAGACAAGTGACGTGAAGCAGAACTGTCATTATGGCAGAGGAATGAACATAAATATTGGAACAGATCATAGATAAGGAGAGAGTTTTATTACCCTCTGATTGGGGTCTGGTGTTGTGTTTTGATGCCCCTAGAAGGTCAGAGACGCAGATTCCTTAATTGATATAGAATGACATGAATGTGAAGAGAGGAATTTCCCAGATGCATATTTCCCAGAGGAACTGCGGCTTAAAAGTCTCCTCATCTCGTCAGTTTGACATGTCGCTCTCTACAAGGAGAAATGTTCCCCTTGAATACTGAGATAGGGGTTGGCAGATGCTTCTGATAAGGTTCTATGTAGAAGGGAGAGGGGGTGATAAAGAGGAAGGAGGAGATAGAGACAGATCCCCTCCCTCCTACATAGAATCAATAAAATCCAACTGTCATCTCCAATCTCAGTAATGTAACAATATGTATTCACTGAATACAGATTTTACCTGTAAATTGAGGATTTTGAAATTAAATGATCGGTCCTGGCAGATATAGAAGCAGATTTCTCTAATATATTACAAACTTGCTTATTAAAGTTTTGTTCATCGAATTCTAGTGTTACTTATCTTAGCAAGTTTGCAGAGAATCAAATATTTGCAAGTTGGCAGTTTCACCACCATGTTTGATCTTTATATTACACAAAAGACTACTGCAATAAAGCTTTGTAGAGTCTTTCCTATTTAGGAAGTTCTTTCCTGTTGCTTGCACATATCTTCTGGAATTTTTCTTCCATGCTTTCCCATTCATGCATACTTATGTATATGTCTCAGTGCTATGCATTGTTAAGGGTAAATGTTCATATTCCATGGCCAAGTTCCAGAGTCATAAACCTCACTTGCTAGATACCATAAAACAATTTTGTTAAAGTAGGGTAATTTATCATAATTAAAACCGATTTTAAAAAATATTTTTTTCTTTACTCTTTGCAGTGTCCTTTGCAAGCTTGGTAATATCCTGCTGCACTTATCTTGCTTTCTACATAGCTACATGAACATCTTGGAGAAAATATCTAGGACGCTGTGATGTTGCCCAGTGGAACTGACTCTAGATCAGTTTCAGATTCTGGATGGTTGGGAATTACAATTACCTGAGCAAGATGGGAACACTTTAGAGATGGATGTTCTATAATCTCCATGAAAGAATGTAATTTTCAGTCTTCTTCTCAGGTGGTTTGAAGACTTTAGTGTTCTACCTCAGTCTCATGAACCAGAAATGACATTGAGATTGAAGATAAAGGAAATTACTTATTTGTTGGTGAAACTACAAGCTCATGAGGTGCACACAGACTGCTTTTAGAAGACTGCGATGAAAACTGGAAAGTCAGAAGCCGAAAATAAGACACAACGCTGAACTGAGCCATTGTAAATGTTGTTGGAATAAAACTGCAAAATATTGCCATTAATGATAATCTATTGAATAGCTGTAAATTGTAAAAGTGCAATTATTTTGTATATATAATATAAAGTATGAGTTTGTTTAAAGGGATAGGTCAAATAGCCAAAATAGAAAGCATTTGATCAATATACATGAAGCCATTAGATAACTTTACCATTAGAATGTGTTCTAATGTGGTATATTGCACAACATGCAGGCCTAGATATCACTGTACTGATATCATTGGAACCAGTATGTAAGAGGGCTGTTCAGCAATTTTTGCCATGGCTCTTGACAGAAATAGGAAAATACATTATGCTGGTCAGTATGTAAATACACTCTTACATCCTTGAAGTGATTTGCTATTTCTTTATTCTTGTTGTATCACTGCCTTCGATTAACATGCAGAACAATTCATTGCATAAACTACATGTTTTATTCTTACTTTATTTTTTTGGATATTTACACTTATGTCTTAACACATGTACAAAGCTGACAGGACAGGTGCTAGGTGTAGCAGAATGGTTGACGCAATAGAAACTAAAATTAAAAGTGTATTTATTTAGTGTTGTCCATAGCTTTCCGGTTGTGGTGTACACCATAACCATACCCAGATTTTGTGATCATAAACCAGTTGTTACTCAGCTGAGAACATTAGTTAGTTTGTCATATGATCCTGTCATGTGATCCATTTCCTTACCTGACTACCCAAACAAGCGTCCAAATACAGTTGTCATTGGGAGATTGATATATAGAAACCTTCATACTGCTGAGCTAGAACAAAGGTCAACTAAATTCCCCACTTTCCAAAAAGGAAGGGAGAAAGGAGGAAAAAAGCTAAACATATTTTAATCATTAGGCAAGGAAGGGGTAACATCAGAGGATATTTATAATTGAACATTTCTACTATTTTCATACCATGGCAGAGCTCACATAACACAAAGCAGTCCATTTCTGTCTGAACAGTATTATTTAAGATGTCCTTTTAAATGTACAATACATTTATAACTGTACAGAACATGCCATGTCTTTTTTAAAGATTATCTGATAATGTTTTATATGTAACAGTATTAATTTAATTCTGGTCTTCTGTGTCATTATAATGTTTTGAAATAATGTGTATCTAATGATGCTACAAACATAGTGTTCACACTGGACAAATTCTTCCCACTACAGATTTTTGGTAGGCGATTTTTTCACTCCTGTACTAGAATGAAAGAGAACAAGTTGACAAAAGTCAGGTAACCAGCTTACTGACAAAGATCCAGTTCTATATAGGGAAGGAAGATTTCACTTGATTTCTGTAATATATTATTGTTTGTAAAAAATTGAAGCCAATCTTTTTTTAATCATATTTATATTTGCTGTAATGTAAATGTTTCAAGTAAAAGAAAAATTTGCAGAAACTGTTTGATGTTTATGTGTTCTTTTGGCTATAACCATACAATTCAAGGTATATGAAATCATAGAGTTTATGACGACCAGATATTGTAAGGCCTCCTTAATACTTGTGACAGTGGGCTACAGTTGTTAGTTAAAGGGAACCTGTCACCTGTTTTTTTCATATAAAGTAGGGCAGCACCTGTAAGCTCAATGTGACAGCATTCTAGAATGTTGTCTATATGTCCATTATCTGCTCTCCATGAAACGAAAAATAGCTTTTATTATACTCGCCTATGGAGCAGTCAGGTCCGATGGGCATAGTTGGCCTTGATCCGGCTCTTCCTATCTTCTTACTTTGTGGGGATGATGTGTTCTACATTATCCACACCGTGTCCTCAGCATCATGCTCCTGCACAAGTGCATTTATCTGCCATGGCAAGCCCAGAACAAACTATTGAAATACGCATGCACCAGCACTCTTTGACCTTTCCCCGCGCATGCGCATTACAGTACTTTGCTCTGCCCTCGACAATTTTTTTTAAAATAATTGTAAAATCTAAAAAAAAATTAAAAAATACTAAAAAAAATCTAAAGATATTGTACCCATAAATAAATATTTGTGTGAAAAAACTACACATATTTGGTATAGGTACTGTCCCACTAGTTAACCCCTTTAGTGAACACCATAAAAAAATGCAAAAAACAATGCTTTATCATACCACTGAACAAAAATTGGAATAAAACGCGATCAAAACAAAGGATATAAATAAACATGGTATATCTGAAAATGTCATCTTGTCCCGCAAAAAACAAGCCACCATAGAGCTCCATCAGTGGAAAAATAAAGAAGTTACAGCTCTCAGAATAAAGCAATGCAAAGATTATTTTTTGTATAAAATAGTTTTTACTATGTAAAAGTGCCAAAACGTGGAAAACAATATAAGTGAGGTATCGCTGTAGTAGTACTGACCCAAAGAATAAAACTGCCTTATCAATTTTACCAGATGCGGAATGACATAAAATCTTCCCCAAAAAATTCCTGAATTGCTGGTTTTTGTTCATTCTGCCTCCCAAAAATTGGAATAGAAAGTGATCAAAAAATGTCATGTGACCGAAAATTGTACCAATAAAAATGTTAACTCGTCCGCAAGAATCAAGCCTTCACATGACTCTATGGGCCAAAATATAGAAAAATTTTAGCTCTCAAAATATGGTGAAGCAAAAAACTAATTTTTGAAATAAAAAGCATGTTTTATTATGTGATATTTATCTGGTATCTGTCACAGGGTGCAATGGGAAAGCAGGAGATGAGGAACCTGGACCCCTGAACTGCCCCTCAGATTAGGGGGACCCCTGTCTTTCCTTAACTTGGGGGTACCCTTGATGGTAGGGAGGCCCAAGTCACCGACCTGTCCCTATCTCCTGTTTAGCCCTGAGCTAAACCCCCAACCCCCACCCCAGGAGATGAACAGTAGTGGAAACTACAGGAAAAGAATGACAGGGAATAAAGTAAACTGCACCACAAAGCAAATTAACAGAATAACACAATGTGTGTGTGCGGGGAACACAATACCAATATGGAAATTATAACTTAGCTTTCTCTGCTGCAAAGCACCGCACAGCAGAATAACAACAGCAACTGGACTCCAAACACCAGATGTGGCTGACACCAGAGAGTTACTCCTGCTAGGCTGGTTTCCAGAACGGACCTGTATCACCAACAGTCAGCTGATGCATCAGGTGATATTTTAAAGAATAATGGGAGTGGTCAACACCTGTATCAGCTGACCCAGCAATACTGCAGTATCACCAGATTGCCGGCGGGGAGAAACAGACATTAATCCCAATGGTCCAAAAGGAAAAAAGTTTTAAGTGAGAGGAACCAAGCTGCCACAAATCCAAAAATGGATCGTGACAGTATCGCTGAAATCGCACCGACCTGAAGAATAAAGTTGCCTAATCACTTATACCACATGAGAAACGGCTTAAAAATAAATAAAACCAATTCTTCACCTGCTGTTGATTTTTTCATTCTGCCTCCCAAAGATCACAGTAATGCTTGGCGCACATTTATCCTGCACTCTGCGCTGAGTGCTTACACCAGGGTTTTCATATAAAACTCTGAAATACTTAATTCAGACATTACCTTCGACAGAAGTTCCCTATAATGAGGCAGATGGAAGGCACTGTGGAAGCTGTCTGACCTGTGATCCGTCGATGTCCGTCTTTTTAGGATTGCGTAAAAGTGCCATCGGCCACAGTTTTGTGCACTTCTGCAAAGAAGGACACCGCTGAACAAAGGCCAGACAGAGTTCAGAGTAACTCTGCTGCCTCATTTAGTGAATGAATTCCTCAGGGGTTTCATCTGAATCACGTCATTCAGAGATTAGATATAAACCCCAAAGTAAGTGCTCAGTGTAGAGCCCCGGATAAATGTGATCCCAAACGATATGTAAAATGTTCCCAATTAAAGCTTCAACTCAAGCCACAAAAAAAGCAAGTCCGCACTGAGGTCCATCATCTGTTAAAGGGCTTCTGTGTTAATGGTAGAACAAAGGCTCTGGATAATCGAAATGGCTCTTTACCCTCCAAAAGAAATTCAGCTAATTCTCTGCTCCCAAATCCAAATTTCCCCTCCCTTCTGAGCCCCACAGTCAGTGGCGTAGCAACTGTTTGTGGCGCCCGGGGCGGCAAATTTTAGGCCACACCCCTAGCCACACCCATTTCACTGGTCACTGGTCATTCTTTACGACCTGGCAATTCGTTAGCATGTATGTCCCCAAGCAGATCCATTTTTAGCTCTGACATCAGCGCTGTGAGCACCTGTGTCTCTTGCGGCACGTTCTCCCCATCACTGAGTGATTACACGTTTGTGCATGGCGCCAAGCTCACAGATACCGTGTTCCACCATGTGCACTACAGAGTTCAGCCCAACCTCAGTACACCACACAATGACATTGCTGCCTGATCAAGACCGATTCATTCCCTAAACCAGCAGGACATGATAAAGCAAGCACTTCTCTATCATCATAAAACCCCATATTAACACATTACTAACATACGGCTGTATCATTTACCATCCGAAACACAATCTCGGCAAAATCCTGTCTGTGCCACATGGAGAGCAGAGGCTCCTATAGGCAGCATGGCGCTGCTGAGAGGCAATGACATCAGGTCTCTACTGAACTTAGGAGACAGAGGGGGATGGACGGAGAGACGATATATGGTGGATGATACATAGATAGATAGATAGAAGATAGATAGATAATAGATATGAGAGAGATAGATAGATAATATATAGATAGATAGATAGATAATATATACGGTAGATAGATAATAGATAGATAGATAGATAGATAATAGATATGGGATAGATAGATAGATAGATAGATAGATAGATAGATAGATAGATAGATAGATATAGATAGATATAGATAGATATGGGATAGATAGATGGATAGATGATAGATAGATAGATAGATAGATAGATAGATATAGATAGATAGATAGATATGGGATAGATAGATAGATAGATAGATAATAGATAGAGAGATAGATAATAGATAGATAAAGATAGATAGATAGATAATAGATAGATAGATAGATAGATAGATAGATAGATAGATAGATAGATAGATAGATAGATAGAGCTATGGATCTCCTGCTCCTTGATGTTACATTGCTAGTATATGTAAAATGTAAAGTTGTACCAGTGCACAGAACAAGGCCTGCCTTTCTTAGATACATCATCCAGGATACATACAGTTAATCACACACTATAGACAATTGTAGCATATAGTCCATGCTTAGGACAATGATTTCATTAGTTAATAATAACGGAGAAAGAAGTTGGTTGTATACAAATAACATCACATTTGTGTCAGAGCAAACAATGAGGAGAAAGTAGGATCCATAACTAATGACGACCCACGAGGGCACACTCGCCCCACACCACATCAGGCTGGGCTGTGGCAGGGCCAGGTACTACAGTTGGTGCTCATGGTGCCAGTCTCTTGTGCTCATCCACCCCCAGGGAACAGCGGGCGCTCGCTTCTGGTGCTGGGCGCTGATTCCTGCCGTGCCGCCACCTAGAAGCTCCCCACGCCAGCCATCCCCGGCCACGGCGCGGCCACCTCTGCTCTCAGGTATACAGGGGCTGGAGGAGAGGGCAGAGTGCCAGCAGGGACAATGGTGACTGAGCCTAGAGCCACACACATGACTGTCACTGTCACCAGCGCACAGGATCGTGGAGCTCTGGTATGCACAGCCACACACAGCACAGAGCAGAGGATAGGAGTGCAGTCCGGAGCGCGGGGCTGCTGAACTGTGCCTCCGCGCTTCTCCCACAGAGGACAGGAAATGCTGCTGCTGCCGTGCCGCCCCCACACATGTGCCGCCTGGGCGGACCGCCCCCTCCCGCCCCCCCCACGCTACGCCACTGCCCACAGTGTACCTAAACCATATATAGCGTCCACATGTTTGTCATTTCTGAAGCGATGGGAGCCCACCTAACTTTCAGGTGTATGTCTCCAGAAGCACGGGCTGGGCATAACATACGGTGACTGAAAACGTACTGGTCACAACAATGGCAGTTTGCAATTTTCACTCGGCAACATTCATTGGTGCTTGTTTCTGGAAAATCCCAAAGGAGTCAAAATCGTAAATGCACATGTAGATAAATTTCCAAAGGGGTATAATTTCCCAAAAATGGGGTCATTTGAGGGGAGATTTTGATCTAGCAATTAGTGCTCTGTATTTTGGAGTCCGCAAACTGTTCTTGTAACATCTGCGCTCCAGGGGGCAAATAGCACTCCGTTCCTCCCCAGCCCTCTATGCTAAGTAGTACTGTACAGCACATATGGGGCATTGCCACACTCAGTAAAATTGTGGGACAAAGGGTGCCATTTTTTACCCACTTTTTGTGTGAAAATGGAAATCGGGGGCCAAAACAAAATCTTGGTAGTAAGCATGTAGTTATTTTTTATTCACTGCCCAATGGTTAAAATTCTGTGACACACTCGTGTCAATATAAATCACTGCACCCCTAGATGAATTCTTTGAAAGGTGTAGTTTGTAAAATGGGTCACTTATGGAGGGAGGGTTTTTCCTGCTCCGGCACTTCATGGGCTCTCCCAGTGAGTCATGGCACCTGCAAACCATAACAGTAAAATTTTGCGCTCCTTTTCCTTCTGAGCTTTGCACTGTTCCTGAAAAATATTCCTGTTTACATATAGGGGATTGGTGCAGTCCGGAAAAAAATGGACCTCATTTGTTGTAAAAAAAAAATACCTATTAGCCCTTAGAAAAATGAAAATGAAAAACTTGTAACTAAAACAACATTTTAGTGGTAAAGATGTAATTTATTCTTTCTTCACTGCTCAGTTGTAAAAAATTCTTGTGAGGCACATGTGGTGTCAATATGATCACTACACCCCTATATGAATTCATTGGGGGTTTAGTTTTTTAAAAAAGAGTTCACATATAGGGGGTTTTGTTTTTCTGGCACCTCAGGGGCTCTGCCAATGTAACTTGGCACCCTCAAACCATACCAGCAAAATCTGAACTCCAATACAGCACCTCTTACCTTCTGAGCTTTGGGACTGTGCCTCAAAAGAAGTATTCCCCCACATATGGGGTATCAGTGTACTCAAAAGAAATTGCACAACAATTATATGGTGCAATTTCTCCTATTACCTTATAAAAATGCAAAATTTGGGGCCAAAATAACTTTTTGTGGGGAAAATGTAATTTTTTATTTTCATGGGTAACGTTATAACTTCTGTGAAGTACCTGGGGGTTCAAGTGCTCACCACACATCTAAGTACATTCCTAGTTTCCAAAATGTCACTTTGGGGGATTTCCACTGTTTAGGCACATCAGGGCTCTCCAGATGGGACATGACATCCGCTAATGATTCCAGGAAATTTTACATTCCAAAAGTCAAATGACACTCCTTCCCTTCCGAGTTTGCTTTGCGCCCAAATAGTAGTTTTCCTCCCTCATATGAGGTATCGGCGTGTCAGGAGAAATTACACAAATTTTGGGGTGCCATTTTTTTT
>JARQOD010000002.1:422357732-422379255 GCA_033576555.1 Oophaga sylvatica
CTCCACATGGACCCGTGAACGCTTACCTGTTGCGACCGATATGAGCACAGCCGTGGCCAAACGTCAACAGGCCGTCCTGAAATTAATTTCCATGGGGAATCGAAGCCACACAGCGCAGGAGCTCTGGGATGCCATCAAGCAGGAGAGCGACGTGTGGTTTTTGTCAGCTAATCTCCAGCCAGGCTTGGTAGTGTGTGACAATGGCCGAAATCTGGTGGCAGCTCTGGGCCTTGGCAACCTCACTCACATACCATGTCTGGCACATGTGCTCAACTTGGTCGTGCAGAGTTTTTTGAGGGACTATCCGGATCTTGATGCACTGCTGCACAAGGTCCGCCTAGAGTGCGCTCACTTGCGACGTTCCAGCATGGCCAGATCGTGCATTGCAGCTCTGCAAGTCAGATTTCGCCTTCCTGAACATCGCATCATATGTGACGTACCCACCAGGTGGAATTCCACATTACATATGTTGGAGCGGTTGTGTGAGCAGCAGCCAGCAGTAATGGAGTATCAGCTGCAACAGGCGCAATCAACTCGCAATTTGCGCCGTTCACACTTCACCACTACTGAGTGGGCCTCTATGAAGGACATCTGCGACGTTTTGCGTGCGTTTGATGTCTCAACCCGGATGGCGAGTGCAGATGATGCACTAGTCAGCATGACTGTCCCCCTTATCTGCCTGCTTCAGAAATCACTGAAAGCACTAAAGGAAGAGGTTTTGGAAGAGGTGGAGGATGAGGAGTCACAAATTCAATTACCTTCAGGACAGTCAGCGCAACGTGGTTCCTCACAAAGGGCTGTGCAGGGCTCACTTTGTGAGGAGGATGAGGAGGAGGAGGAGTCAATGGAGGAGGAAGAAATCCCTACAGAGGGAGGTACACAACGCTCTAGTCAGTATGTAGAGCGAGGGTGGGGTGATGCAGAGGAGGCAGAGATGACGCCTCTTCCAGAGGACAGCCTTTGTTGGCCAGTTGGGAGTCTGCAGCACATGGTTGATTTCATGCTTCAGTGCCTGAGAAACGACCGCCGCATCGCCCACATTCTCACCACGTCAGATTATTGGGTGTACACCCTCCTAGACCCTCGCTACCGGGACAACTTACAAACCCTCATCACACCGGTGAACCGGGAACGTAAAATGCAGGAGTACCAAGACACACTGGTGCAATCCATACTGTTGTACATTCCAGCCGAGAGAGCTGCTGCTGCTGCTACTGCTTTACAAAGCAGCTCTGTGCGTCGAGGCAGTGTAGACACCTCTACAACAAGAGGGAGCAGAAGCAGCGCCTCTGCACAGGGCAAGAGCTGTATATTACAAATGTGGCAAAGTTTTGTGACAGCGCCAGCAAGGTCTACACCATCCGAGACGGCTCCAGTCACCAGGAAGAAACGTTTCCGTAAGATGGTGACAGACTACTTCGCTTTCCCTCTAAGTGTACTCCCAGATGCCTCTTCCCCTTTCAAATTTTGGGTCTCTAAGTTGGATACATGGCCAGAGCTTAGCCAGTATGCATTGGAGGTGCTGGCTTGCCCTGCTGCCAGTGTATTATCTGAGCGTGTCTTTAGTGCTGCAGGTGGTGTAGTAACAGACCGTCGCATGCGACTATCCTCAGAGAATGTAGACCGGCTTACTTTTCTGAAAATGAACAAGGCATGGATCTCACCTGAATTTGCCTGTCCGTTTTCAGATTAAATAACTGTTTGGCAACGTTTTCCATGTCTCCTGTTATGTTCATCTTTCTACCACCTGAACTCTACTCCCTGGGCTACAACACCGCCATTTGTTGCTCGTAAGTAATTGGCAGGGGTACTGATTCATGGCCAGCCTGGTTACAGCACGACAGCTGTTTCCTGGCAGTGTGAACGTCAATTATCCTCCAATAAGTTGTGCTGTCGTGTTGCATTCGGGTTAGCCGACTCTATGGTGCCTGCAGTTTAGGTGATTTCTATGTGTGCTGTGGGATATGTAAATAAAGGCGGTTTCCATTGTGACAATAGGACAAGCACCCACTGTAGGACTGTGTGATTCGGTAACTGCGGACGGCTTGCGTCCTGTCAACTTACATTTTCATGGGTGCGTTCTTCTACCCGTCCGGGGTCCAGTACCGTCAACTGGTTCTCCCCAGTGCCTTTGGCCTAGGTGCCTCCATCTCCGTATCCGAGTTCCACCAACGTCTGCTGGTCCTTGGTAGTGCTTTGGAGCACAGGTACCTCCTGCTTAGTAACCGTGTCACAGTAACGTCAGCTGGTACTCGGTTGTGACATTGCCTCTTTTCCTTCTGCTACCCGTCCGGGGTCCAGTACCGTCAACTGGTTCTCCCCAGTGCCTTTGGCCTAGGTGCCTCCATCTCCGTATCCGAGTTCCACCAACGTCTGCTGGTCCTTGGTAGTGCTTTTGAGCACAGGTACCTCCTGCTTAGTAACCGTGTCACAGTAACGTCAGCTGGTACTCGGTTGTGACATTGTCTCTTTTCCTTCTGCTACCCGTCCGGGGTCCAGTACCGTCAACTGGTTCTCCCCAGTGCCTTTGGCCTAGGTGCCTCCATCTCCGTATCCGAGTTCCACCAACGTCTGCTGGTCCTTGGTAGTGCTTTTGAGCACAGGTACCTCCTGCTTAGTAACCGTGTCACAGTAACGTCAGCTGGTACTCGGTTGTGACATCGCCTCTTTTCCTTCTGCTACCCGTCCGGGGTCCAGTACCGTCAACTGGTTCTCCCCAGTGCCTTTGGCCTAGGTGCCTCCATCTCCGTATCCGAGTTCCACCAACGTCTGCTGGTCCTTGGTAGTGCTTTGGAGCACAGGTACCTCCTGCTTAGTAACCGTGTCACAGTAACGTCAGCTGGTACTCGGTTGTGACATTGCCTCTTTTCCTTCTGCTACCCGTCCGGGGTCCAGCACAGTCAGCTGGTCCTCGTTACTTCCATTGTCTCTTGCTCCATCTGATACCCGTCAGGGTTCCAGTAACGTCAGCTGTTTCTCGGAAATTAGACGACCTTAAAGACCACCCAGAAGAAGATGACGACAACAAGGACGACGAGCATGAAGCCAACCAGCCTGAACACCATCACAAAGAAAAAATAAAAGATTACCCAGAGGAAGATCACCAACAGGACAAAGAAGGTTAAGACAAACTACAAGATACAGAACAAGAGACAGAAGAACAATAAGCAGAAGATCAAAAAGCAGAAGAACATGAAGTATAAGACCAAAATGAAGAGCAAAATATATGCTCTAAATTCTAAGCAGAAGAAGACTAAGCAGTGTATGGGGGTGAGTCCATTCCTCCTCGTGGTGCCCCTGGAAAATGCCTGCTGCTGCAGGCTAAACTGAACACGGACAAATACTGTTGTAATTTAAATCTTTTGTGACAGCAAGAACGGAAGGATGAATTCATACTTTTACAGATTACAAGTACAGGAATCTCTGTCACAAATAAGAATATGATGAAGAAGATGAAGAGGAAGAAGATGAAGAATTTGAATATGAAGAAGATTAATTAGTTTAATAATAACAATATGAGTAATGTAAACAAAAACATGAATAGCAAGAAGTTTAAGAAGAAGATTAAGAAGGTGAAGATGAAGAATAATTTGATGAGAAAGATGATGCTGCTGCTGAAGATTATGAAGGAGAAAGTGTGGCACTGGCAAAAGTTAAAAAGGTGAAGAGCATGGAAGTTGTGAAACATACATATTTGCCAAAATAGAAAAAAGGTTAACAACATTGTCAATTTGTTAGTCAATCCAAACGTATTTCCAAAAAAAAATATATAATGCTATTCCAATGCATTGGGTTAAACATGTATGCCTTTATTGTCTCCTCAACCTCCCCCAATACATTCTACATTAGTCTTTGTTGTTTTCCTTCATGTACAATTAACCAACAAGGCAAGAATGGTTTTTTTTAATGTCGATATTTGGTTCCCATAGACTTACATTGGACTTCCGGTATCGGAATCGGATATCGACGATATTTAGTGATATCGGCGATACCATTCCGATCCGATATTTTTAGATATCGAGCAGTATCGCTCAACACTATACAAGACTCAACGTATTGTTACGTATTGCGTAGCATTGCACAGGTGATGGAATTCTTGCCTGTCCAGGTGATCTAAGGAAAGCCTGAAAACATGACCTGCTGGAGGACTGGAGTTCGGGAACACTGGTGTAGACCTTGCCAAAATAAGACTCTTTTATAGGAATGCATCAAAACTTGAGATGAAGATATGGTCTTTACTAGAAAACATTGTTTCATTGAAGTGAAATACATTGGTTTTAATTGTTTATTAGCTAACTTTGAGGATTTTCTAAACCTTCCTTTTCTTTAGATTTCACTAAATATGTTACTACTTGAGAGACCTTAATTGCTAACATTAACCCCTTTACCCCCGAAGGTGGTTTGCACATTAATAACTAAGCCAATTTTCACAATTCTGACCACTGTCACTGGTTATAACTCTGGAACAGATCAACAGATCCCAGTGAGTCTGAGATTTTTTTTCGTGACATACTGTACTTCATGTCAGTAGTAAAATTTCTTCGATATTCGTTTATGTGTAAAAAACAATGGAAACTTGGTGAAAATTTTGCAATTTTTAAACTTTTAATTTTCATGTCCTTAAATCACTGAGATATGTCACACAAAATAGTTAATAACATTTCGCACATGTCTACTTTACATCAGCACAATTTTGGAACCAATTTTTTTTGTTAGGAAGTTATAAGGGTTAAGATTTGACCAGCAATTTTTTTTTTTCCAACAAAATTTACAAAATAATTATTTTAGGGACCGCATCACATTTGAAGTCACTTTGAAAGATCTATAAGAAAGAAAATGCCCAAAAGTGACACCATTCTAAAAACTACAGCCATCAAGGTGTTCAACACCACATTCAAGAAGTTTATAAACCCTGCTTCACAGACATTCATGGAATGTGGAAAAAAATAAACATTTAACTTTAATTCACAAAAAATTACTTCAGATCCCATTTTTTTTATATTGACAAGGGTAACAGGAAAAAAATGGACCCCAAAATTTGTGTAATTTCTCCTGAGCACGCCGATACCTCATATGAGGGAGAAAACTACTATTTGGGCGCAAAGCAGAACTCGGAAGGGAAGGAGTGTCATTTGACTTTTGGAATGTAAAATTTCCTGGAATCATTAGCGGATGTCATGTCCCATCTGGAGAGCCCCTGATGTGCCTAAACAGTGGAAATCCCCCACAAGTGACATTTTGGAAACTAGGAATGTACTTAGATGTGTGGTGAGCACCTTGAACCCCCAGGTACTTCACAGAAGTTTATAACGTTGAGCCATGAAAATAAAAAAATTACATTTTCCCCACAAAAATGTTATTTTGGCCCCAAATTTTGCATTTTTATAAGTGTAATAGGAGAAATTGCACCATATAATTTGTTGTGCAATTTCTTTTGAGTACACTGATACCCCATATGTGGGGGAATACTTCTTTTGAGGCACAGTGCAAAGCTCAGAAGGAAGAGGTGCTGTATTGGAGTTCAGATTTTGCTGGTATGGTTTGAGGGTGCCAAGTTACATTGGCAGAGCCCCTGAGGTGCCAGAAAAACAGAACCCCCTATATGTGAACTCATTTTACAAACTACACTCCCCAATGAATTCATATAGGGGTGTAGTGATCATATTGACACCACATGTGCCTCACAGAATTTTATACAACTGAGCAGTGAAGAAAGAATAAATTACATCTTTACCACTAAAATGTTGTTTTAGTTACAAGTTTTTCATTTTCATTTTTCTAAGGGCTAATAGGTATTTTTTTTTTACAACAAACTGAGGTCCATTTTTTCCGGACTGCACCAATACCCTATATGTAATCAGGAAATATTTTTCAGGAACAGTGCAAAGCTCAGAAGGCAAGGAGCGCAAAATTTTACTGTTATGGTTTGCAGGTGCCATGACTCACTGGGAGAGCCCATGAAGTGCCGGAGCAGGAGAACCCTCCCTCCATAAGTGATCCCATTTTACAAACTACACCTTTCAAAGAATTCATCTAGGGGTGCAGTGATCATATTGACACGAGTGTGTCACAGAATTTTATACCATTGGGCAGTGAATAAAAAATAACTACATGCTTACTACCAAGATTTTGTTTTGGCCCCAGATTTTCCATTTTCACACAAAAAGTGGGTAAAAATGGCACCATTTGTCCCACAATTTCTACTGAGTGTGGCAATGCCCCATATGTGGCTGTACAGTACTACTTAGCATAGAGACTGGGGAGGAACGGAGTGCTATTTGCCTCCTGGAGCGCAGATGTTACTAGAACAGTTTGCGGACTCCATATACAGAGCACTAATTGCTAGATCAAAATCTCCCCTCAAATGACCCCATTTTGGAAATTATACCCCTTTGGAAATTTATCTACATGTGCATTGACGATTTTGACTCCTTGGTTATTTTCCAGAAACAAGCACCAATGAATGTTGCCGAGTGAAAATTGCAAACTGCCATTGTTGTGACCAGTACGTTGCAGTCACCAGTATGTTATGCCCAGCCCGTGCTTCTGGAGACATACACCTGAAAGTTAGGTGGGCTCCCATCGCTTCAGAAATGACAAACATGTGGACGCTATATATGGTTTAGGTACACTGTGGGCAGTGGCGTAGCGTGGGGGGCGGGAGGGGGCGGTCCGCCCCAGGCGGCACATGTGTGGGGCGGCACGGCAGCAGCAGCATTTCCTGTCCTCTGTGGGAGAAGCGCGGAGGCACAGTTCAGCAGCCCCGCGCTCCGGACTGCACTCCTATCCTCTGCTCTGTGCTGTGTGTGGCTGTGCATACCAGAGCTCCACGATCCTGTGCGCTGGTGACAGTGACAGTCAGTGTGTGGCTCTAGGCTCAGTCACCATTGTCCCTGCTGGCACTCTGCCCTCTCCTCCAGCCCCTGTATACCTGAGAGCAGAGGTGGCCGCGCCGTGGCCGGGGATGGCTGGCGTGGGGAGCTTCTAGGTGGCGGCACGGCAGGAATCAGCGCCCAGCACCAGAAGCAGAGCGCCCGCTGTTCCCTGGGGGTGGATGAGCACAAGAGACTGGCACCATGAGCACCAACTGTAAGTACCTGGCCCTGCCACAGCCAGCCTGATGTGGTGTGGGGGCGAGTGTGCCCTCGTGGGTCGTCATTAGTTATGGATCCTACTTTCTCCTCATTGTTTGCTCTGACACAATGTGATGTTATTTGTATACAACCAACTCTTTCTCCGTTATTAATAATGAAATCATTGTTCCTAAGCACTGGACTATATGCTACAATTGTCTATAGTGTGTGATTAACTGTATGTATCCTGGATGATGTATCTAAGAAAGGCAGGCCTTGTTCTGTGCACTGGTACAACTTTACATTTTACATATACTAGCAATGTAACATCAAGGAGCAGGAGATCCATAGCTCTATCTATCTATCTATCTATCTATCTATCTATCTATCTATCTATCTATCTATCTATCTATTATCTATCTCTCTATCTATTATCTATCTATCTATCTATCCCATATCTATCTATCTATCTATCTATCTATCTATCTATCTATCTATCATCTATCCATCTATCTATCCATATCTATCTATATCTATCTATCTATCTATCTATCTATCTATCTATCCCATATCTATTATCTATCTATCTATCTATCTATCTATCTATCTATCTATCTATCTATCTATCCTATCTATCTATCTATCTATCTATCTATCTATCTATCTATCTACCGTATATATTATCTATCTATCTATCTATCTATATATTATCTATCTATCTCTCTCATATCTATTATCTATCTATCTTCTATCTATCTATCTATGTATCATCCACCATATATCGTCTCTCCGTCCATCCCCCTCTGTCTCCTAAGTTCAGTAGAGACCTGATGTCATTGCCTCTCAGCAGCGCCATGCTGCCTATAGGAGCCTCTGCTCTCCAGTGTGGCACAGACAGGATTTTGCCGAGATTGTGTTTCGGATGGTAAATGATACAGCCGTATGTTAGTAATGTGTTAATATGGGGTTTATGATGATAGAGAAGTGCTTGCTTTATCATGTCCTGCTGGTTTAGGGAATGAATCGGTCTTGATCAGGCAGCAATGTCATTGTGTGGTGCTACTGAGGTTGGGCTGAACTCTGTAGTGCACATGGTGGAACACGGTATCTGTGAGCTTGGCGCCATGCACAAACGTGTAATCACTCAGTGATGGGGAGAACGTGCCGCAAGAGACACAGGTGCTCACAGCGCTGATGTCAGAGCTAAAAATGGATCTGCCTTGGGGACATACATGCTAACGAATTGCCAGGTCGTAAAGAATGACCAGTGACCAGTGAAATGGGTGTGGCTAGGGGTGTGGCCTAAAATTTGCCGCCCCGGGCGCCACAAACAGTTGCTACGCCACTGACTGTGGGGCTCAGAAGGGAGGGGAAATTTGGATTTGGGAGCAGAGAATTAGCTGAATTTCTTTTGGAGGGTAAAGAGCCATTTCGATTATCCAGAGCCTTTGTTCTACCATTAACACAGAAGCCCCTTTAACAGATGATGGACCTCAGTGCGGACTTGCTTTTTTTGTGGCTTGAGTTGAAGCTTTAATTGGGAACATTTTACATATCGTTTGGGATCACATTTATCCGGGGCTCTACACTGAGCACTTACTTTGGGGTTTATATCTAAATCTCTGAATGACGTGATTCAGATGAAACCCCTGAGGAATTCATTCACTATATTGAGGCAGCAGAGTTACTCTGAACTCTGTCTGGCCTTTGTTCAGCGGTGTCCTTCTTTGCAGAAGTGCACAAAACTGTGGCCGATGGCACTTTTACGCAATCCTAAAAAGACGGACATCGACGGATCACAGGTCAGACAGCTTCCACAGTGCCTTCCATCTGCCTCATTATAGGGAATCTTCTGTCGAAGGTAATGTCTGAATTAAGTATTTCAGAGTTTTATATGAAAACCCTGGTGTAAGCACTCAGCGCAGAGTGCAGGATAAATGTGCGCCAAGCATTACTGTGATCTTTGGGAGGCAGAATGAAAAAATCAACAGCAGGTGAAGAATTGGTTTTATTTATTTTTAAGCCGTTTCTCATGTGGTATAAGTGATTAGGCAACTTTATTCTTCAGGTCGGTGCGATTTCAGCGATACTGTCACGATCCATTTTTGGATTTGTGGCAGCTTGGTTCCTCTCACTTAAAACTTTTTTCCTTTTGGACCATTGGGATTAATGTCTGTTTCTCCCCGCCGGCAATCTGGTGATACTGCAGTATTGCTGGGTCAGCTGATACAGGTGTTGACCACTCCCATTATTCTTTAAAATATCACCTGATGCATCAGCTGACTGTTGGTGATACAGGTCCGTTCTGGAAACCAGCCTAGCAGGAGTAACTCTCTGGTGTCAGCCACATCTGGTGTTTGGAGTCCAGTTGCTGTTGTTATTCTGCTGTGCGGTGCTTTGCAGCAGAGAAAGCTAAGTTATAATTTCCATATTGGTATTGTGTTCCCCGCACACACACATTGTGTTATTCTGTTAATTTGCTTTGTGGTGCAGTTTACTTTATTCCCTGTCATTCTTTTCCTGTAGTTTCCACTACTGTTCATCTCCTGGGGTGGGGGTTGGGGGTTTAGCTCAGGGCTAAACAGGAGATAGGGACAGGTCGGTGACTTGGGCCTCCCTACCATCAAGGGTACCCCCAAGTTAAGGAAAGACAGGGGTCCCCCTAATCTGAGGGGCAGTTCAGGGGTCCAGGTTCCTCATCTCCTGCTTTCCCATTGCACCCTGTGACAGATACCAGATAAATATCACATAATAAAACATGCTTTTTATTTCAAAAATTAGTTTTTTGCTTCACCATATTTTGAGAGCTAAAATTTTTCTATATTTTGGCCCATAGAGTCATGTGAAGGCTTGATTCTTGCGGACGAGTTAACATTTTTATTGGTACAATTTTCGGTCACATGACATTTTTTGATCACTTTCTATTCCAATTTTTGGGAGGCAGAATGAACAAAAACCAGCAATTCAGGAATTTTTTGGGGAAGATTTTATGTCATTCCGCATCTGGTAAAATTGATAAGGCAGTTTTATTCTTTGGGTCAGTACTACTACAGCGATACCTCACTTATATTGTTTTCCACGTTTTGGCACTTTTACATAGTAAAAACTATTTTATACAAAAAATAATCTTTGCATTGCTTTATTCTGAGAGCTGTAACTTCTTTATTTTTCCACTGATGGAGCTCTATGGTGGCTTGTTTTTTGCGGGACAAGATGACATTTTCAGATATACCATGTTTATTTATATCCTTTGTTTTGATCGCGTTTTATTCCAATTTTTGTTCAGTGGTATGATAAAGCATTGTTTTTTGCATTTTTTTATGGTGTTCACTAAAGGGGTTAACTAGTGGGACAGTACCTATACCAAATATGTGTAGTTTTTTTCACACAAATATTTATTTATGGGTACAATATCTTTAGATTTTTTTTAGTATTTTTTAATTTTTTTTTAGATTTTTACAATTATTTTAAAAAAAATTGTCGAGGGCAGAGCAAAGTACTGTAATGCGCATGCGCGGGGAAAGGTCAAAGAGTGCTGGTGCATGCGTATTTCAATAGTTTGTTCTGGGCTTGCCATGGCAGATAAATGCACTTGTGCAGGAGCATGATGCTGAGGACACGGTGTGGATAATGTAGAACACATCATCCCCACAAAGTAAGAAGATAGGAAGAGCCGGATCAAGGCCAACTATGCCCATCGGACCTGACTGCTCCATAGGCGAGTATAATAAAAGCTATTTTTCGTTTCATGGAGAGCAGATAATGGACATATAGACAACATTCTAGAATGCTGTCACATTGAGCTTACAGGTGCTGCCCTACTTTATATGAAAAAAACAGGTGACAGGTTCCCTTTAACTAACAACTGTAGCCCACTGTCACAAGTATTAAGGAGGCCTTACAATATCTGGTCGTCATAAACTCTATGATTTCATATACCTTGAATTGTATGGTTATAGCCAAAAGAACACATAAACATCAAACAGTTTCTGCAAATTTTTCTTTTACTTGAAACATTTACATTACAGCAAATATAAATATGATTAAAAAAAGATTGGCTTCAATTTTTTACAAACAAATAATATATTACAGGAAATCAAGTGAAATCTTCCTTCCCTATATAGAACTGGATCTTTGTCAGTAAGCTGGTTACCTGACTTTTGTCAACTTGTTCTCTTTCATTCTAGTACAGGAGTGAAAAATCGCCTACCAAAAATCTGTAGTGGGAAGAATTTGTCCAGTGTGAACACTATGTTTGTAGCATCATTAGATACACATTATTTCAAAACATTATAATGACACAGAAGACCAGAATTAAATTAATACTGTTACATATAAAACATTATCAGATAATCTTTAAAAAAGACATGGCATGTTCTGTACAGTTATAAATGTATTGTACATTTAAAAGGACATCTTAAATAATACTGTTCAGACAGAAATGGACTGCTTTGTGTTATGTGAGCTCTGCCATGGTATGAAAAATAGTAGAAATGTTCAATTATAAATATCCTCTGATGTTACCCCTTCCTTGCCTAATGATTAAAATATGTTTAGCTTTTTTCCTCCTTTCTCCCTTCCTTTTTGGAAAGTGGGGAATTTAGTTGACCTTTGTTCTAGCTCAGCAGTATGAAGGTTTCTATATATCAATCTCCCAATGACAACTGTATTTGGACGCTTGTTTGGGTAGTCAGGTAAGGAAATGGATCACATGACAGGATCATATGACAAACTAACTAATGTTCTCAGCTGAGTAACAACTGGTTTATGATCACAAAATCTGGGTATGGTTATGGTGTACACCACAACCGGAAAGCTATGGACAACACTAAATAAATACACTTTTAATTTTAGTTTCTATTGCGTCAACCATTCTGCTACACCTAGCACCTGTCCTGTCAGCTTTGTACATGTGTTAAGACATAAGTGTAAATATCCAAAAAAATAAAGTAAGAATAAAACATGTAGTTTATGCAATGAATTGTTCTGCATGTTAATCGAAGGCAGTGATACAACAAGAATAAAGAAATAGCAAATCACTTCAAGGATGTAAGAGTGTATTTACATACTGACCAGCATAATGTATTTTCCTATTTCTGTCAAGAGCCATGGCAAAAATTGCTGAACAGCCCTCTTACATACTGGTTCCAATGATATCAGTACAGTGATATCTAGGCCTGCATGTTGTGCAATATACCACATTAGAACACATTCTAATGGTAAAGTTATCTAATGGCTTCATGTATATTGATCAAATGCTTTCTATTTTGGCTATTTGACCTATCCCTTTAAACAAACTCATACTTTATATTATATATACAAAATAATTGCACTTTTACAATTTACAGCTATTCAATAGATTATCATTAATGGCAATATTTTGCAGTTTTATTCCAACAACATTTACAATGGCTCAGTTCAGCGTTGTGTCTTATTTTCGGCTTCTGACTTTCCAGTTTTCATCGCAGTCTTCTAAAAGCAGTCTGTGTGCACCTCATGAGCTTGTAGTTTCACCAACAAATAAGTAATTTCCTTTATCTTCAATCTCAATGTCATTTCTGGTTCATGAGACTGAGGTAGAACACTAAAGTCTTCAAACCACCTGAGAAGAAGACTGAAAATTACATTCTTTCATGGAGATTATAGAACATCCATCTCTAAAGTGTTCCCATCTTGCTCAGGTAATTGTAATTCCCAACCATCCAGAATCTGAAACTGATCTAGAGTCAGTTCCACTGGGCAACATCACAGCGTCCTAGATATTTTCTCCAAGATGTTCATGTAGCTATGTAGAAAGCAAGATAAGTGCAGCAGGATATTACCAAGCTTGCAAAGGACACTGCAAAGAGTAAGAAAAAAATATTTTTTAAAATCGGTTTTAATTATGATAAATTACCCTACTTTAACAAAATTGTTTTATGGTATCTAGCAAGTGAGGTTTATGACTCTGGAACTTGGCCATGGAATATGAACATTTACCCTTAACAATGCATAGCACTGAGACATATACATAAGTATGCATGAATGGGAAAGCATGGAAGAAAAATTCCAGAAGATATGTGCAAGCAACAGGAAAGAACTTCCTAAATAGGAAAGACTCTACAAAGCTTTATTGCAGTAGTCTTTTGTGTAATATAAAGATCAAACATGGTGGTGAAACTGCCAACTTGCAAATATTTGATTCTCTGCAAACTTGCTAAGATAAGTAACACTAGAATTCGATGAACAAAACTTTAATAAGCAAGTTTGTAATATATTAGAGAAATCTGCTTCTATATCTGCCAGGACCGATCATTTAATTTCAAAATCCTCAATTTACAGGTAAAATCTGTATTCAGTGAATACATATTGTTACATTACTGAGATTGGAGATGACAGTTGGATTTTATTGATTCTATGTAGGAGGGAGGGGATCTGTCTCTATCTCCTCCTTCCTCTTTATCACCCCCTCTCCCTTCTACATAGAACCTTATCAGAAGCATCTGCCAACCCCTATCTCAGTATTCAAGGGGAACATTTCTCCTTGTAGAGAGCGACATGTCAAACATGACGAGATGAGGAGACTTTTAAGCCGCAGTTCCTCTGGGAAATATGCATCTGGGAAATTCCTCTCTTCACATTCATGTCATTCTATATCAATTAAGGAATCTGCGTCTCTGACCTTCTAGGGGCATCAAAACACAACACCAGACCCCAATCAGAGGGTAATAAAACTCTCTCCTTATCTATGATCTGTTCCAATATTTATGTTCATTCCTCTGCCATAATGACAGTTCTGCTTCACGTCACTTGTCTTACCTATTGCACTATTCCTGTGTCCTCTTGTGTATATATATATATATATATATGTGATTCTTCAGTTTTTGTTTTAGTCTTTGCCTGATGAAGAGACCGGAGTAGTCTCGAAAGCTTGCAATTTGTTACCATCTTCTCAGTTAGCCATTAAAAGGTATCAACCACTGAGGACTCTCAAGTCTAAATATTTCTCTTCACATAGGAAGATAACTAAAACTCTAGTGCCACCTATGGGAAGTAGAAATCCTAAAAGTCAATATTGACCCTTTAACAAGCCTTGTCACATGACTTAAGGGTATGCCACACTAAACAATATCGCTAACGGGATCGCTAAAAAACGTCACTATTTAGCGATCCCGTTAGCGATATTGTTCAGTGCGGCAGCTTCCAGCGACGAGCTTCCTGCTGTGATCTCGCTCGTCGCTGGAATCGTTCCGGACCCTATTTCATCGCTGGCGCTCCCGCTGGGTGAGTATCTTATCGCTGTGTGGCACCTTTTCTTAGCGATTTAGCGGTACTTTTGTACCGCTAAAGTCGTTAAGAAGATCGCTAACGGCGATAGCGTCGTTAACTATATCGCTAAATGTGGCCGCATTTAGCGATATAGAAACAATCCCGCTAGCGATCGCATTAGTATGCGTCGTTATCGTGATCGCTAGCGGGATTGTTTAGTGTGGCAGTACCTTTAAGATAAAAGCAAAAACCAGAATCTCAATTTGCAGACACTGTGTTTCGTGGAACTGCCCCTCGTCAGTGCAAAGTGTGAGATCTGATTTGGCTGTGTGAGAGACGTCTGACCGGGATCCAAGAAGTAACGTTTCTCTTTGCGGAGAGTAACATGTCAAGCATGCCGAAATGAGGGGACTTTTAAGCTGCAATGCTCCTCTGGGAAATATACTATATCAGTATTGTAACATTCTGTCGTCATTGAATACAGATTTTACCCATAAATTGAGAATTTTGGGAACGAAAGATCAGTCCTGGAGGAGAAATAAGAGTTCTCTGATAAGTTATATTATGACGTTTTCTATTTTCATGTGAACTTCTGATTTACAATATAAAAATTAAAATGATGGCTGCTCTTTAAAGTTTTTTCAGATGAGCGTAATATACGTATGTGTGCTGTCTGAGTAAATATCAGACAGAACACTGACTAATATAATTCAATATGTCTGTTCAGTTGACACTTTTTTCACACAAAATGAGTGTCCGTGTTAAAAAAAATTGCAGCATGTACTATTTCTTTTCTTTATTTCACGTAAGACTCGACTATACATGTCTATTGCTGCGCACAAAAAAAACTGGACCCCAAACTGATCATCCATATCGCAACCTATTTTTAAGAATACATTGTCAGGAACTCTGTCAGCAGGCTTTTGCTATGCAGTCTGACAGGAACATGATATAGGGACAGACAGCCTGATTCCATTTATTTATCACCTTGTTCACTAGGTACAGTAGTTATGATAGAATCAGTTTTCTCTGCTGCAGACTTGGCAGAGCTCAGATGTTGAGCTCTGTATAACCCACCCCACACCACTGATTAGCAGCTTTCTGTGTACAATGTATAGTAACAGAAACTTGCTAATCAGTGCATGGTTGGACAACGAAGTCAGTTGTCCTGTAGTGATAATCTCCTGGTGATAAAACACTGATTTTATTGAAACAGACATTAAGTGACCATCACTGGAACTGGGCTCTTTTCCACTACATCATGCTGCTCTCAGATTTCATATAGGACCTGCGGACAGATTTCCTTTAACTGAAGAAACTGTATTTGATTAATGACATTTTAAACTGTTCATATACAGATTCAAAATGGACACATGGATAGAAAACATGACAATATGTATGAAAATTGCATGACTTGACGAAAAATAGAACAATTTTTCATATGCTCATCTGACCACTGGCCTAAAGATACAATATTTAGTGTTGTCATGTTGCCAAACAACTATACATACTTATAAAAACATAGGTCAAAATGGACAAAACATATCTATGCATTGAATTCTGTGTTTAGGTTTGACTTGAGTATTCATCTCACAAATTTAAGGGGTTACAGAGACTGGTACATGCCCTTACTCCCTAAGCACGTCTCGGTTAAAAGCTGGTATTAAATGTGAAATGTCTTGCTGTGTATGTCCAACTCCCAAAAAATACTGATAGGGAATCTAGATTGTGAGCCCCATCGGGGACAGCGACAATAATGTGTGCAAACTGTAAAGCACTGCGGAATGTGTTAGCACTATATAAAAATAAAGATTATTATTATTAATATGTATATATTGTTATTTCCTGTAATGCTGTCATGTTATATACTGAATGTACATATGTTAATGTGTAGGGAAAGTGTAATGATTGATTTAGCCCACTAGAGGGAGGCACAAAAGTGTATGTCTGTAGTAACATAGGAATTAGTTAACTTAAGAGGGGCCAACTGCGGGTAAGCCAGAATTTCCTGATTTGGGTTAGTAGGGCTTGAGAGCCCGGACAGGGCAGTTGGCAATGCAACGTTCAAGCAACTAGCTCAGTCATCCAGGGCCTATGGGCTGAAGGTTACAACAGTAAAGGAATGCAGGGCAGCTCCAAGATGTGGCAGCTAACAATGCAAACACTTGAAAAGACCCCGTATATCTTAATAGCTTAGTCTAGTGTAAGATCAAAAGGCAGTGCATGTAAAGCCATAGTTTATGTGCTGAATAGAAGATATGCGCTAAGGAGTTGTCATGGGTGCATCGCCACGAGGATCGTCGCGATTGCACATTCTGACTTCTCGCAGCTGAGTTGCTGTTACTTTGTGTTTGGTAATGAGAGAGTTAATTTTACCTAGCTCTTTGCTAAGACTAGGTCCAGCCTCGCCCGGCTGCTTTTGATTATGTTCTAATTAGATTCCTTCATATCCCTGCCAGTCTGGGTGTTAGATGCCGGTGAAAGCCTTCATGTAGTCTAGCAGACTGGATCGGTTCTGAGAATACTTAAGCTAAGAGCTCCTTAGTTGTTTTTACTCTTATAGCTTATAGTTTATCTCTGAGACCTTAGGTGTTCCTACTGTGTGTGAGTGTTGTATGTAAGACTTTATTTACTTTATTTCTTGTCTTTCTTGTATGTCTTTCTGTTCATTAACCGTTACCTGTTCATTCCCTTTGGTGGTAATCAGGGTCCTTCTTAGGACTAGATTACAGTTGGCAGGGATTGATAGGAGACAGGGTTTACGCTGGTGGCCTGGACCTCTGTACCTTTAACAGTACTCCCAGGTAGAGGGATTAGTTAGGACCCCAGTTTAGGGTCAGCATAGACCCCGGTCACCCTCTAGCCAGAGACAGCGTATAACGGATTCTGTATTGACCCACTGGACATTCTGTCAGGTAATTCTATGTTATCATATATCTATGCGCATGTTATATAGTATGTTGCCCTTTTGATATAGATTACTGTCATCACATATATATATCTGCTATACAGCGTGACATTTTCACCGGCCCATACTAAAGATTCTCCCCAGCTGTCATGGATCCAGTAGCCCAGCTGGCCGGCAGTTGCAGGGGTTGTCCATGGAGTTGGCAGACATTAAGTCCAAGGTTTTGTCCCCCCGGAGCAAACCAGATCTGAACCTAAGGTTGCTCTTCCGGACAGGTTCACTGGTGGGCAGGACAAATTTTTTACTTTCCGGGAGGCATTTAAATTGTACTTTCGGCTGCGGCCTCGGTCATCTGGGAGTGAAGAGCAGAGGGTGGGAATTGTTATCTCGCTCTTACAAGGGGACCCTCAATCTTGGGCGTTCTCTATTCCTCCAGGCTCCCCAGATCTCCAGTCAGTGGATCGATTTTTTACTGCCCTGGGTCTGGTATATGATGATCCGGATCGAGTTTCCCTTGCTGAAACAAAGTTACGTAAAATACGGCAAGGAAATCGTCCAGCGGAGGAATATTCTTCTGAGTTCCGTAGATGGGCAACAGATACTCAGTGGAATGACCCAGCTCTTAGGAGCCAGTTTTGTCAAGGGTTGTCTGACAAATTAAAAGATGTGTTGGCTCAGTATGATTCTCCTCCATCACTGGAGGCTGCTATGGCCCTCGCTATTCGCATTGATAGACGAATTCGGGGAAGACGCGAGGTAACTTCGCCTCCCGTGATGACTCCACCTACTACTAAAGTCCCTTATACTGAGGTTCCCCTGGTCTGTTCTGAGGAACCCATGCAGTTGGGAGGGACATCTTTTTGTAGGAGGGAACCGGCGGTGCACCGCAAGACTAGAAGGTGTTTCTTTTGCGGGAGAGAGGGACATTTTGTTGGGGGGTGTCCATCCCGGGCCTCTTTGAGCAAAGGAGTTAACCTGGGAGTGTGTATTTCGTCCCCAAATCCCTCTCAGTTTCTCGTGCCTGCGGAGGTGGTGATTGGTACTAGAACTGAGAGGATTTCTGTTTTTCTTGATAGTGGGTCCGGGGCTAATCTGGTGGACGCTCGGTTTGCCCAGGTGCATGGTATGCAACTGAGTGTTTCGGCCAAACCGGTCCCTATAGTCTCTATTGATTTTAGACCTCTCGGTCAAGGTAGCTTGGTACAAGCTGTTCATAACATAGATCTTCGAGTAGGGGCAATACATAAAGAGCAATTGTCTTGTTATGTGTTGGAGGGTCTACCTACTCCTATTGTGTTGGGACTTCCTTGGTTGGCTAAACATAACCAGTGATTGATTGGCAATCCGGAAAGATAAGCCAGTGGGGTGAATTTTGCAGGAATAACTGCATGAGCACGGTCATCGGTGCGGTTGTGCCTAGGACTTTGTCTCCTTTTCTGGAGGACTTTGGGGAGATGTTCTCAGAGGAGGGGTGTAAAGAGTTACCTCCTCATCGCGCATATGACTGCTCAATAAAGTTGCTTCCTGATGCCTTATCTCGTACTTTCCCAGGGGCCGGGAGGACGGATGATCCGGTTCCTATTCCTCAGGAGGGAGTTGTGGTGTCGGCTGTGTGCTCTGAGCTTGAGGGGGAGGTATTGGGGGCTCAGGGGGACGCCCCTGTGGGACTTTCAGGGAGACTGATAGTTCCAGATCGGTTAAGACTGAAGGTTACGGGGAACCGTTACAAACGGATGGCTGATAGGGGGAGAGTTTCTGGTCTAGATCTGAAGGTGAACGATCTGGTTTGGTTGTCTACCAGGAATATAACACTTAAAGTTTCCTCCTGGAGGTTGGGTCCCAGATTCATCGGGCCGTACAGGATCAGTTCCATAATTAATCCTGTGGCATTTCGTTTGGACCTCCCTCCTACGTTTAAAATTCATAATGTGTTTCACAAGTCATTACTTAAAAAGTATGTGGCACCAGTCATACCGTCACCTCTACCTCCTCCTTCAGTGGTGGTCAATGATAACGTGGAATTTCATGGGTCGAAAATCATTGACTCACGTCTCAGTCGTCGGTCCCTTCAGTACCTGGTTCATTGGAAGGGGTATGGTCCTGAGGAGAGGACGTGGGTCCCTGCGTCGGAGGTTAACGCAGATCGATTGGTTCGGACCTTCCACACAACTTACCCGGGCAGACCTGGCCTTGAGGGTCCGGAGGCCCCTCGTAGAAGGGGGGGTACTGTCATGGGTGCATCGCCACGAGGATCGTCGCGATTGCACATTCTGACTTCTCGCAGCTGAGTTGCTGTTACTTTGTGTTTGGTAATGAGAGAGTTAATTTTACCTAGCTCTTTGCTAAGACTAGGTCCAGCCTCGCCCGGCTGCTTTTGATTATGTTCTAATTAGCTTCCTTTATATCCCTGCCAGTCTGGGTGTTAGATGCCGGTGAAAGCCTTCATGTAGTCTAGCAGACTGGATCGGTTCTGAGAATACTTAAGCTAAGAGCTCCTTAGTTGTTTTTACTCTTATAGCTTATAGTTTATCTCTGAGACCTTAGGTGTTCCTACTGTGTGTGAGTGTTGTATGTAAGACTTTATTTACTTTATTTCTTGTCTTTCTTGTATGTCTTTCTGTTCATTAACCGTTACCTGTTCATTCCCTTTGGTGGTAATCAGGGTCCTTCTTAGGACTAGATTACAGTTGGCAGGGATTGATAGGAGACAGGGTTTACGCTGGTGGCCTGGACCTCTGTACCTTTAACAGTACCTCCAGGTAGAGGGATTAGTTAGGACCCCAGTTTAGGGTCAGCATAGACCCCGGTCACCCTCTAGCCAGGACAGCGTATAACGGATTCTGTATTGACCCACTGGACATTCTGTCAGGTAATTCTGTTATCATATATCTATGCGCATGTTATATAGTATGTTGCCCTTTTGATATAGATTACTGTCATCACATATATATATCTGCTATACAGCGTGACAGGAGTTTAGCGCATATCTTCTATTCAGCACATAAACTACGGCTTTTTTTATAGGTCTGAGATGCATCCCCTGTTCCACCCATTGTGGGCGCGAAGGAAGAGAAGAAGGCCTCACCCCTTGCAGCGGATTCCTCAGATACAGGCAGAGACCTATGCAGAACAGGTGGAGCCGCTGGAAGCGGCCCCACCCTAGGTTCCAGATAAAAACTCCATGTGCAGCTGCACAGCGCCATTGCAAGATACGGAACCGGCAGCAATGGACCACTCATATACACGGAGCTGCAGCGGCATAGGCTGCGTCGAGTGGAAATGGCGGCAGGAGGAAGAAAAGGCCCGAACCAGAAGGCTGAGGGGAGTTGCCGACAAATTCTAGACCGACCGATTCCCCATACCAAAGCTGGGAGAAAGGTACGCTACAAAGGGGACATTGTGTCTATGTGACAGAGGGCCAGGGCGTGCATAAACTGCCATCATTGCAGGCCATGACTACGGCCCTGGACTCTCTTACACAAACGAGAGAAGTGGTATTGCCTACCATAAAGACCCATGTGTCATTCATTCATCTTACACAACATCACCACCAAATATGATTGCCTTTTGTGATTGTAAATTTATATGCAATGAAAAGTTACATTTTACAGGAGGCATTGCTACCTAGTGCATGGTTCTCAGGTCCATCGCTAGGTAGTGATGCTTCTAACCCAGGGGTGAGATGTTTTCTCCCTTCTAGCAGTGATGATTGCTTTAATGGAAATGTCCATCAGTTCAAAGCACTGACCATTTGCTGGCGCTTTGAAAAGTTATTCTGTGTAAAGGGCCCTCAAGCATTTAAGTTATTCCTCCTATTACTGGAATGACAGAAAATGTAATGAAAATATTTGGATACAGCATATTTTTCTGACTCTTTTGTAAATTTTGGATATTGAAGGGCCTAAAATCATAACAATTGCAATGCTGGCCAATTGCCTAAAAATATTTATTAAGCTAGAAGAAGAAAAGAAGAGCAATACAGGAATGACTTATTTAATGTACCCTTGTTTGAGAAAGTCCGTAATGAAAATGTAATTCTTTTTATCCCCGGTCAGTTCTTTTTCTGATTTCCCACTCTTTGTAGTCAGGAGAAAACATTTATCTAACCCCACAAATCATAATCAGTCAGGCAATCAAGCACATCAAGGCTCCTTGGAATACTATTTCCTTGAAAGGACTTATCAATCCATCTGGTGAGTACTCAGCCCTAACCAAACCAGATTAATTATTCATCTTGGCCAAGCAGACTTTGATGCTTGTTGAAACAAGCCCTACAGATGCAGGACCTAATTAT
>JARQOD010000002.1:422379355-422446520 GCA_033576555.1 Oophaga sylvatica
GGCACCACAGATCATAACACTGCTCTACACCCTGGCCCAGCTCCATGGAGTACACAAAACAAGCCAGCTGACAGTGAGCATGGCGGGGAGGAAAGGAACACTGATGCAGCTACGCCAGAGATCACTTCACGATGTACTGAAGTCTGTAAAGGGACAATAGACAGTAGGTCCTGTTCAAAGATATGCCTCGCCAGAGTGTACCCAAAGGGCCATAGAGACAAAGCTGTAAAGCCCCCGCCTCACATAGCGAGATCGCTAGCGAGATCGCTGCTGATTTACAAGTTTTGTGACTTAACAGTGATCTCCCCAGCGATATCGCTGTGTGTGACACGCAGCGATGATCAGCCCCACTGCTGGGTATCGCTGATCTTGCTGAATGTCCTGAACATTTTTTTGATCGTTTGTCTCCTACTGGCCAGCACGCATCGCTGCGTGTGGCAGGCCGGAGAACAGCGATCAGCGAGCTGGAGCTGGTAAACAAGGTACACATCGGGTTTCTAGGCACCTAGAAACCCGATGTGTACCTTGGTTACCAGCTCCCTGCACCAGCGCGCTGATATATAAGGTACACTGTGGGTAACTAAGCGACGTGCATCGCTTGTTACCCACATAGTCGCTGTCCTGATCGCTGCTGAGAGCTGCCTGTTTGGCAGCTCACCAGCGATCATGTAGCGACACACCAGCGATCCTGACAAGTTCATATCATTGTCCCCGTCTCACATAGCGATATCGCTAGCGAGATCGGTGCTGAGCCACTAGTTTTGTGACGCAGCAGCGAGCTCACCAGCGATATCGCTGTGTGTGACATTCAGCGACGATCAGCCCCCCTGCCGGGTATCGCTGATCGTCGCTGAAATGTCAGGACATTTTTTTGATCGCTGGTCTCCCGCTGACAGGCACGCATCGCTGCGTGTGACAGGCGGGAGACCAGCGATCCGCTGGTAACCAAGGTACACAGCGGGTTTCCAGGCACGGGGCTGTGCCTAGAAACCCGCTGTGCACCTTGGATACCAGCTCCCTGATGCAGGGAGCTGGTAACCAAGGTACACAGCGGGTTTCCAGGCGCGGGGCTGTGCCTAGAAAGCCGCTGTGTACCTTGGATACCAGCGCCCTGATGCAGGGAGCTGGTAACCAAGGTACACAGCGGGTTTCCAGGCACCACGCAGCGCCTGGAAACCCGCTGTGTACCTTGGTTACCAGCTCCCTGCATCAGGGCGCTGGTATCCAAGGTACACTGCGGGTAACTAAGCGATGTTACTCGCAGTGTCGCTTGTACTGATCGCTGCCTGAGCTGCCTGTTTGGCAGCTCAGCAGCGATAATGTAGCGATACACCAGTGATCCTGATCGTTGTCGGGATCTCTGGTGTATCGCTATGTGAGACCCAGCCTCAAGACTGTATGGTATCTTGGATGATCAAAGTAATCGATCCTTGGCTAGATCAACATTCTTTGACCTATTCAACATCAAAGGGCCAAGCACCCCCTACTCATTAAAGACGTGTGCAGTTACTGTGACAACAGCAGGTAGGAAAGCTACTGACTACCAAATTGAGTCCTATTCTGCCTACCACTACCTACAATCATCGAGTGTAATCAGATCCCAGACAACAGATCTGAAATACCTACGCCAGATGTGGCAATTCATCACGCTCACTTGAAACGCATAGCACACTTTATACCGGAACTAGACCATCAGGCCCAGATAATACCGCTGCTGGGAAGAGGTATCCTACAGGTTTATAAAGTGAGACGTCATATCAGTGGACTCCACAATGCTCCCTATGCCCAAAAGCTGGACCTAGGATGGGTCATAATAGGAAACGTACGCTTGGGATGCATGCACGCCCCATCTTCTGTGACAAGCATGCTGACAAATACATTGGAGAAAGAACGCCCATCTCTGTTTCAACCTTGTAACAACGAATTCCATGTCAGAGAGCTACAACACAGCATCCAATCATCTAATAGACTTTACTCATGACAGCAGTATAGTGTCAGGAAGCAATGAGGATCAGTTAGGGTGCACAGTCTTCCAGAGAACTAAGCAAGACAATCAAGTGGCAATGTCGGTAGAGGACAAGTTGTTCTTAGAGGTAATGGACAAGGGAATTGTTAAAGATGAGACCAACAGCTGGGTCGCACCTTTCCCCTTCAGAACCCACAGACCACGTCTACCAAACAACAGAAATCAAGCATTAAAACGTTTCTCCTCTCTCAAACATAATCTGCAAAAGAAACCAGAGATGAAAGATCACTTTTTCTCCTGTCAAAGATTTTTGAGAATTGTCATGCAGAGCTAGCTCCGACTTTCAAAGACTCTGAAGAATGCTGGTTCCTACCCATGTTTGGAATATACCACCCTAAGAAACCAGGCCAAATTAGAGTGGTGTTTGACTCCAGTGCTAATTTTGTTGATATCTCACTGAATGATGTTCTACTGACAGGACCAGACCTCAATAACAAACTGCTGGGAGTACTTATGCGTCTCCGTAAGGATTCCATTGCCTTCATCGCTGACATCCAGCAAATGTTCTATTGTTTCCTTGTGAGAAAGAGAGACAGGAACTTCCTAAGATTCTTCTGGTACAGAGACAATGATCCTGCTAAAGAAGTCACAGAGTATCGCATGAGAGTGAACATCTTTGGCAACAGTCCTTCACCTGCAGTCGCCATTTATGGACTCAAAAGGTTGGCTCAAGAAGCAGAAACAGAATATGGATCAGATGTCAGACAATTCAGAGAAAAATACTTTTATGTTGACTACTGTCTGAAAGCCATGCCTTCAAATGAGAGTGCCATCAGTCTTCTCAGGAGAGCCCAAGAGATGCTTGCTCAAATCTCAGGCTTCACAAAATAGCCTCAAACAGCCAAGAACTCATGGAAGCATTCCCTTCACAAGACTTATGTAACAGTCTCAGAGACGTGGACTTGGGGTCAGAACCCGCGCCAATGCAACGCAGCCTCAAGCTTCTCTGGAATCTACAGTCAGACACTTTCACCTTCCAGGTCAGCCAGGAAGAAAAGCCTTTCACACGTAGAGGTGTCCTGTCCACCATCAACAGTCTGTACGATCCCTTGGGTTTCGCAGCTCCTGTTACTATACAAGGCAAAGCCTTACTAAGAGACTTAACTAAGGAAACATCCAACTGGGATGCACCTCTGCCACCTGATAAGAGAATCCAGTGGGAAGGATGGAAGAACTCTTTAACAGCCCTCTCCAACCTGAACGTGCCAAGACCATACACCCCTGTGCCGTCTACAGAAATACAAAGCCAAAAACTGTACGTATATGCAGATGCTTCTGTCAAAGCAATTGCCGCTGTTGCCTATCTCAAAACTATAGACTCCAAATGTCAGAGCCACATTGGATTCGTTATGGGGAAGGCCAAACTTGCTCCACAACCAGAGCACACTATACCTAGGTTAGAGCTTTGTGCTGCAGTCTTAGCAATTGAGTTTGCAGAATTCATCGCATCCGAGATGGATATCGACCTGACACAGGCCAAGTTCTACTCAGACATCAAAGTAGTCCTTGGATATATACACAATGAAACTAGGTGATTCTATGTTTATGAGCCACCCACCAGGGCCGTGGGGTACTCGGCACCGAGCCCGTCAACTTCTATGGGGGATGTCACGGGCAGCACACGGCTCGGTCCGTGGCCCTGGGGCTCACTGTAATGTGGGATATTTACAGATGAATTGAATATTGAGATGGGGATTCGTGACGCCACTTGTGGTACCTGGTCAGGATGACCAGCGCTGCTATGCAGATCCACTGAAGGGTTAATATTGTGCAGCTAGATGTTAAGCCTTCCACAAGTAAGGCTGAGTCCTCCAGGGCAGATAGATGTGTAGGGATGCAGGACAGACGGGGACCCGGCAGTCAGGAGTAATAAGGGAGACACACACATAAGTCACTTTGGTACCTTTACTGAAGATGTTGCAGGCACTCCCCGGAGCACTGTAGGGTGAAGGGTGCACATCCAGATTCCTCCACTGAGTAGGTGTGTGGCCTCCTGTTCTCTGCCTTTTTGTAATGAAGTCTTGGCCTGCGTGTAGCTGGGCCTAGCTTAGTCTCCGTCTTGTACCTGGCTGACCTTGTGGTTGGACCTTCTCTGAAAGAACAGGGTCCCTTGGCCGGTACCAGCCGAACTCCGTCCTCCTGATCCTGTTACGTATCAGCTCTGTGGTACTCCTGGGACTTGTAGTCCTCCAGGAACTCCGGTGTTCTCCTAATGGGTCGTGGAGATCCCTATAGGCTCGGACCCCGGTGTCCGGTAATGCTTGCTGAGATGAGCTGTAGAGGCTCCTCTGTCTCATTAACTTTCCACTTGCCTTCGGCCTACCTGGATCCTCACACGATCACACACTGGCAGTTGGTGAGCTGCCTCTTCACCGCTCTCTAAGCGTCGGCACGCTTCTCACTGAGCTGTACTCCTAGCTTCAGCTCTGACTAGGCTGGAGTGGTCTCTGTTCCACTCTTTACTAGACTCCACTCTATGAACTGAATAGCTCTGCAGCCTCTCTAACCTCAGCTCTGCACTTCACCTTGCTGAAGACTGACTTCTCTGAGGTGGCTGCACTGAACTGCTCTAGGTGTTTCCTGTGTCAGCTTCTTTTATATGTCTAAAACAGCTCCCTCTGGTGATCTTTGGGGATAAATGAATGTGTGTGAATGTGTATAATGACCTCTAGTGGTATATTCTTTCAGTGCACCCTTCTGGGAGATATGGATTCAGTCGCAGCTGGGCTCCACATTCCCCCCTAGTAGAACTCAGCACTTCGGGGCTGAAATACAAAAACAAAGAACAATAAACATTGTATAAATAACTCTTCCTTTACAGGAGGTAAGGCACTCTTGAACTGTTGCATAACGGTAAATGAACAACTATATACATTAGCACAATGAGGAAATGAGCAACCATAAAAGTCCCAGTCTCTTTTGGAAAAGGATGCTCAAAAGGGGTAGAGAAAACAAGCAAAATAATGTCCATTCACTTGTTTCAATTTTAAAAGGAAAACAGATTAATAAATAACGGTATAATAAAGCATATTATAAGCAAAAATATATACATTTATGTACAGTGACTCTAGACAATTATTTACATTTGCCAAGGGATGAACTAATCTCTAAACCTAGCAGGGATGTGTCCTTTTGTGCTACGTTCTGATCTACGTGGTGCAGTAACCTGTGAGGTAGCAGTTTCTCTGTTTGTTCTGCGTGAAAGTGAATTATAGAATTGCCTTAACCTCTCTACAGGACTGGCAAGCACACTGTGAGCTGGGTGGACCGGCTCGACTTCTGCAGGGGATACTTCTTCCTGAGATTCAGCTTCTTGGGATTCCGCTTCTTGGGGTGCTGCTTCTTGGGGTTCTGCTGAAGCAGGTTCTTCTGGAACTGACTCTACTGCAACAACCGGCTCCACTGGGTGTAGAGGTTCTCCTTTTGGTTGATAGAATTGAAGCACGGGAATGATTACGGCTTCTCCAATGCGAGGCCAATCCGTGGGGAAATCTCCTAAGTCTGTGTGTATGACTGCTTCATCACGCTCTTTCTGATTGACAACAGGTTCTTCCTCTTGAAGCTTTAACGGATCCGGACACAACTTTAGGTGATGTCTGGATACAGTTGCAGTCGTTCTTCCTCCATCCTTGCTTATTATGCACGTTTTCTTGTTGTCAAACCTTGAATTCTGTATGATGTAGGGCTCTCTTTCCCATTGATCGTCGAGTTTGTGTATCCTCCTCTTTCTTTTCAGCACGATTTCACCAGGTGCGAAAGGTTCAGCTGGCGCACTTTTGTTGTAGCGATCTTCTTGTTTATCCCTTACTCGATTGAGACTATCTTCAACGCAGGCCTGTTCTTTTCTGTACTGTTCCTGTCTGTTTGTGTCCCAGTCTTCAGTAGTCACATCTGCTTCTGGTTCTACAACACCAAGCTCCAGATCCATGGGCAGCTTTCCTGGTCTTGCCCGCAAGAGATAGGCTGGGGTGCAATTGATGGAACTCACAGGTATGTGATTGTACAGATCTACCAGGTCAGGTAGTAAGTCTGGCCACCGATTTCTCTCCTCGAGTGGTACAGTCTTCAGCAGGTCAATGACGATGTGATTCATCTTCTCACAGAGACCATTGGTTTGGGGGTGGTACGGTGTGGTTCTTATCTTCTTACACCCGTACAAGTGACAGAACTCTTTGAACAATTCGGCCTCGAAGACTGGGCCTTGGTCAGTTAGCACCTGCTCAGGATATTCGTGTGGTCTGCAGAAATACGCTTGGAACGTCTTTGCTGCTGTCTCTGCCGTCAGATCTTTGACAGGGGCGACCACCAGGAACCTGGTGTAGTGATCCACCATAGTCAGGGCATAGGAGTATCCTGACCGGCTGGGTGACAACTTGACATGGTCCAGGGCCACGATCTCCAAGGGACGAGTCGTCTTGATGGGTTGCAGGGGTGCCTTCTGACTGCTGTAGTCTTTTCTTCTGAGGCCACAGGGTCCACAGTTCTGGCACCACCTCTCGATGGAGCTGCGCATTCCCACCCAGTAGAAACGACACTTCAACAGGGTCTCCAGCTTCTTCCAGCCAAAATGTCCAACTTGATCGTGGTAAGCTTCTAACACCATCTGGATGTCTGCTCTGGACTACTATCTGCCATACCATCTCATGGGTCCTTGGGTTGATGTACCTCGGCACAGCTTCTCACGGTAGATGAACAACCGGCTTCTCTCATTCCACAGCTGCTTTGCTTGTAGAGGCGCATCCTTCTCCAAGGAGGAACCTTCTTGAGTTATCAGCTCCTTGATTCGGCTGACAACTGGATCGCTGTCCTGAGTTTCCTTCCAGCTGTGGTGAGGTAAAGGATTTAACGTCTTACCACGCAGCCTCCTGCAGGCTTGTTGCTCGTGGATCATCCCATTCCTGTGAAAGGCAGGTAGTTCAATCTCTTCCAGATCATCCACTTCTTCTTTTGTGTCCGATTCATGAGGCATCCTGGATAGGGCATCAGCATTGGCATTCTTGCGGCCCTCTCGGTACTTGACTGTGAATTGGTAGTTTGACAGCCGAGCCATCCAGCGTTGTTCCATGGCTCCCAGCTTAGCTGTTTCAAGATGCTTCAAGGGGTTGTTATCAGTGTAGGCAGTGAACTTGCTGGAGGCTAGGTAGTGCTTAAACCTCTCCGTGATGGCCCAGACCAGTGCCAGGAACTCCAACTTGAAGCTGCTATAGTTCTCTGGGTTCCTCTCGGTCGGGCGGAGCTTCCTGCTTGCATAGGCGATGACTTTCTCCAGGCCATTTTGCTTCTGACTGAGGACAGCTCCCAATCCTTCATTGCTGGCATCAGTATACAGCAGGAACGGCTGACTGTAGTCAGGATAGGCTAGGATTTCATCACCTGTCAGGATCTCCTTCATTTCCTTGAATGCCTCAGCCTGTTCTTTACCCCAATGGAATGGAGAATTTCTGCTCTTGAGGGACTGTCCCACCAGGAGGTCTTGCAGAGGCGCTGCTTTCTTGGTGTAATCCTTTACAAACCTCCAGTAGTATCCTGTCAGTCCCAGGAACTGTCGCACCTCCTTGAGATTTTTCGGCTCCGGCCATTTCTGGATGGCGGTGATCTTCTCAGGGTCTGGCGCTACTCCTTCTGAGCTTGCAATATGTCCCAGATACTGTACCTTCTGTTTGAGCAGATGGCACTTTGAAGGCTTCAGTTTCATCCCATACTTGGACAGTGACTCGAATACCTCCGCCAGGTGCTTCAAGTGATCTTTATACGTCTTGGAGTACACAATTACGTCGTCCAGGTACAGCAACACAGTTTCAAAGTTGAGATGTCCCAGGCAGCTCTCCATCACTCTCTGGAACGTTCCAGGAGCACTGTTGAGTCCAAACGGCATTCTGTCAAACTCACAGAGTCCCATCGGGGTGGTGAAAGCCGTCTTCTCCCGATCCTCCTCAGCCACAGCTACTTGCCAGTACCCACTAGTGAGGTCAAGGGTGGAAAAGTAATTAGCAGTCTTTAGTGCAGCTAAGGATTCCTCAATGTGTGGTAAAGGGTATGCATCTTTATGTGTAATGCGATTTACTTGTCTGTAATCTACACACATTCTCATGCTTCCATCCTTTTTCCTGACTAGGACTAGAGGTGCTGCCCAGGGACTACAACTATCCCTTATCACCCCTGCTTCCTTCATATCACGCAACATTTCCTTGGCTTTCTGGTAGTGTGCTGGTGGTATAGGCCTGTACCGTTCTTTAATGGGAGGATGATTGCCTGTGGGGATGTGATGTTGAACCCCTTTAATTTTCCCATTGTCGAGTGGGTGTTTGCTGAATACCTGTGCATACTCCTGAACTACTCGGTATACTCCTTGTTTCTGGTGGACTGGAGTGGTGTCTGTCCCGACATGGAGCTACTGACACCAATCCTCCACCTGGGTGGTCGGGCCGTTATCCTCCACTGGTTGTGGGGAGGTTAAGGGCTCCGTCGTGTGAATGGAGTTATTATCCACAGCATGTAACTTAGCAACAGTGGCATAACGTGGTAATTTGACTTCATCCTCTCCCCAGTTGAGAAGACGCACTGGCACTCTCCCATTATGTACATCCACTACCCCTCTGGCAGTCAAGAGTGTAGGTCTATGCTCTGAACAATGGGGCTCTACTACTGCTTGGTAGTTCTGTCCTCTCAGACCTATTGCTGCTCTACACCAAATAAGCATTTCACTCATTGGGGGTATCACAATGGGGTTCGGGTCTGTCACCCGTACATTACCAATCTCACCACCGGTCAGTTTCACTTGCTGCTGGCACATCAGGGTCCGGATCTCCTTCCTGATCACTCCCTTTTGCTTTGGTCTGGCAACATCGGCGAGCTGTTGGAGTAAAAACACAACCTCCTCCAAACAGTTACTAATAATGTTAGTGCCTAAAACCACATTCAACCCATTTTCCTCATTAACAGTCTTCACTACAAGAAGTCCCTGATCCTTTAGCTCCACTCTCCCCACTTTTACGTCTACGTTTTTAGCCCCAAGTAAGTCAAGAGGGAGACCATTAGAGGCGTATACGGCAAAGTCAGGGTCTGGGGGTTGGAGACTGTCACTGGACCAGTATTTATTGTAGAGAACATCAGGTATGACGGTTACCTGAGATCCAGTGTCCAGCAGGGCAGGGATTGCGATCCCGTCCAGTATGATGGACAGGTATGGTCTTCCTCCCACAAACCTGCGGTTCCAGTCTGAGGGGCCTGAGGAGTCTATTCCTGGGTGTTGGCCCTCGGACCCAGGATTTGCTCGTTTAAAGGACACCGACATGCTTGGTGACCTTCTCTGTGGCAGCGGTAGCAGATGATCTCTCGGCGAGGATGATGCTGGTCGCGGGTCCTTCTTGGGGGTGGCATTGTCCTCTGGTGGGGCGACGTCCTCCCTCTCCTCCGGCGCATCCAAGGGACATCCTCTGGGCAGTCAGCTAGCAGGATCTTTCCTTCTTCCTCGTTGGCAGTTGCAGGGCACTCATTACAGTGGCCAGGTTTTTGGTCAGCTGGCGCACTTCTGAGCGCAGACAGTCCAGCTCAGTAGGGGGCGCCACCTGCGTTTTGGCTTCCGCAACCAGCAGGGAAAAGGTGGATGCTGCTGGCTTTAGGGTGGCTTCACTCGGGTGACACTGGGTTGCCATCTCGGGTGTTTCCAGGGGTCGCACTCCTTTTATAGCCATATCCTTAAGGGCATCAAAGGTAGCATCAGGATGATCCAAGGACCACCGGTGCACAGTCCTGCTTTCAGCTTGGGACCTCAGTTCTCGTACAAATTGTTCTTTTAACATTTTATTTTCATTGGTGACACTTATGGGGTTTGAGTGCTCGCAGGGCCCCCTGTAGTCAGCAGGCGTAGTCCCTAATGCTGTCATCTGGTTTCTGGGAGCATTGGTAAAACCTTATCCGGAGATCTGTTTCAGTGCGATCCTCAAAGATAGTCTGTAGCTTTAAGAAAATTGCAAGCACTGACTCCTGGTCTGCAGCTGTCCAAGTCTCTACTTCCCTTTCTGCAGCACCAGTCAATTGTCCCACTACTACTGCAGCTCTCTGCTTTTCTGTCATAGGGTACATGTCCATTATGCTGCATATTTTTCGCTTGAACCCTGACAGGATGTCTGGCTTGCCGCTGTACTGAGGGAGCCACTTCGCTCCAGGCATGTATGGCAGCGTTAGCGGTACTATCGAGGCCACAGGACCAGGTGAGGGGCCAGCATTTCCAGCCTGTGCGGCAGCGCCGGTGGGTAAGTCATTGGGGCGGTCGGCCTGGGCCGCACGGTCAGCTTGCGACTGCGATATGTCTGCGCCCCCCTAGTTAAGCGTGGCCTACCTTCTCTGAAGGCTGCAGCTCTGCAGGGCACAGTGATGTAGAAGGACCTGCGTCGCCGGCGCTCTGACGTCAGAGTGTTCACTGAAGCTCTCCACAGGACCTGCCGCCGCGTCAGTGTTGGGGGCGTGTCCAGGACTCAGCGCGCTTTTGCAGGTACGCCCACTAGTTTTCGCGGCGTGGCGCTGTAAATGGCGGGCAAATGGCGGGAAATCTTCACCACATACAAAACACAGTCTTTTAGTGAGGCATACAGTACCCGGTGGCAACGGGCACAAGTTACTCCGTTGCTGCAGGGCACGAAATCCTGTTCGTGATGCCAGAGGAATGAGCCACCCACCAGGGCCTTGGGGTACTCGGCACCGAGCCCGTCGACTTCTTATGGGGGATGTCACGGGCAGCACACGGCTCGGTCCGTGGCCCTGGGGCTCACTGTAATGTGGGATATTTACAGATGAATTGAATATTGAGATGGGGATTCGTGACGCCACTTGTGGTACCTGGTCAGGATGACCAGCGCTGCTATGCAGATCCACTGAAGGGTTAATATTGTGCAGCTAGATGTTAAGCCTTCCACACGTAAGGCTGAGTCCTCCAGGGCAGATAGATGTGTAGGGATGCAGGACAGACGGGGACCCGGCAGTCAGGAGTAATAAGGGAGACACACACATAAGTCACTTTGGTACCTTTACTGAAGATGTTGCAGGCACTCCCCGGAGCACTGTAGGGTGAAGGGTGCACATCCAGATTCCTCCACTGAGTAGGTGTGTGGCCTCCTGTTCTCTGCCTTTTTGTAATGAAGTCTTGGCCTGCGTGTAGCTGGGCCTAGCTTAGTCTCCGTCTTGTACCTGGCTGACTTTGTGGTTGGACCTTCTCTGAAAGAACAGGGTCCCTTGGCCGGTACCAGCTGAACTCCGTCCTCCTGATCCTGTTACGTATCAGCTCTGTGGTACTCCTGGGACTTGTAGTCCTCCAGGAACTCCGGTGTTCTCCTAATGGGTCGTGGAGATCCCTATAGGCTCGGACCCCGGTGTCCGGTAATGCTTGCTGAGATGAGCTGTAGAGGCTCCTCTGTCTCATTAACTTTCCACTTGCCTTCGGCCTACCTGGATCCTCACACGATCACACACTGGCAGTTGGTGAGCTGCCTCTTCACCGCTCTCTAAGCGTCGGCACGCTTCTCACTGAGCTGTACTCCTAGCTTCAGCTCTGACTAGGCTGGAGTGGTCTCTGTTCCACTCTTTACTAGACTCCACTCTATGAACTGAATAGCTCTGCAGCCTCTCTAACCTCAGCTCTGCACTTCACCTTGCTGCAGACTGACTTCTCTGAGGTGGCTGCACTGAACTGCTCTAGGTGTTTCCTGTGTCAGCTTCTTTTATATGTCTAAAACAGCTCCCTCTGGTGATCTTTGGGGATAAATGAACGTGTGTGAATGTGTATAATGACCTCTAGCGGTATATTCTTTCAGTGCACCCTTCTGGGAGATATGGATTCAGTCGCAGCTGGGCTCCACATTTACGTCAAAAACAGAGTGCTACGAATTAGGAGATCAGTTCATCCAAAACAGTGGCATTACATCCCCACGGACCAAAATCCTGCAGATCATGCAACTATAGCAGTTGACGTAAGTCGACTAGGAAGCACAACATGGCTCTCAGGACCAAAACTATTGTGCACTGAGGAACGCTTCTCAGACACCTTTGAACTAGTAGGAGAGGACTCAGATGCTGAAATTGACCCTCAGGTGTCTACACTTCATACAACAACCTCTGCTATCCAGCTTAGATCTCACAGGCTTGACAAATTTTCAAGTTGGAAGTCACTTATTCGAGCCATTACCTGCCTGACTCATATAGCTCACTCATTCAGGACCACCAGATCTTGTGACACAGAAAAATGTAAAGGAGCAGCGAGGCTTACCCACGAAAGCCTGATCACCTTCATGCAGAAGCCGCAGTTATAATCATTGCAAGACCCTTGGTTCCAGTCCCTAACGACCCCAAGGAGCCCTTGTTATTGACTCCAGCTATTCTCCTTACCCAGAAAACAGGACTATCCGATGCCCCTCCAGGAGGATTCGATGCCAAGGACCTCTACAAGTGCCAATGGAGACAGGTACAAAGTCTTGCAAATACTTTCTGGGACAGGTGGCATGAACATTATTTGTCCACCCTGCAGCCACAGATGAAGTGGCAATCCACTAGGCCTAATCTGTGCATTGGTGTCCTTGTTCTTGTGAAAGACTGCCAAGTTCACCGGAACCAGTGGTCACTTGGTCTAGTGACTGCAACATTCCCGAGTAAGGATGGCAACGTCCGCAAAGTTGAACTGAGGATGGCCAAAGGGAATGAACCTAAGACATTCTTCAGACCAGTATCCGAATTGGTCTTATTGTTGCCTTCGAAGGAAAAAGGATAGTGACATCTGTTGATGCCCGATGGGGAGTGTTCTGTCTCCGACATTTAATTGTTTCTGACATTGTTTGTTTTGTATAATTGTACTTTCATTTTTGTATATAGCAGTTTTAACAATTTGCAGTGTTTTGGCTCCCTCTAGTGACCAGTGTCATTTTCGCAGTCTTATATTATTTTTCTTTCACTTTCAGTGAATCTTTTCCCTCCCTTCGCAATGCATTATGGTAGCCTTACAAAGCATTGTGGTAGCTTTTCCTCACTTTCCTCCATTTTCCTTCATCCTGCATCCAGGAAGCATCTCATCTTTTCCTCTCCCCTAGTGATAGCCTCGCCATTATATAGTTATCCTTTCTGTAGCTGATTCCTGTCCCATATTAGCCTGGTTTAATCAGTCCTGCTCCTGGTCAGCTATTAGTGTGCAATGTTCATTCACAGTGTACTATGTATAATACAGTGGAGACCAAAAGTTTGGACACACCTTCTCATTTAAAGTTTTTTTTGTATTTTCATGACTATGAAAATTGTACATTCACACTGAAGGCATCAAAACTATAAATTAAAACATGTGGAATTATATACAGTACTTAACAAAAAATTGTGAAACAACTGAAAATATGTCTTATATTCTAGGTTCTTTAAAGTAGCCACCTTTTGCTTTGAAGACTGCTTTGCACACTCTTTGGATTCTCTTGATGAGCTTCAAGAGGTAGTCACCAGAAATGGTCTTCCAACAATCTTGAAGTTCCCAGAGATGCTTAGCACTTGTTGGCCCTTTTGCCTTCACTTTGCTGTCAAGCTCACCCCAAACCATCTCGATTGGGTTCAGGTCTGGTGACTGTGGAGGCCAGGTCATCTGGCGTAGCGCCCCATCACTCTCCTTCTAGGTCAAATAGCCCTTACACAGCCTGGAATTGTGTTTGGGGTCATTGTCCTGTTGAAAAATAAATGATGGTCCAACTAAACGCAAGCCAGATGGAATAGCATGCCGCTGCAAGATGCTGTGGTAGCCATGCTGGTTCAGTATGCCTTCAATTCTGAATAAATCCCCAACAGTGTCACCAGCAAAGCACCCCCACACCATCACACCTCCTCCTCCATGCTTCATGGTGGGAACCAGGCATGTAGAGTCTATCTGTTCACCTTTTCTGCGTCGCACAAAGACACGGTGGTTGGAACCAAAGATCTCAAATTTGGACTCATCAGACCAAAGCACCGATTTTCACTGGTCTAATGTCCATTCCTTGTGTTCTTTAGCCCAAACAAGTCTCTTCAGCTTGTTGCCTGTCCTTAGCAGTGGTTTCCAAGCAGCTATTTTACCATGAAGGCCTGTTGCACAAAGTCTCCTCTTAACAGTTGTTGTAGAGTGGTGTCTGCTGCTAGAACTCTGTGTGGCATTGACCTGGTCTCTGACTGAGCTGCTGGAAACCTGCGATTTTTGAGGCTGGTGATTCTGTGTAGCCTAGCTGCGCTTGGAGCCACATTGACCCAGGAGGATGCACCGAAGGTAAAACCACACTCACCTGATATTCATTCACACCTTCACTATTTCCTAGAGCCACCAGAGGGAGCCCTTGAAGAGTATGTGTATTATATAAGGGTAGTGGAGGCACAGTTAGTTGTTAGTTTTACCTCAGATGAGCTGAGAGGGAGAGTTACCTCAGAACGTTGAAAGACTGTTAATTCCCTTGGAAAATGGAAAGTTAGCTCTTGAAGTGTGCACAGATCAGTTAGACGGAAGGTCCTGATAGCTGCTTTAGACTGAGCGCTACAAGGAAAAGAAGGAAAGGGAACAGCAGTTACTGAAAGACTGAAGACTACAGCTTGAGCTTAGTTCACTGTGTGGAGGCCAGTAATAGTGGAGGAAGATAGCCACTTCAGCCTGGTCAGAACTGAGTCAACTGAGTGTAGTTTCAGTGAGTAAGCGTGCCGACGCTTTGAGAGCGGTGAAGAGAAAGGAGAATCAGCTATCCACTGCTAGTGTGCTTATGTTAAGGGTCGGAGTAGGACGAAAGGCGAGTGGAAGGGAAAAGAGAGTGACAGAGGTTGAAAGAGCATTAATCGCTTACCTCTACTCTAAAAACCGGACACCGGGTCCGAGCTTGGTAGCATCTACACGACTAGTAGGAGATACCGGAGACCCTGTGGGACTTCAAGTCGCAGGGGCCCACAAGTGCTGATACGTAACCGGGGTCAGTAAGAACAGGAGTCTGGTCAGCGCAACCATTAGAGACTGAGTTCTATCCAAGAGAAGGCTCCACCGCAAAGTCAGCCGGGCGTATACGAGAAGACAGAGTTAGACTTCGTTTCATACAGGTCAGAAACTCACACAAACAGGAGTACGGAGGCCCTACACCTACTCAGTGGGAATATTGGATGTGCATCCTCCACCCTGCCAGCTTCCCGGGACGTGCCTGCAACTATACCATCAGTAAAGGTACAGAAAGAGACTTTCGTGTGTGTGTCTGCCTTATTGCTCCTGCGGCTGAAAGCCCCTTCTCCGTCCTGCACCCCTACACCGCCATATACCCTGAGGGATCCAGTCTTGCCTGTGGAAGACTTAACACCTTGCTGCCCAGTAACAACCCCTCAGCGGATCTACCCTGCAGCGCTGGTCACCCTGACCAGGTACCACAGGTGGCGTCACGAACAAACTGTAAATACTTTATTCCCCTGTAAATATCCCACATTTGAGGTGAGCCCCAGGACCACGGACCGAGCTGTGCTACCCGTGACATCCCCCATTGAAGTGAACGGGCTCGGTGCCGAGTACCCCACAGGCCCTGGCTACGGGCAACTCAACTCGGATAAACTTATCCTCAGAAGCAGAGGTGACTCTTGGTTTTCCTTTCCTGGGGCGGTCCTCATGTGAGCCAGTTTCTTTGTAGCGCTTGATGGTTTTTGCAACTGCACTTGGGGACACTTTCAAAGTTTTCCCAATTTTTCGGACTGACTGACCTTCATTCCTTAACGTAATGATGGCATTAGCCACTCGTTTTTCTTTACTTAGCTGCTTTTTTCTTGCCATAATACAAATTCTACAGTCTATTCAATAGGACTATCAGCTGTGTATCCACCAGACTTTTGCACAACACAACTGATGGTTCCAACCCCATTTATAAGGCCAGAAATCCCACTTATTAAACCTGACAGGGCACACCTGTGAAGTGAAAACCATTTCCGGTGACTACCTCTTGAAGCTCATCAAGAGAATGCCAAGAGTGTGCAAAGCAGTCATCAAAGCAAAAGGTGGCTACTTTGAAGAACCTAGAATATAAGACATAATTTCAGTTGTTACACACTTTTTTGTTAAGTATATAATTCCACATGTGTTAATTCATAGTTTTGATGCCTTCAGTGTGAATTTACAATTTTCATAATCATGAAAATACAGAAAAATCTTTAAATGAGACTGTGAGTCCAAACTTTTGGTCTGTACTGTATGTATTTGTAATATGCCCCTGTACTGATTGTATGCATATTATGTTTGTATTATAGTTTTAAAGCATCAATATATCAAGTTCAATAAAAGCACAGACTTAACCACAGTAACCTTATTGGACCCCGGTATAGCTTTCTGTATAGCTGCAATAAGTCTGCTTCATTCAGTGAGGACAGAATACAAACAGTTCTACTTTGGTTTCATCAGACCATATGACATTCTCCCAATACTCTTCTGGATAATCCAAATGCTCTCTAGCAGACTTCAGAGCGGCCCAGACATGTACTGGCTTAAGCAGGGGGACAAGTCTGGCACTGCAGGATCTGAGTCCCTGGCGGCGTAGTGTGTTACTGATGTTATGGTGGTTATGGTTTGTTATGGTGGTCCCAGCTCTATGCAGGTCATTCACTAGGTCCCCTCGTGTGGTTCTGGGATTTTTGCTCACCGTTCTTGTGATCATTTTGACCACAAGGAGTGAGTGATAGAATCTATTTAGTTTTGACCATCCACCATCTTGTTGTGGTTTTCTGTCTGCTGGTCTTTTTCCCCTGGTGCTGGGCTTGTCGTTTGTCAGATGATTGTTTCACTCTTTATTACCCTGCACCTGCCTCTCAGTCCTTGCTGGACATCAGTGTTAATCCGCTAGAGTTCTGGCTAGGTGCTTTGATAGCTTTTTGGGTTTAACTAGGTGCAGTTATGGGAACTCCCTTCTAAAAAACTGGGGCCTAAATTTGTAGGACCCTTCAAAGTGGTTCAGGTTGTCAACTCAGCAGAAGTGAGATTAGACATCCCTCGTCCTGGAGAATTAATTCAATTTTTCATGTACAGTCATGGCCAAAATTTTGAGAATGACACAAATATTATATTTTCACATGATCTGCTGCCCCTGGTTTTTATGTGTGTGTTTGACAGATGTTTTTATCACAGACAGAAATATAATTGCAAACATATGAGTAACAAAAGCTTATATTGACAGTTAGAATGAGTTAATGCAGCAAGTCAATATTTGCAGTGTTGACTCTTCTTCTTCAGGACCTCTGCAATTCTCCCTGGCATGCTCTCAATCAACTTCTGGACCAAATCCTGACTGATAGCAGTCCATTCTTGCACAATTAATGCTTTCATTTTGTCAGAATTTTTACGTTTTTGTTTGTCCACCTGTCTCTGGATGATTGACCACAAGTTCTCAATGGGATTAAGATCTGGGGAGTTTCCAGGCCATGGACCCAAAATCTCTATGTTTTGTTCCCTGAGCCATTTAGTTATCACCTTTGCTTTATGGTAAGGTGCTCCATCATGCTGGAAAAGGCATTGTTCATCGCCAAACTGCTCTTGGAGGGTTGGGAGAAGTTGCTCTTGGAGGACATTCTGATACCATTCTTTATTCATGGCTGTGTTTTTAGGCAAGACTGTGAGAGAGCCGATTCCCTTGGCTGAGAAGCAACCCCACACATGAATGGTTTCAGGATGCTTAACAGTTGGCATGAGACAAGACTGATGGTAGCACTCACCTTGTCTTCTCCGAATGAGGTGTTTTCCTGATGTCCCAAACAATCGAAAAGGGGATTCATCAGAGAAAATAACTTTACCCCAGTCCTCAGCAGTCCACTGCCTGTACCTTTTGCAGAATATCAGTCTGTCCATGATGTTTTTTCTGGAGAGAAGTGGCTTCTTTGCTGCCCTCCTTGAGATCAGGCCTTGCTCCAAGAGTCTCCGCCTCACAGTGCGTGCAGATGCACTCACACCTGCCTGCTGCCATTCCTGAGCAAGCTCTGCACTGCTGGTAGCCCGATCCCGCAGCTGAAACACTTTTAAGAGACGGTCCTGGCGCTTGCTGGTCTTTCTTGGGCGACCTGGAGCCTTTTTGGCAACAATGGAACCTCTCTCCTTGAAGTTCTTGATGATGCGATAGATTGTTGACTGAGGTGCAATCTTTCTAGCTGCGATACTCTTCCCTGTTAGGCCATTTTTGTGCATTGCAATGATGACTGCACGTGTTTCTTTAGAGATAACCATGGTTAACAGAAGAGAAACAATGATGCCAAGCACCAGCCTCCTTTTAAAGTGTCCAGTGGTGTCATTCTTACTTAATCATGACAGATTGATCTCCAGCCATGTCCTCATCAACACCCACACCTGTGTTAATGGAGCAATCACTGAAAAGAGGTTAGCTGGTCCTTTTAAGGCAGGGCTGCAATGATGTTGAAATGTGTTTTGGGGGATAAAGTTCATTTTCTAGCCAAATACTGACTTATAACATTCTGGAGTATATGCAAATTGCCATTAGAAAAAGTGAAGCAGTAGACTTTGTAAAAATTAATATTTGTGCCATTCTCAAAACTTATGGCCATGACTGTATTTTTACTGAAGAAAGTTAGGACAGCGAGTTTGAGATTTCACACATATTGGATTCCAGGTTTCGCAGAGGAAGATTGCAGTATCTCGTGTCCTGGAAGGGTTTCGGTCCCGAGTATAATTCCTGGGTGAAAGCTAAGGACGTCTCGACCTCAAGGCTGATTAAAGCTTTTCACAGGAGATTTCAGAACAAGGCTCGGCCAAGAGGATCCAAAGGATCCTCGTAAAAGGGGAGGTACTGTTAGAGTCTATTTAGTTTTGACCATCTGCCATCTTGTTGTGGTTTTCTGGCTGCTGGTCTTTTTCCCCTGGTGCTGTGCTTGTCATTTGTAAGGTGATTGTATCACCCTTTATTACCCTGCACCTGCCTCCCAGTCCTTGCTGGACATCAGTGTTAATCCGCTAGAGTTCTGGCTAGGTGCTTTGATAGATAGCTTTTTGGGTTTAATTTGGTGCAGTAATGGGAACTCTAGTTCTGCTTTCTTAGTCTTTTGTTTTTTCTTTGTTTTTGCAACTCCCTCTTTTTCTCTGCTAGGAGGTTACCTGTTTTTTGTTCCCAGTCCCTAGATCTTTCAGGGATACCCTTCCCCCACCTTTAGTTCTTTGCTTGAGTCTAGACTAGGAAACGTCGGTGGGTCTATTCACAAGGAATAGGTAGCCCGCCTATCATAGGGATTCAGTCTAGTCCAAGTGCAGGGTCAGCTTCTTCCCCTCCTGTCCTATTCCTGAGTTGCAGAAACATAACAGTATGTCCAGCCCGCACATATAAAAAAAAATAAAAATTTTCCCGTTGTTCTTAAATATGAACAGCGTCCAAGAACTTGCTCAACACTTCCAAGGGTTAACCTTGAAGGTAGCCAGCCTGCAACAGCATGTAATTGCCCTGGAGTACGCTGAGAAGAGCCTAAGGTAGGACTGCCTGAGTTTTTTCCTGGTAAACGGTAGGAATTTTTTACGTTTAAAAATGCATGTTTACTATATTTTTGGCTTAGACCTGGATCCTCAGGGAGTGAATTACAGCGTGTGGGGATTATTATGTCTTTGTTGCGAAGTGAATCCCAAATTTGGGCATTTTGGTTATCACCTGATGATCCTTGTTTGACGTCAGTAGAAGCATTTTTTACTGCTATGGGGTTGTTATATGATGATTCTTATCGGGTCACCTCAGCTGAGGCAGAGCTGAAACAGCTTAAACATGATTCTGGTGATGCTGAGAGGTATTGCACCTGTTCAGATGATGGTCTGCAGAGGTCAGGTGGAATGAACCAGTGCTCAAGAGTCAGTTTTTAGCAGGTGAAAGGGTTAAAGATTTGCTCATTGCATATCCTGCACCTGCTACTTTGGAAACTGCTATGCAGTTAGCTATCCGTGTGGATAGAAGATTGAGAGACAGGCAGAATGAAGAGAAGGCACTTATAATGCTGGACCCAGTCTCTCAGGATAGCCCTGTCGACAGCGGGGAACCAATGCAACTCGGGCGATGTCCTCTCATTCCCAGGAGAGGGAGAGAAGGTTCTCTGAGGGGATATGCTTGTATTGTGGTAAGGCTGACCATTTTATAAAGCAATTCGAGGTTCGCATAAGGAAAGAAAAGAAAAAAAAAGGTCAGTGGGAGCAACACTCCCATTCGTATTGCATTTTTACGGTCCGCAGGAGTTTTTTTTTCTGGTAATACCACCTATCGTGGTCATTCCATTGATTTTCAGGTCATGGTGGATTGTGGTTCTGCACTGAATTTGATTAATCAACAATTTCTAGACAAATATAAGTTTGATTCTGAACCATTGTCATCTCATTTTCCTGTTGTGGTGATTGATAACACTCCCCTGGAGCATGGGTGCCTTTCTTGAAAGGTCACTGGGTTCCCACTTATTGTCAATATGGAACATCAGGAGTGTATAGACTTGTTTGTACTTGATAAATTGCCTGTTCCAGTCGTCCTGACTTTACCCTGGTTAAAAACGCACAATCCTTTGCTGGACTGGTCGTCTGGTATTATAAGGTCCTGGGGTCAGTGGTGTTATGGTAAATGTTGCAATGTTCACTTTGCTGTTTATTTAATCTGACGATTCCCGAGAGGGAGGCCTTAAAGGAATACCTACAGACTAGTTTGGCTGCAGGTCATATAAGACCCTCTAAGTCTCCTGTGGCCGTAGGATATTTTTTTGGCAAAAAGAAGGATCGTGGTCTTAGACCGTGTCTGGATTTTCAGGAGATTAATAAGATTGCCGCTAATTCCGGATTTGTTTAACCAACTAACATCAGCGAAGTGGTTCTCTAAAATTGACCTTCGTGGGGCATATAATTTGCTGTGGGTGAAGGATGGCGATGAATGGAAGACAGCCTTTAATACCCCGGAGGGTCATTTTGAGTATCTGGTGATTCCTTTTGGCCTTACTAATGCGCCTGCGTTTTTTCAAAATTTCATTAATGACATTCTGAGGCCGTTGATCGGTAGGAGTATTATTGTTTATTTGGATGATATTTTGATCTATTCACTTGATCTGGAGTCGCATTGGCAGAGAGACCGCGAAGTTCTACAGATTTTGAGCGAAAACAACCTCTTTGCTAAATTGGAGAAGTGAGAGTTTGCAGTACAGAAAATGAGTTTTTTGGGGTACTTGGTCTCCAGTGATTGGTTTGAGATGGACCCGGTGAAGGTTCAGGTAGTACTGGATTGGCCTAGGCCTGAATGTTTAAAGTCTGTTCAAAGAGTTTTAGGGTTTGCCAATTATTATAGAAAATTCATAAAGAATTTTTCTGTTATCGCTAAACCTATAACTGATCTCACCAAGAAGGGTTCTAATACTGTCCAATGGTCCACTAAGGCTGTTAAGGCTTTTGAGCATCTCAAGGAGAGGTTTAGCTCTGCTCCTGTTTTGATCCAGACAGATGAGACCAAGCCTTTTCTGGTAGAGGTTGATGCCTCACCAGTAGGGGTGGGAGCAGTTCTGTCCCAGGAGGGAGAGGAAGGGGTGCATCCCTGTGCTTTGTTTTCTAAAAAATTTTCGGAGACTAAGCTCAACTATGATGTTGGGAACCGAGAGTTGCTGGCTATTAAACTTGCATTTGAGCATTAGCGACATTTTTTGGAGGGGGCTAGACATCCGATACAGGTTTTTAATGATCATAAAAATCTGATATATCTAGATGCTGCTAAACATTTGAATGCCCGTCAAGCCAGGTGGGCACTGTTTTTTGCCCGGTTCCATTTCTCCATAACATATATCCCTGGCACAAAGAATGTTAAAGTGGATGCTTTGTCTCGTAGTTTCTCCAGCAGTTAATATTGAGAAGGAGGAATGTATTTTGCAGAGAGGGGTGGTGGTGGCAGCATTGGCTTCTGAGTTGGAGAAAAGCATCCTAGGAGCCCAGAATTCTACACCAACAAAACTCCGTATGGTAAATTATTTGTGCCCAAAGCCTTGAGGAGAGCTCTGTTTGCTGAATGTCATGAGTCTCGGTTGGCGGGTCATCCAGGGATTTCGGAAACTAGAAAGTTGATTGGTCAAAGTTTCTGGTGGTTAGGGTGGCATAGAGAAATCATCAAGTGGGTGCGTCAGTGTACGGTGTGTGCTAGGTCGAAGGCCTCTCAAGCCCCGGCTGCAGGATTGCTCTGCCCTTTGGAGGTTCCTAGCTCGCCATGGACGCATCTGGCTATGGATTTTATCACCGATCTGCCAGTCTCTGAGGGTTTTTCTGTCATCTGGGTACTTGTGGACCGGTTTAGTAAGATGTGTCATCTGGTCCCGTTCAATAAATTACCCTGCGCCAAGACTCTAGCTAAGGCATTTGTGAAAGCGATTGTCAGGTTCCATGGTGTTCCCATGGACATTGTTTCCAACATAGGACCACAGTTTGTGGCTTGCTTTTGGTGTGCTTTTTGTGACAGATTAAAGGTTCATTTGTCATTTTCGTCAGGTTATCATCCGGAGTCCAATGGACAGACCGAAAGTAAGAACCAGGACGTTGAGCAGTTTTTGAGATGTTTTGTAGCAATCAGGAGATGTGGTCGGAATATCTACCACTAGCCGAGTTTGCTCTGAATAATCATACGTCTGCCTCGGCTGGGTGTTCTCCTTTTTTTTGCTGTACAGGGAGACATCCATCTTTGGGTCCATTTTCAAAGATTGGGGTGGCTGTGCCTGAGGACTAGAGTTTTTCTGGAAGTTTGGAAAGGGTTTGGACCAGTGTACGCCATAATCTGAAAGAGGCGAATAGGATGTCTAAGAAATATTTTGACAAGAAAAGAAGGGAGGCGTTGTTTGCAGTTGGGGACATGGAATGGTTGTCCTCTAGGAATCTGCGTTTAAAGATCCCTTCTAAAAAACTGGGGCCAAAATTTGTAGGACCCTTCAAAGTGGTTCAGGTTGTCAACTCAGCAGCAGTGAGATTAGACATCCTCTCGTAGTGGAGAATTAATTCAGTTTTTCATGTATTTTTACTGAAGAAAGTTTACACGCCAGATAAGGAGGCGATGCCGAATGTTCCTCCAATTGATGAGGACAGCGAGTTTGAGATTTCACGCATATTGGATTCCAGGTGGCGCAGAGGAAGATAGCAGTATCTCATGTCCTGGAAGGGTTTCAGTCCCGAGGATAATTCCTGGGTGAAAGCTAAGGACGTCTCGGCCTCAAGGCTGATTAAAGCTTTTCACAGGAGAATTCAGAACAAGGCTCGGCCAAGAGGATCCGGAGGATCCTCGTAAAAGGGGAGGTACTGTTAGAGTCTATTTAGTTTTGACCATCCGCCATCTTGTGGTTTTCTGGCTGCTGGTCTTTTTCTCCTGGTGCTGGGCTTGTCATTTATCAGGTGATTGTATCACCCTTTATTACCCTGCACCTGCCTCCCAGTCCTTGCTGGACATCAGTGTTAATCCGCTAGAGTTCTGGCTAGGTGCTTTGATAGCTTTTTGGGTTTAACTTGGTGCAGTTATGGGAACTCTAGTTCTGCTTGCTCAGTCTTTTGTTTTTCCTTTTGTTTTTGCAACTCCCTCTTTTTCCCTGCTAGGAGGTTACCTGTTTTTTGTTCCCAGTCCCTAGATCTTTCAGGGATACCCTTCCCCCCACCTTTAGGTCTTCGCTCGAATCTGGACTAGGAAATGTCGGTGGGTCTATTCACAAGGAATAGGTCGCCCTCCCCATCATAGGGATTCAGTCTAGTCCAAGTGCAGGGTCAGCTTCTTCCCCTCCTGTCCTATTCCTGAGTTGCAGAAACATAACAGTGAGAGCTTGCATGGAGCTCCAGATGGAGGGAGATTATCAGTGGTCTTTTATGTCTTCCATTTTCTTATTATTGCTCCAACAGTTGATTTCATCACACCAAGATGCTTGCCAATTGCAGATTCAGTCTTCCCAGCCTGGTGCAGGGTTGCAATTTTGTTTATGGTATCCTTCGATAGCTCTTTGGTCTTCACCATAGTGGAGTTTGGAGAGTGACTGTTTAAGGTTGTGGACAGGTGTCTTTTGTACTGATAACAAGTTCAAACAGGTGCCATTACTACAGGTAATAAGTGGAGTACAGAGGAGCCTCTTAAAGAAGAATTTACAGGTCTGTGAGAGCCAGAAATCTTGCATGTTTTTAGGTGACCAAATACTTATTTTCCACCATAATTTAACCCCTTACTGTCCAATGACGTGCACAGTCCGTCATGGCAAGGTGTCAGTTCCGGCACCAGGACGGACTGTGCACGTCATGCCTTTGATCTACCACTGCGTGTAAACACGCAGTGGTAGATCAGTGCCGACAGCTGTCACAGACAGCTGACAGGCACGGCAAGCGGTGCGGGGACCTTTGCCGTCGGTCCCCGCACCTACAGCGCTGTGCTTGGTCAGTCAATCTGACTGACCAAACACAGCAGCGATCGCGCAGAAGAAGCTGAAAGTTCAGCTTCTCCAGCGCGATCAGTGCAGGAGCCGGCGCTGCAGTGGCCAGGCTTCCTGCACTGACAGCCAGGAACGGAGCCCCCACCGCCCCTGGCTGTTAACCCCCTGACTGCTGCGATCGAGCACGATCGCAGAGCTCAGGGGGGGAGGCAGAGGGTCGGGAGCTCCCTCTGCCTCAGATTGGCGCCCTGCAATGTATTTGCAGGGCCCGATCTCTGCCTTGATGACCCGGGGGTTGTCATGACAACCTCCGGGTCATCTAGCTATGGAAAGCTGCTGTGATCATGCTCACAGCAGCTTTCCCCATAGGTACAATGCATTACAATGCTGGAGCATTGCAATGCATTGTAACTGCAATAAAAAGTAAAAAAAAGTGAAAGTCCCATAAAGGGACAAGTTAAAAAAAATCTTTTTTTAAAAAAAAATGTAAAAAAATATTAAAAAATAATTAAAAAAAATCCCCTAAAAAATACACATTTTTATGTAATAAAAAAAATAAAAAACAAAAAAAATACACATGTTAGGTATCGCCACGTCCGTAAAAATCCCATCTATAAAAGCGTAACCCTAGTTAACCCCTTCAGTGAAATCCGTAAAAAAAAAACACAAAAAAGTAGTAAATTATACTTTTTCCAAGCGGTATCATCATACCGCTTGGAAGAAGTGCAATAACACGCGATCAAAAAGTCAGATATAAATAATCATGGTACCGCTGAAAACGTCATCTTGTCCCGCAAAAAACAAGCCACTATACAGCATCATCAGCAAAAAAATAAAAAAGTTATAGCTCGCGGAATAAACTGATGAAAAAATAATTATTTTTTCTATAAAATTTTTTATTGTGTAAAAAACGCCAAAACATAAAAAAAAATATATAAATGAGGTATCGCTGTAATCGTAGTGATCCGAAGAATAAAGCTGCTTTATCAATTTTACCACACGCGGAACGGAGGAAAAAAAAAAAAAAAAACAATTCCTGAATTGCTGGTTTTTGTTCATTCTGCTTCCACAAAAATCGGAATAGGAAGCGATCAAAAAACGTTATGTGCCCGAATATGGTACCAATAAAAATGTCAGCTAAAATAAGCCCACAGATAACTCTGTCGGCCGAAATATGGAAAAATTATAGCTCTCAAAATACGACGATGCAAAAATTTCTTACAAAAAATTATTCCAAAAAAAAGCATCTTTTAGTGTGTGACAGAAGCTAAACATGAAAAAAGGATGTAAATCTGGTATCGCTGTAATCGCACCGATCCGAGGAATAAAGTCACCTAATCACTAATACCGCACGAGGAACGGCGTAAAAAAAAAACCAATTATTCACCTTTTGTGGATTTGTTCATTGTGCCTCCCAAAGATCTCAGTAAGGCGATCACAGTGGTTCCCCCCCACATATGGGGTATCAGCGTACTCAGGACAAAATGCACACTAGCTTTTGGGGTCCTATTTCTCCTGTTACCCTTAGAAAATAAAAATTTGGGGGCAAAAAGGTCATTTTTGTGGAAAAAAATATGATTTTTTTATTTTCACGGCTCTACGTTATAAACTTCTGTGAAGCCCTTGGGGTTCAAAGTGCTGACCACACATCTAGATAAGTTCCTTGGGGGGTCTAGTTTGCAAAATGGGGTCATTTGTGGGGGGTTTCTACTGTTTAGGCACATCAGGGGCTCTCCAAGCGCGACATGACACCCGCAGACCATTCCATCAAAGTTTGCATTTAAAAACGGTGCTCCTTCCCTTCCGATCTCTGCCATGCGTCAAAATAGTGGTTCCCCCCCACATATGGGATATCAGCGTACTCAGGACAAATTGCACAATAGCTTTTGGGGTCGTATTTCTCCTGTTACCCTTATAAAAATAAAAATTTGGGGGCAAAAAGATTATTTTTGTGGAAAAAAATATGATTTTTTTATTTTCACTGCTCTACGTTATAAACTTCTGTGAAGCACTTGGGGGTTCAAAGTGCTCACCACACATCTAGATAAGTTCCTTGGGGGGTCTAGTTTCCAAAATGGAGTCACTTGTGGGGGGTTTCTACTGTTTAGGCACATCAGGGGCTCTCTAAACGTGACATGACACCCGCAGACCATTCCATCAAAGTCTGCATTTGAAAAAGGCGCTCCTTCCCTTTCGAGCTCTGCCATGCGTCAAAATAGTGGTTTACCCACACATATGGGGTATCAGCGTACTCAGGACAAATTGCACAATAACTTTTGGGGTCCTGTTACCCTTTGGAAAATAACAATTGGGGGTGGAAAGATCATTTTTGTGGAAAAGATATGATTTTTTAATTTTACTGCTCTACGTTATAACCTTCTGTGAAGCCCTTGGGGGTTCAAAGCTCTCACCACACATCTAGATAAGTTCCTTGGGGGGTCTAGTTTCCAAAATGGGGTCACTTGTGGGGGTTTCCACTGTTTAGGCACACAGGGGCTCTCCAAATACGACATGGCGTCCAATCTCAATTCCAGCCAAAAAAGTCAAATGGCGCTGCTTCCCTTCCGAGCTCTGCCATGCACCCAAATAGTGGTTTACCCCCACATATGGGGTATTAGCGTACTCAGAACTAATTGCACAATAACTTTTGGGGTCCTTTTATCCTTTGGAAAATAAAAATTGGGATGAAAAGATCATTTTTGTGGAAAAAATATGATTTTTTAATTTACGGCTCTACGTTATAACCTTCTGTGAAGCCCTTGGGGGTTAAAAGCTCTCACAACACATTTAGATAAGTTCCTTTGGGGGTCTAGTTTCCAAAATGGGGTCACTTGTGGGGGGTTTCCACTGTTTAGGCACACAGGGACTCTCCAAATGCGACATGGCGTCCAATCTCAATTCCAGCCAAAAAAGTCAAATGGGCTGCTTCCCTTCCGAGCTCTGCCATGCGCCCAAATAGTGGTTTACCCCCACATATGGGGTATCAGCGTACTCAGGACTAATTGTACAATAACTTTTGGGGTCCTTTTATCCTTTGGAAAATAAAAATTGGGATGAAAAGATCATTTTTGTGGAAAAAATATGATTTTTTAATTTTACGGCTCTACGTTATAACCTTCTGTGAAGCCCTTGGGGGTTAAAAGCTCTCACAACACATTTAGATAAGTTCCTTGGGGGGTCCAGTTTCCAAAATGGGGTCACTTGTGGGGGGTTTCCACTGTTTAGGCACACAGGGACTCTCCAAATGCGACATGGCGTCCAATCTCAATTCCACCCAAAAAAGTCAAATGGCGCTGCTTCCCTTCCGAGCTCTGCCATGCGCCCAAATAGTGGTTTACCCCCACACATGGGGTATCGGTGTACTCTGGAGAAATTGTACAACAAATATTGTGGTTCATTTTCTCCTGATACCCTTGACAAAATTTAAAACAATTGTGTCGAAAGAAAAATTTTGGGAAAAAAAGTTAAATGTTCATTTTTTCCTTCCACATTGCTTCAACTCTTGTGAAGTACCTAAAGGGTAAATAAACTTCTTGAATGTGGCTTTGAACACGTTGAGGGGTGCAGTTTTTAGAATGGTGTCACTTTTGGGTATTTTCTGTCATATTGACTCCTCAAATTCACTTCAAATGTGAGGTGGCCCCTAAAAAAAATGGTTTTGTAAATTTTGTTGGAAAAATTAGAAATTGCTGGTCAACTTTTAACACTTATAACTTCCTAACAAAAAAAAATGTTGGTTCCAAAATTGTGCCGATGTAAAGTAGACATGTGGGAAATGTTATTTATTAACTAATTTTTGTGACATATCTCTCTGATTTAATGGCATAAAAATTAAAAGTTTGAAAATTGCAAAATTTTCAATTTTTTTGCCATATTTCCGTTTTTTCATAAATAAACGCAAGTTATATTGAAGAAATTTTACCACTATTATGAAGTACAATATGTCACGAGAAAACATTCTCAGAATCGCCGAGATCCGTAAAAGCGTTCCAGAGTTATAACCTCATAAAGAGACAGTGGTCAGAATTGTAAAAATTGGCCTGGTCTTTAACCTACAAAATGGCTTGGTCGTTAAGGGGTTAAAGGTGATTTTCTGGACTTGTTTTCTCATTTTGACTCTCATAGTTGTGGCCTATCTATGATGTCAATTACAGGCCTCTCTTATTTTTTTAAATCGGAGAATTTGCACAATTGGTGGCTGACTAAATACTTTTTTCCCAACTGTATATTCTAGTGGTCATGGACTATGTGACCCGGTACCCTGAAGCAGTACTCCTAAGGAACTCTTTGGCTAAGAGTATCACCTGGGAACTTGTCCATATTTTTGCTAAGACAGGCCTGCCAAAGGAGATTTTGCCATACCAGGGCACCCCCTTCATAAGCAAGGTAATGAAAGTACTGTGTAGGGTCCTCCAGATTGCCCTGCTGAGAACCTCAGTGTACCATCCATAGACGGACGACCTAGTAGAACGCTTCAATAAAACCTTGAAAACCATGCTCAAAAAGGTAATTGAGATGGACAGTCGAGACTGGGACTACCTGCTTCTGTTTTTGCTCTTCTCCATCAGGGAAGTTCTCCAGGCATCTACTGGCTTCTCGCCATTCGAGCTCCTGCATGGTCGACATCCGCTAGGGCTCCAAGGAAATGTGGTAAGCCGAGGTCATGCCACACCAGATTATCATGTCACCCAGTTGCTAAAGAGAATGGTGAAAGTGATGCCTATCATGAAGGAGCATCTTCTCCAGGCGCAGGAGGCACAGGCAAGGGTGTATAACCGACCAGCGAGGCGGAGGCAGTTTCAGCCTGGGGACTGCATGCTAGTGCTTATCCCCAAGGTGGAAAACAAATTCCTAGCCAAGTGGCAAGACCCTTACGAGTTGGTGGAAAAACTGGGCAAAGTTAATTACAAGGTACACCAGCCGGGGCTAAGGAAGCCGCACCAGGTCTATCACGTGAACTTGCTGAACCCCTGGCGAGACCGAGAATCGCTGGACACCCCTTGCCTGGGAGCCAGTCCCAAAGTCACAGTGGACGATGTCACCATTGCAGAGACTCTAACGCCGGCCCAGAGGCAACAGTGTCGGGAGCTGTTGCAGCAGAATCGTGACCTATTCTCAGATTTGCGAGGGCATACGCAGGTAGTGGAGCATGAAGTGTTGACAGAAACGCATGTAACGGTGAACCTCTAGCCCTATAAAATTTTGGAAGCACGGAGAGAGGAGATATCAAATGAGGTGAAGAGGATGCTAGATCTCGAGGTAATAGAGGAGTCGAAAAGTGGATGGTCGAGTCCCATTGTCCTCATGATGAAGCCCGACGGTGAGTGGTGGTTTTGTAATGACTACTGCAGGCTAATTGAAGTTTCTAGTTTTGATGCTTACCCGATGCCTCGTGTAGATGAACTCATTGAGATACTTGGACCCGCTAGGTACATTACAACCCTGGACCTGACGAAGGGCTATTGGCAGATCCCCATGTCCCAGAGTGCAGCCTTCTCGATGCCTAATGGGTGTTTTGAATACACCAGGATGCTCTTTGGTCTGCATGAGTCCCCAGTTCAACCTCGTGTCCGATCATGCCCCTCTGAGATGGTTAAGAGAGAAAAAGGGTAAGAATGCTCAGGTGACTAGGTGGTTCTTAGACCTCCAGGATTTCAGGTTCCACATAGAACAGAGACCTGGGAAGTTACACGGTAAAGCAGATGCCCTCTCACGAATTCCCTGTTTGGTGTCCGAAGGTGCCAAAGTTCCCAGCTTTTGGCAGAGTGGGTGGGATATGTGACAGGGTCACTGGTGCCATATGTGAGGAGAGATATGTGTCACAAAGATTGCTTTCCTGAGTGATGTGAAAGCCATAAGTGTTTTCACCATATCTGCACCTCCAGGGTGTATCTGGAGGGAATTAAATGTCCAGACATTAACTCGATGTGTGTTGTGTGAGGAGAGAGGAAGCCTCCAGACCTGCAGGTCCTGTGACAGTTTCCATATGTGTTGTCTCAGAGGCACTGGGCAGACCTTAATATGAACTTTTTATTTTCATTTGAGCCAGAAAGATTGTTTTTCTGTTACCAGTTTGGGTTTTTTGTTTATGATGCAATAAACCACCCAGAGACTTTAACAACACGTGTGGCTGTGTCTACCTTGAGGAGCAGCTAAGTGAATCTTCCACAGTAGCTAAATACTATCTCCATCTCAACAAGATAGAGGTAAAAAACAAGATAGAGGTAAAAAAATAGCAACAAACAAACAGTATGGCAGTTTAGAAAATAACAGTGGAGTTCATGATATCTAAGTCCTTAATTTAGTGAGACAGTGGTGGACATTAGAGTTGAGCGAAACAGGTCGGTCAGATTAAAAAAAACACCAACTTTCGCCAAAGTCAGGTTTCGCCGAGCGAAACCCGACCATAGCATGAGGTCGGCCATGCGTTAGGCGACCCGAGAGCCAAAGTCTGTTTTCCCATAATGCTTGCAGGCGCCTTTTCTCAGCCAATGAGCAAGGACGTACACTGTGGGCTACGGGATGACATGCGCAGCGGGCACCACCATCTTAGAGAAGGGCATTGCAGTGATTGGCTTGCTTTGTGTGGCGTCACAGTGCCTATAAAAGCCCTCACCACCGACACCCATTTTACTTCTGCCAATCTTAGCATGGGGAGAGGTTGCTGCCGCTGGTTCTCAGTAGGGAGAGCATTAGGCAGGAAAAAAAAAGTTATTCTGTGCTTGTGCTGATAGCGATTAGCTGTACAGTTAGTGTGCAGTGACAGAGGAGGATTTTGTTGTGTGCAGCAGCGCTGGTTATTAGGCTGCCTGCCAGTGACAGGGGAGGAATTTCTTGCATGCAGCAGCAGAGCTGATTATTAGGCTGCCTGCCAGTGACAGGGGAGGAATTTCTTGTGTACAGCAGCAGAGCTGATTATTAGGCTGCCTGCTAGCTGTATTGCTGTGTGTGTACACTGCTGTGCAGAGTGCTTTTTAACACAGCACCTACACAGCACTAATACTTTTATTTTTTTTTTCTGCACAGTTACCGAGCATTCATTTTTCCCCACAACGTATACACCATGTTCCAAATTATTATGCAAATTATATTTTTCTCTGATTTTCCTAAGTGATCGGCGCAAATGACAGTCAGTCTAATAAAAGTCATCACCCGTTAGAGTATACATCGAATTTATGGAAGAAACCTCCCAATGATAACCGTATAATCTCCAAAATTAATAAAAACTCAAAATGCACTGTTCCAAATTATTAGGCACAGTACAATTTCTAAAATTTTGATATGTTTTAAAGAACTGAAAATGCTCATTTGTGGAATTTGCAGCATTAGGAGGTCACATTCACTGAACAAAAAAGCTATTTAACTCCAAAACATCCTAACAGGCCAAGTTACATGTAACATAGGAACCCTTCTTTGATATCACCTTCACAATTCTTGCATCCATAGAACTTGTGAGTTTTTGGAAAGTTTCTGCTTGTATTTCTTTGCATGAAGTCAGAATCGCCTCCCAGAGCTGCTGTTTTGATGTGAACTGCGTCCCACCCTCATAGATCTTTTGCTTGATGATACTCCAAAGGTTCTCTATAGGGTTGAGGTCAGGGGAGGATGGTGGCCACACCATGAGTTTATCTCCTTTTATGCCGATAGCAGCCAATGACTCAGAGGTATTCTTTGCAGCATGAGATGGTGCATTGTCATGCATGAAGATGATTTTGCTCCTGAATTTCTGCTTTTTATACCATGGAAGAAAGTTGTCAGTCAGAAACTCTATATATTTTGCAGAGGTCATTTCCACACCTTCAGAACCTTAAAGTGCCCTACCAGCTGTTTCCCCATGATTCCGGCTCAAAACATGACACCTCCACCTCCTTGCTGATGTCGCAGCCTTGTTGGGACATGGTGGCCATCCACCAACCATCCACTGCTCCATCCATCTGTACCATCCAGGGTTGCTCGACACTCAACAGTAAACAAGACTGTTTGAAAATTAGTCTTCATGTATGTCTGGACCCACTGCAATTGTTTCTGCTTGTAAGCACTGTTTAGGGGTGGCCGAGTAGTAGGTTTATGCACCACAGCAAGCCTTTGAATGATCCTACACCTTGAGGTTCGAGGGACTCCAGAGGCACCAGCAGCTTCAAATATCTGTTTGCTGGTTTGTATTGTCTTTTTAGCAGCTGCTCTCCTAATTTGATGAACTTGCCTGGCAGAAACCTTCCTCATTCTGCCTTTAGCAGCACAAACACATCTGTGCTCAGAATCAGCCACAAATCTTTAACAGTATGATGATCACGCTTAAGTTTTCGGGAAATATCTAATGTATTCATCCCTTGACCAATGCATTGCACTATTTGATGCTTTTCAGCAGCAGAGAGATCCTTTTTCTTTCCCATGTTGCTTGAAAACTCAGGCCTGCTTAATAGTGTGGAACATCCAGTTTTCCTTTTATTAGGCTCACATGGCAAACTAATTATCACAGGTATCTGAGATTGATTTCAATGATCCAAAGAACCCTGAGACACAATACCATCAATGGGTTTCATTTACAAAAAAAGAAAAAAAAACACTATGATACTTAAAACCAATGCCTTCAAATGAGACTGCCATCAGTCTTCTCAGGAGAGCCCAAGAGTTGCTTGCTTGCTCGAACCTCAGGCTTCACAAAATAGCCTCAAACAGCCAAGAACTCATGGAAGCATTCCCTTCACAAGACTTATGTAACAGTCTCAGAGACGTGGACTTGGGGTCAGAACCCGCGCCAATGCAACGCAGCCTCAAGCTCCTCTGAAATCTACAGACACTTTCACCTTCCAGGTCAGCCAGGAAGAAAAGCCTTTCACACGTAGAGGTGTCCTGTCCACTATCAACAGTCTGTACGATCCCTTGGGTTTTGCAGCTCCTGTCACTATACAAGGTAAAGCTTTACTAAGGGACTTAACCAAGGAAACATACTACTGGGATGCACCTCTGCCACCTGATAAGAGAATACAGTGGGAAGGATGGAAGAACTCTTTAGCAGCCCTCTCTAACCTGAATGTACCAAGACCATACACCCCTGTGCCGTCTACAGAAATACAAAGCCAAAAACTGTACGTGTTTGCAGATGCTTCTGTCAAAGCAATTGCCGCTGTCGCCTATCTCAAAACTGTAGACTCCAAATGTCAGAGCCACATTGGATTCGTTATCTGTTACACCGATCTTCAAACTGGCATGAAACCAATTCTGGTAATTGATGGTGGTTAAATGACGAATCATTGTTGGCTGTATCCTGGATCTCATACCTCCCATAGCCACTGCTGTTATTAATTATGTACTTTCCCATTCCTGTCATCACCATGCCCCTTTTCCAGATTACTTCATCCAACGATTCGCCGCCATATTGTTACTAAAATCAAGCACCTTCCCAGCAGAAACTGTGTAGGTAACCACGTAACAGTTTTGCAAGGTGTTTATGATGCCTCTAAAAAAAAAAGGAAACACTATGTTGTTATCTACCCTCAGGGGGAAATGTTTGCCAGGCCATACACTAAAGGGCCCGTCTCACATAGCGATATCACTACCGAGATCGCTGCTGAGTCACTAGTTTTGTGACGCAGCAGCGATGTCACCAGCGATATCGCTGTGTGTGACATTCAGCAACGATCAGCCCCCCTGCTGGGTATCGCTGATCGTCGCTGAAATGTCTGGACCTTTTTTTGATCGCTGGTTTCCCGCTGACAGGCACGCATCGCTGCGTGTGACAGGCGGGAGACCAGCGATCCGCTGGTAACCAAGGTACACAGCGGGTTTCCAGGCGCGGGGCTGTGCCTAGAAACCCGCTGTGTACCTTGGATACCAGCGCCCTGATGCAGGGAGCTGGTATCCAAGGTACACAGCGGGTTTCCAGGCACCGCGCAGCGCTTGGAAACCTGCTGTGTACCTTGGATACCAGCTCCCTGCATCAGGGCGCTGGTATTCAAGGTACACTGCGGGTAACTAAGCGATGTTACCCGCAGTGTCGCTGTCCCAGATCGCTGCCTGAGCTGCCTGTTTGGCAGCTCAGCAGCGATCATGTAGTGATACACCAGCGATCCTGACAAGTGCATATCGTTGTCGGGATCGCTGGTGTATCGTTATGTGAGACCCAGCCTTTAGTGTATGAGCATTCCAAGTCTAGGAGACTCGCTCCTTTAAATTGGGCATAGTTTTTAATCAGGCCTTTCTCCATGTCTCATCATCCGCCGCCAATAGATCACCAGTAGTGTTGAGCGATACGATAATGCAAATATCGGCTATCGGCCGATATTAGCTCTATCGGCCTTTCGATAATTCGTTTCGATATTTTCGTCTTATCGAATACCGGAATCGGATTTGTCACTGTCACTGTGAGTGTCCGTCGGTCGGGTCTGTCAGGAGTCAGCGGCACTTACCTGGCAGAAGATCTCCGGCGGTCACGTCCTGGACTGCTTGATGGCCGCCATTATCTTCTCCCTGGCAGTCACATGCAGTTTTTCGCGATAACTGCAGTGACTGCAGGGTAATCCCGGCCGTAAAGCAGTCAGTCCGATGACGTCAAGCCGGGGAAGCAGGTAATCAGCTGTGCTGCGCCGGGATGACAGGCTCTGCCTGTCATTCTGATGTAGCAGAGCTGGATCGTCGTGGGACACTCGTTACTATGGACTGCGTCGGTCAGGTGGTATACTTTTTTTTTTTTTTTTTCATTTTTTTACAGGAGATCGATGGCGTCGCAGCAGGATGAGACAGTAATAAAAGAAATGAAAACTGTGTTTTTTTATTTTTTATTAAATTAAAAAAATTTTTTTTGAACATTCACCCGTCCGGGTACATAAACAATTTAACTATTTATTTACATACAGGGACCCTGTCCGGGTTATTTAGACTTCTTTGGCTGGCCTCTTCCAGGTACCACCTGGTACTCTTCTGGTGCTTGCCAAACATCCGAGACACCAAGGACCACCAGGACCTGATGACGTCGTGTGGCCTGTACAGTCAAGTCGTGACCCGCTATCTGGGTCTGTGTGGCCACCTCTTTCATCTCTCTCCGGGTCTGGAGCCCTATGTCACGGACTGTACGAACCCCAGGGGGCCTAACAGGCGCCGGGTACGGGCCAGCTATACTTATCATGTCCATAGCTGGGGCTGCTGAGGAGACCACTGAGGGAGGCTGGGGAGATTTACGGCGTGGGGTGGGCACTTTTGCAGAGGCCTGGATGTGGGAGGCTGAAGGCTTCGAGAGTCTCACAGGTTCCTGACACACTGGGGAGTAGGGGTCGCACCTGGTAACATTTAGGGCGTACCACCCATTGTAACCCCAGTGTCGGGTGTAAGTCACCAAGTCTCCTGGCAACAGGTCCCTCCCCGGGTGTCCTTCTGGGAGGTGAGCCTCCACGTCCCGCCGGTTCACAAAGACTTCTAAATAAAGTCCAGGCTCCTTGATGAAGCCCCACCCACCTTTCAATTTAAAGCTCCGTACTGCACCCTTACGCCGCGGCTCACTCAGGGTTCCTTTATCCTTTCTCATCCGGTCCTTATCTGCCCGGTCCTTCTCCAGGTGACGTTGGCGAAGTTTCTGGGATTCGCGCTGCTCCCTTTGTCGCTCTGCTTCCCGCTCCCAACGTCTCCACTCTTCCTCCTGACGCCGGTTATAATTCTCCTCCACCAGTTGCTCCATGTTTCCACCACTCCACTGCAGCTTACAGTGTCCGGTTTGCGGCAGCTCTCCTGTCGCCCCCCAGTCCTGGCGGCGCTCCCCTGCGGATGAAGCAGACGGCTCTAAATCAGATGACAGTCGGGGCTCCGGTACAGGCAGGTAGTGCTCTGGTGCCTGCCGGCCTCCTCCATGAGGACGGGTGTCGCTTCTTCTGTCTCAGCGACCGGGGCAGACAGCGGGATCTGGGGTGCTGCTGACGGTGCTGCGGTTTTTGCAGGAACGGGTGCCTCCACTGCGACAACGTCAACCGGATCACATTGCAAGGGCTCCTCTACTATAACGGGTGCCTCACCTTCCGGTACAGACACTTCAGGTAAGAGGGATTGGCGCCGCTCCAAGTTTATTTTTAGGGCACGCCAGCTGGCTTCCATCCTGGCGACCTCCTCCCGGTGCTGGGCAATGGCCTCACAGGGTATCCTCCGCTTCTTGCAGCGTAGGAGGGTTTACAGGCCGGGTGCCCAACGGTGATTCCGTGGCGATCGGGTCGCTTCCGTGGGGGGAGCTCTGACTGCTCCATCCCTTCCCACTTCTGCTCATCGTGTCCATTAGCCATCTCTGCCAAGTCACATGTGTCATATCTGGAGAGGGCCCCTCTTTTGTAGGGAGGCGGGACCTCCTCACACTGAGGAGGATGAGGAGGCGGAACTCCAGAGCTGTGGGCACGATGTTACATTGCAGTACCATTTACAGTGGGCGGCCATCGTTTTCACGCCACTGAGTGAGTGACACCCACGTAGAGCACGCCCTTCTTCTTCACCAGTGCCTCGTCGTGACGCAGATATGGCGGAAAAATAGCAAATACATTCTCTGATGATTTTAGCAATTCTCAAGCACAAAACCAGTGCAATTCAGGCACACAGGACTCGCTTATAGCGAGCTACAGAATCCTGTTCGTGACGCCCAAGTTGAGTCGCACAGAGCCAGAGGTTTTCGGGGTACTCGGCACCGAGCCCGTCGACTTCTATGGGGTATGTCACGTCTTTACCCAGCAATTGAATTAGAGTCGATTTTACTATGTAGAAGTGTATAAACTATAAATATATGTATATATATATGTCACAATGACATGTATATATATATATATATATATGTATTCTATGTGTGTATATTTTGTGTTTACAACGAAAGAAAGGGTTTTTTTTTTTGCGATATTTTGTTCCCATAGACTTACATGGGACTTCCGGTATCGAAATCGGATATCGACGATATTTAGTGCTATCGGCGATACAATTTCGATACGATATTTTTAGATATCGAGCAATATCGCTCAACACTAGTTATGGGGAAAGCCAAACTTGCTCCACAGCCAGAGCACACTATACCCAAGTTAGAGCTTTGTGCTGCAGTCTTAGCAGTTGAGTTGGCAGAGTTCATTGCATCCGAGATGGATATCGACTTGACACAGGCCAAGTTCTACTCAGACAGCAAAGTAGTCCTTAGATATATCCACAATGAAACTAGACGATTCTATGTTTATGTCAACAACAGAGTGCTACGAATTAGGAGATCAGTTCATCCAAAACAATGGCATTACATTCCCACGGACCAAAATCCTGCAGATCACGCAACTAGAGCAGTTGACGCAAGTAGATTAGGAAGCACAACATGGCTCTCAGGACCAAAACTATTGTACACTGAGGAACGCTTCCCAGACACCTTTGAACTAGTAGGAGAGGACTCAGATGCTGAAATCCGCCCTCAGGTGTCTACACTTCATACAACGACCTCTGCTATCCAGCTTGGATCTCACAGATTCGTCAAATTTTCAAGTCTCTTATTCGAGCTATTACCTGCCTGACTCATATAGCTCACTCATTCAGGACCACCAGAGCTTGTGACACAGAAAAATGTAAGGAAGGCAACGTCCGCAAAGTTGAACTGAGGATGGCCAAAGGGAATGAACCTAAGACATTCTCCAGACCAGTGTTGTGAATACGTTGGAGGCGACTTCAGAGCTGGGGCTCCCTCCGATGGTTGCTGAGGGTAATGAACCAATTGCTGAATGGCTTTCAGCTGGGTCTGAATGGTCTGATATAAGTGACCTGAACTCCCATCAGCCTTGCCGGTAATCAATTGTTCTTCCAGGTCTTGGTTGGAGCTCAGCTTGTATTCCTGCTTTCATTCAGATAAGTGACTTGCTGTTTTTTTTTCCTCTGTTGGATTTTCACTGCTGGTTTGCTGCATTGCAGTGGACTTCAACCTGGTCCTCTTTTGGGGCCTGGCACTGCATTTGTGCTCAGTTTGTGTTTTCACTTTTGCTCTGTTCCTTTGTCACTTTTTATTTGCTGAATTGCTGTGTGTTACACCAGAGATCTGATTTAGATGGCAGAGATCGTGTGATCTCAGGTTTTTTGTTAATCAGAAGTATTGGTATTTTTGTCAGGGTTTTTTGGGTTGCAGTCAGAATTCTTTCCTATACTTTTCTATCTAGATAGAATTGGGTCCCAGCGTTTGCTCATTCTATTTTCTGAATGTGTTCGTATTTTCTTCTCTAACTGACATTACATGTTTGGGGGCTTTCTATTTCTTTGGGGGTTCTGCTACGGGGCAGTTAGCTTTCATCTTTCTGTCTTTAGGTGTAGCGATCTCTCCGGCTGTGATGAGGCGTCTAGGATCACCGTAGGTATGCTCCACGGCTACTTCTAGTGTTTCGGTTAGTTTAGGGTCCTGCAACCCAGTAGTTTCCAGCCTCTCTGGTGTATTGCTACTTTGGCTATTTTTGCTATTTCTCCTCAGCTACCGAAACATAACAGACCTGTATCCGAATTGGTCTCATTGTTGCCTTCGGAAGAAAGGTACAGCGACATCCGTTGATGTCAGACGGGGAGTGTTCTGTTTCCGAAATCTAGTTGTTGTTTTTTCTACTGTTTATGTAGGAGTTTAACAATCTAGTGTTTGGCTCCCTCTAATGACCAGTGTCATATTCGCAGTTATAATGTTTTCTTTCACGTTCAGCAAAATCCTTTTCCCTCCCTTTGCAATGCATGATGGTAGCTTAGCAATTATTCTGGGAGCTTTCCCTCCATTTTTTTCCATTTTCCTTCAGCCTGCATCCAGGAAGCAGCTCATCTTTTCTTCTCCTCTTGCGATAACATCGCCGGTAAGTATTTATGTCTCTCTAGTTAATTCTTGTCCTATATTAGCCCTGTCTAATCAGTTCTGCCGCTGGTTAGGTATTAGTCTGCAAATGTTTATTCACAGTGTACTATGTATATGTATTTCCACTATGCCCGTGTACTGATTGTATTTATATTATGTTTGTATTATAGTTTCACCGCGCCAATATATCAAGTTCAATAAAAGCACAGATTCAATCACAATCTCCTTATTGGACCCCGGTATAGCGGTTTTAGCTGTCTGTATAACTGCAATGACGTCTGCCTCATTCAGTGAGGACAGAACACTGCTATCCACCATAGAACATGGACTGTGTCTGTGATCAAAGTCTGGGACAAACCAAAACACTGGCTGTCCTTTCTGCTTGCACATGCTGACTTGTTAATAAAACTTTAATTGCATATTTGTGTGCCTGCCATGGTATTTTGAGCTACTATAGTGTCTTAGATCTTAGAATGCAATAATTCAGACATAAAAAGGGAGAAAAAAAACTTCATTTTGTGTTATCATTATTTTGCTGCCTTGCATGCAAATTTGATGCATGCATATTAAAATGTAATGTTGCACAATATAAATGGAATTGTTGCATGCATAGTTTATTGCTGCTGTAGACTTTGTCTGCCCTGAATTAGGGTATTTAGCAATTTTTGAAACCTGCATATATTAGTTACTAGGCCCTGTAGAAATATACTACAAGTGTGAAACTTTTCAGCAGGCCTGAGTTTTTTGTATGTTTATATAGAGCACACATTTCACGAGGATACCGCGACAAAGAGGGGCCAGCACTCCTGCACTGGTGAGAAGTACTTCACCATTTTATTAAACAGTGCAGTTTTTTCCTTGCTAGAAGTGCAGGTTGATCTGTTCAGTTGAAGCTCCTGGAGCTTTCCTACCTGGATTGTCTCAGCTGTTCAGTGTTGAGCACTCCCTTCTGCTATATATGCTCACCTCTGTAACGTATGAATTGTCAGTGTTAGTTCTTACTGCCTAGTTACGAGTTGGAGGTGTAGCTTGTGGTTGGAGTTGGTGTTTGGTGATTTGTTTAGGAGATCATTGCTTGGAGTTTTGTTTGCTTGCACATCCTCATTCTCTCCTATTTGGTTTCTCCTTACTTTAATGTCCCTGTGTTCCACTCTGTTGTTTCATGAATGTATTTTGTATGACTGATGACTGTGATTTTCATTTATCCTTATCCGTTTTCCCTTGTTTGGTTAGTGTATTGCTATACACTTTGGCTTCCCACTTCCCTAGGTGGGGGAGCGGAGAGATAAAGGTTGATATAAGAGCACAGCAAGGCATGGTATCCCAGCATCTCCACCTTCAGGAGTAATCCAGGGGACAGGGTTAGACTAGGGTACCCCTAGTTCTAGGGACCTGGTTAGTGCCCACAGTCCCAAAGCACGAAAACACATGTCAAATCTGGCCAGCAGGTTGATTATATTTGGCCTGAGAAGTCAGCACAGGCTCCCCCCTGCCCTGAATTGCACTTTCAATTGTGTTGACATCCTGGAGGCCGATACAGTTGAGAGCAATTATAGATGTGGGAGCCATCAGCTGACGCTTCCTCCACTATCATTCTCCCTCTGTATCTGATTTCTCAGCGCAGCAGGTGCAATGATGTCAGAGCTTCCGAAGATGCTGAGGAGACTGGAGCAGGGGGGAACAAGGAGAGCAGAGTATTTATTATTTTTTTTAGTGTGTGGCCCATTATACTGTATGGATGACTATGTGGGGACATTACACTGTATAAATCACTATTTTTGGCCATTATACTGTATAGAAGACTACGTGGACCCATTATTCTGTATGGCCAACTATGTTGAGCCCATTATTCTTTATGAAGGGCTATATACAGTGCCTTGCGAAAGTATTCGGCCCCCTGGAACTTTTCAACCTTTTCCCACATATCATGCTTCAAACATAAAGATACCAAATGGGAATTTTTGGTGAAGAATTAACAACAAGTGGGACACAATTGTGAAGTTGAACGAAATTTATTGGTTATTTTAAATTTTTGAGTAAATACAAAAACTGAAAAGTGGGGCATGCAATATTATTCGGCCCCTTTAACTTAATACTTTGTTGCGCCACCTTTTGCTGCGATTACAGCTGCAAGTCGCTTGGTTGTATGTCTCTATCAGTTTTGTACATCGAGAGACTGAAATTCTTGCCCATTCTTCCTTGGCAAACAGCTCGAGCTCAGTGAGGTTGGGTGGAGATCATTTGTGAACAGCAGTTTTCAGCTCTTTCCACAGATTCTTGATTGGATTCAGGTCTGGACTTTCACTTGGCCAATCTAACACCTGGATACGTTTATTTGTGAACCATTCCATTGTAGATTTTGCTTTATGTTTGGGATCATTGTCTTGTTGGAAGACAAATCTCCGTCCCAGTCTCAGGTCTTTTGCAGACTCCAACAGGTTTTCTTCAAGAATGGTTCTGTATTTGGCTCCATCCATCTTCCCATCAATTTTAACCATCTTCACTGTCCCTGCTGAAGAAAAGCAGGCCCAAACCATGATGCTGCCACCACCATGTTTGACAGTGGGGATGGTGTGTTCAGGGTGATGAGCTGTGTTGCCTTTATGCCAAACATATCATTTGGCATTGTTGCCAAAAGGTTAGATTTTGGTTTCATCTGACCAGAACACCTTCTTCCACATGTTTGGTGTGTCTCCCAGGTGGCTTGTTGCAAACTTTAAACAACATTTTTTATGAATATCATTGAGAAATAGCTTTCTTCTTGCCACTCTTCCATAAAGGCCAGATTTGTGCAGTGTATGACTGATTGTTGTCCTATGGACAGACTGTCCCACCTCAGCTGTAGATCTCTGCAGTTCATCCAGAGTGATCATGGGCCACTTGGCTGCATCTCTGATCAGTCTTCTCCTTGTTTGAGACGAAAATTTGGAGGACGGCCGGGTCTTGGTAGATTTGCAGTGGTATGATACTCCTTCCATTTCAATATGATCGCTTGCACAGTGCTCCTTGGGATGTTTAAAGTTTTGGAAATCATTTTGTATCCAAATCCAGCTTTAAACTTCTCCACAACAGTATCACGGACCTGCCTGTTGTGTTCCTTGGTCTTTGTGATGCTCTCTGTGCTTCAAACAGAACCCTGAGACTATCACAGAGCAGGTGCATTTATATGGAGATTTGATTACATACATGTGGATTATATTTATCATCAGTAGTAATTTAGGACAACATTGGATCATTCAGATATCCACAATGAACTTCTGGAGTGAGTTTGCTGCACTGAAAGTAAAGGGGCCAAATAATATTGCACGCCCCACTTTTCTGTTTTTGTATTTTCACAAAAATTTAAAATAACAAATACATTTGTTTCATTCAGCTTCACAATTGTGTCCCACTTGTTGTTAATTCTTCACCAAAAATTAACATTTGGTATCTTTATGTTTGAAGCATGGTATGTGGGAAAAGTGTTATGATTTGGTAGCTGAGGAGTGCAGGTAAAAAAGGCAATACACCAGAGCAGTTGGAATCTATGAGATTGCAGTACCCTGACTAACCACCACAACTAGAGGCAGCCGTGGAGCGTTCCTACGTTGGTCCTAGACGCCTCATCACAGCCTGAGAAACTAACTATACCTAAAGATAGAAAGAGGAAAGCTATCTGCCCCGGAGCAAATCCCCAAAGAACATAGAAAGCCCCCAAACATGTAATGGCGGTTAGACAAGAAGAAATACTGACACATACAGAAAATAGTATGAGCAAACGTTGGGGCCCAAACTATCTAAATAGAAAAGGATAGGAAGGGCACTTACTGCAATCCCAAAAAACCCTGAAAAGCACCAACTCTACTAATTTCAAAAACACCAGAGATCACACGACCTCTACCACCTAAATTAGTTCTCTGGTGTAACAAAATCAAAACAGCAGCCACTGAAAAAAACTGGAAAAAGCAAATGTACAAAACATAAGTGGCTGAACTAAACTGAGAGGGCAAAAGCCCCCAGAGGGGACCTTGAAGGCCCCCACAGAAGTGCAGGACAAAATGCAAAAATCAAGCACAAAAACAAAAAGAAGAAAAAGTCTTATCTGTTAGCAGGAGATGCAGACACGACACAGCAGGCTACAAAGGAAACAGGAATCAAGGATTGAGACCAGAACAATTGATCACCGGCAACCCTGATGGGAAGGCGACTCCCTTAAATAAGACCAGTCAGTAACACCTGATTCCCAATCCTCACAATCTTCACTGGACAGTCCAGTACCGCTTGTAACCACCAGAGGGAGCCTCTGCTCAGAACTCATTTCAAGTCCATTCACAACAGTACCCCCCCCTTGAGGAGGGGTCACCGAACCCTCACTTGAGCAACCAGGTCGGTCAGGATGAGTTCTATGATAAGCACGGATGAGTCTTCTAGCATGGATGTCCGAAGCAAACACCCAAGAATTGTCTTCCTGACCATAACCTCTCCACTTAACCAAATACTGGAGTTTCCGTCTAGAAAAACGAGAATTCAATATTTTCTCAACCACAAACTCCATATTGCCCTCAACCAGAACAGGGTCAGGAGGCAAAGCAGTAGGAACCACTGGCTCAACAAACCTCTTCAACAAGGACTTGTGGAACACGTTATGGATCTTAAATGTCCCTGGAAGAAGCAAACGAAAAGAAACAGGATTAAGAATCTCCATGATCTTATAAGGTCCAATGAACCTAGGCTTAAATTTAGGAGATGCCACTCTCATAGGAATATTTTTTGAGGACAACCAGACCAAGTCCCCCACTTTAAACCGAGGACCATCAGTCCTATGCCGGTTAGCAAACCGCTGGGCCCTCTCCTGAGAGAGGGACAACCTCTCCACTACCTGGTCCCAAATCTGTTGCATACGCTCCACAACAGAGTCAACACCTGGACAGGCAGAAGCCTCCGTCTGTCCTGAAGAAAATCGAGGGTGACACCCAGAATTACAGAAAAATGGAGACATCAAAGTGGCAGAGCTAGCTCTATTATTAAGAGCAAACTCAGCCAAAGGCAAAAAAGAGACCCAGTCATCCTGATCAGCAGACACAAAGCATCTTAGATAAGTCTCCAATGTCTGGTTTGTTCTCTCAGTTTGACCATTGGTCTGAGGATGAAACGCCGAGGAGAAAGACAACTGAACACCAAGCTTAGAACAAAAGGTCCTCCAAAATCTGGAAACAAACTGGACTCCTCTGTCAGACACAATGTTCTCAGGAATGCCGTGTAAACGAACCACGTGCTGAAGGAACAAAGGCACCAATTCGGAGGAGGAAGGCAACTTAGGTAATGGCACAAGATGTATCATCTTGGAAAACCTATCACAAATCACCCAGATGACGGTCATTCTCTGAGAAACAGGGAGGTCGGAAATGAAATCCATAGAGATATGGGTCCATGGTCTCTTGGGCACAGGCAATGGCATCAACAAACCACTAGAGTGAGAGCAAGGCTTGGAGCGAGAGCAAGTCCCGCAGGACTGCACAAATTCCCTGACATCACGAGACAAGGTAGGCCACCAAAAGGACCGACTAACCAAGTCTCTGGTACCAAAAATTCCGGGATGACCGGCCAACGCGGAACAATGAATCTCAGACATCACACTCTTTTTCCACTGGTCCGGGACAAACAATTTCCCAACAGGGCAGCGCTCGGGCCTATCCTCCTGACACCCCTCCAGAGCCAGTTTCAAATTGGGCGAGATGGCGGAAAGAACTACACCTTCTTTCAAAATAACAGAAGGATCAGATACCTCAGGAGAGTCCGCAAGGAAACTCCTCGAGAGGGCATCCGCCTTAACATTCTTAGTGCCAGGGAGAAAGGAAACCACAAAATTAAAACGTGTGAAAAACAAGGCCCACCTGGCCTGTCTAGGATTAAGTCGCTTGGCAGATTCCAGATAAACCAGATTCTTATGGTCCATAAGGACCACCACCTGATGTTTGGCTCCCTCCAGCCAATGTCTCCACTCTTCAAAAGCCCACTTCATGGCCAATAACTCCCGATTACCCACGTCATAATTACGTTCAGTAGGAGAAAATTTTCGAGAGAAAAAGGCACAAGGGTTACTTTTAGAGGTCTCTGGATCTCTTTGGGACAAAACGGCACCTGCCCCAATTTCAGAGGCATCAACCTCCACCTGAAAAGGCAGAGAAACATCAGGCTGCCATAGAACAGGAGCAGAAGTGAATCTCTGCTTAAGTTCCTGAAATGCAGAAACTGCCTCAGGAGGCCAATTCACCACATCAGAACCCTTCTTGGTCAAATCAGTTAATGGTTTAACAATAACCGAGAAATTACCAATAAATTTACGATAAAAATTGGCAAAACCCAAAAATCTTTGAAGAGCCTTTAATGAAGTAGGTTGGACCCAATCAGAGATGGTCTGAACCTTGACCGGGTCCATTTCAATAACAGATGGGGACAAAATGAATCCCAAAAATGAGATCCTCTGTACGCCAAAAAGACACTTTGATCCCTTCACATACAGAGCATTCTCTCTCAAAATCTGGAACACAGTTCGAACATGTTTCACATGAGAGTCCCAGTCATTAGAAAAAATCAAGATATCATCCAAATAAACAATCAGAAATTTATCCACAAAATCCCTGAAAATGTCATTCATGAAGGACTGGAAGACAGAAGGAGCATTAGTGAGCCCAAAGGGCATCACAAGGTACTCAAAATGCCATTCAGGGGTGTTAAATGCCGTCTTCCATTCATCCCCGTGCTTAATGCGAATAAGGTTATATGCCCCCTGAGGTCAAGCTTGGTAAACCAAGTAGCGTTTTTCACCCTGGAAAACAGGTCAGAAATCAAGGGTAACGGATATTGATATTTCACAGTAATATTGTTCAAAAGACGATAATTAATACACGGCCTTAATGAACCATCCTTTTTGGCCACAAAGAAAAAACCGGCACCTAAGGGTGAAGAGGATGGTCTGATATGACCCTTCTCCAATGACTCCTTGATATAAGACCGCATAGCGTCATGTTCAGGTACAGACAAGTTAAAAAGGCGACCTTTAGGGAATTTACTACCAGGCACTAATTCAATAGCGCAGTCATAGCTCCTATGGGGAGGCAAGGATGCAGATTTACTTTCGCTAAACACATCAGAAAAATCAATCAAAAAGTCAGGAACATCCTGAGCCTGGGGGGAGGCAGAAAAAACAGGAGTGTTGGTATTAACTCATTGGCAGCCCCAACTGGTTACAGACACAGATTTCCAATCCAAAACAGGATTATGAGACTGTAACCAAGGGAAACCCAGCACGATAATGTCATGCAGATTATACAGAACCAAAAATTTGCAGCTCTCCTGATGATCAGGTTCAACCCTCATTATCACCTGAGTAGAGAACTGAGGTTTATTCTCAGCCAAAGGGATAGAATTGATCCCCAGTAGGGGAAAAGACTTCTGTAGGGTATCAAGTGAAACCCGCAACGTTTAGCAAAATCAAAATCCATCAGGTTAATAGCTGCTCCCGAATCAACGAAAGCCTGAGCAGAAAATGAGGACAGAGAGCATATCAGAGTAACAGTTAATAAAAACTTAGTCTGAACACTACCCAAGACAACTGAGCGTGCAAAACGTCTTCCCCGCTTGGGGCAGACTGAAATAGCATGAGAGGCATCACCACAGTAGAAACATAACCCATTGCGCTTTCGAAACTCATGACGCTGTGCCCCAGAAACCACTCTATCACACTGCATGGGTTCAGAAGCAGGTTCACAAGGCAACACTATTCCACGCATACTTCTCCGCTCACGCAAACGTCTGTCAATTTGAATCGCTAATGACATAGAATCATTGAGACCAGAGGGGACAGGGAATCCCACCATAACATCCTTTACATTATCTGACAGACCCTTCCGAAAAAGGGCTGCCAAAGCGTCGTCATTCCATTTGGTCAGGACTGCCCACCTGCAGAATCTCTGACAGTATAACTCAGCGTCATCAAGCCCCTGATTTAATGCCAACAAGGCTTTTTCAGCTTGATCAGTGACATTAGGCTCATCGTACAATAACCCCAAGGCCTGAAAAAATGCATCAACATCACTCAAAACAGGATCCCCAGGTGTCAGGGAAAAAGCCCAATCCTGAGGATCGCCGCGCAGGAGAGAGATGACAATTTGAACCTGCTGCGCTGCGTTCCCTGAGGACTTAGATTTTAAGGCAAAAAACAATTTACAATTATTTTTGAAATTCAGAAACTTGGCTCGATCCCCCAAAAACAAATCTGGCATGGGAATCCTAGGTTCCACAACAGGCAACCTAGCAAGATAGGTAGCAATACTCCGAACCTCAGTGGCAAGCTGATCCACACGGCCAGACAACTGTGCAAACTCCATTGAGAGAAAAAATCCTCCCCAGCACCCAGAGATACAGAGGGAAAAAAAAAAAAAAATGCAACAAACAGAAAAATATCTCTGACAACTCTGACAACCTTTTTTTTTTTTTTTCTTTCACAATATTTTTCCCTTCTGTGAGTACCATATAATTTTCAGTTTAGGCCGGTGATACTGTTATGATTTGGTAGCTGAGGAGTGCAGGTAAAAAAGGCAATACACCAGAGCAGTTGGAATCTATGAGATTGCAGTACCCTGACTAACCACCACAACTAGAGGCAGCCGTGGAGCGTTCCTACGTTGGTCCTAGACGCCTCGTCACAGCCTGAGAAACTAACTATACCTAAAGATAGAAAGAGGAAAGCTATCTGCCCCGGAGCAGATCCCCAAAGAACATAGAAAGCCCCCAAACATGTAATGGCGGTTAGACAAGAAGAAATACTGACACATACAGAAAATAGTATGAGCAAACGTTGGGGCCCAAACTATCAAAATAGAAAAGGATAGGAAGGGCACTTACTGCAATCCCAAAAAACCCTGAAAAGCACCAACTCTACTAATTTCAAAAACACCTGAGATCACACGACCTCTACCACCTAAATTAGTTCTCTGGTGTAACAAAATCAAAACAGCAGCCACTGAAAAAAACTGGAAAAAGCAAATGTACAAAACATAAGTGGCTGAACTAAACTGAGAGGGCAAAAGCCCCCGGAGGGGACCCTGAAGGCCCCCACAGAAGTGCAGGACAAAATGCAAAAATCAAGCACAAAAACAAAAAGAAGAAAAAGTCTTATCTGTTAGCAGGAGATGCAGACACGACACAGCAGGCTACAAAGGAAACAGGAATCAAGGATTGAGACCAGAACAATTGATCACCGGCAACCCTGATGGGAAGGCGACTCCCTTAAATAAGACCAGTCAGTAACACCTGATTCCCAATCCTCACAATCTTCACTGGACAGTCCAGTACTGCTTGTAACCACCAGAGGGAACCTTTGCTCAGAACTCATTTCAAGTCCATTCACAACAGAAAAGGTTGAAAAGTTCCAGGGGGCCGAATACTTTCACAAGGCACTGTAGGCCCAATGTACTGTATGGAGGACTATGTGGGCCCCATTATTCTGTATGGAGGACTATATGGGGCCTACATACTGTATAAAGGGCTATGTGGGGCCATTATTCTGTATGGAAGACTAGGTGGGGACAGTATTTTGTATGGAGGATTATGTGGGGCCATTATGCTGTATGGAGGACTATGTGGGGCCATTATACTGTATTGAGGACTATGTGGGGCCATTATACTGCATGGAGGATTATGTGGTGCCATTATATAATAATAATAATAATAATAATTTTATTTCTATAGCGCCTACATATTCCGCAGAACTTTACATTATAGAGGGGACTTGTACAGACAATAGACATTACAGCATAACAAATAAACATAGATCAAAACAGACACCAAGAGGAATGAGGGCCCTGCTTGCAAGCTTACTATCTATGAGATTGAGATTATATTGCATGGAGGACTATGTGGGGCCATTATACTGTATAGATGACTATGTGGGGCCATTATACTGCATGTAAGGCTATCATACTGTATTGAGAACTATGCTGGGCCCATTATTCTGTATGGAGGACTATATGAAGCCATTATACTGTATGGAGGCAATGTGAGGCTATTATACTGTATGAAGGACCAACTAGAGCCATTATACTGTTTCGAGAACTATGTGTGGCTATTATCCTGTATGGATGATTATGTGTGACCCATTTTACTGTGTGGGGATCACAGTTTGGGCATTGTACAGTGTTGGGGTCCCCATACTTTGCTGGGGGTACAGTAGGGTCAACATATTGTGCATGTGGAGGGTACTTTGCAGGAATTTATCATGGGGGTATCATACTGTGTTTGGGGGCACTTTTGTTTTGGCATCATACTTTATTATCTATATTTATTAATTTAAGGTTGTTTTATCCTTTGCTATTACATATTTAAATTACGCTATTTGACCATATGATTTTCACTACTGTTACATAACATATTATATTATTCCAGTCTCCTCATTTGTGATTGTTTTTTTATTTTATTCTAAAGGGTATGCCACACTAAACAATATCGCTAACGGGATCGCTAAAAAACGTCACTATTTAGCGATCCCGTTAGCGATGTTGTTCAGTGCGGCAGCTTCCAGCGACGAGCTTCCTGCTGTGATCTCGCTCGTCGCTGGAATCGTTCCGGACCCTATTTTCTCGTCGGCGCTCCCGCCGGGTAAGTATCTAATCGCTGTGTGGCACCTTTTCTTAGCGATTTAGCGGTACTTTTGTACCGCTAAAGTCGTTAAGAAGATCGCTAACGGCGATAGTGTCGTTAACTATATCGCTAAATGCGGCAGCATTTAGCGATATAGAAACAATCCCGCTAGCGATCTCATTAGTATGCAACGCTAACGAGATCGCTAGCGGGATAGCTTAGTGTGGCAGTACCTTAAGATCTTTTAATTAAAATTTACTTTATTCGTGGGACAACCCATTTAAGTTTGTTTCCATATAAAATGTTTCTAATTCATTGATGATAAGGAAAAACTTCCTCAATTGTAGACATTTTTTTAATAAATATCAAGGCTGGCCCTCGACTTTGTCCAAGTTTTTAATTTTAGCCCTCTGTATATTTGAGTTTGACATCCCTTATATATAGAAAAATACACGCAGATTTATTTTTTCATGTCTATATAAAGCTCTGTATTTGCATCAGTAAACCAGATATCAAATAGGTAGAGATTATCTAAACAAGACCACCCCATCAAGCTCCTCATTGTTTTACTGTTTATTCACCTGTATTGTAATTTGCATTCTCACCATTTTCTACCACTTCGCAGATAAAAATATGGATCAAATGTCAAAAAATCCATCTTGTGAATCTGTATATTGCTTTCTATTGGGACAGCATAGCAATAATATTACATCCTACAAAGCATGTTGTTTAATTATAAACAATGATAGTAACATATGCAAATGCAGTTAATTCAAAACTGAAAACTGTAAGTATAAAGTATACTGTATGTAAGGTCAGTGAGTTTTCTTATTTGCAAAAACGAAAAATGGGCTTCTGAATGAGGTCTAAGTAGAAAAACACTACTTTTTATACCAGTCATATTCATATCACATCAGTATATTAAATTATGTTGGATGCAAATAACTAAAATCATTAGCTGTAAATGAACTGTAAAGGCAACACCATGGCTCAGCTGGGCATTGAGACTTTGCCACAATTCTACAACAAGAAAAGCAAAAGTTTTCTTTTACTGTACATGGTGTTGTAACACAGTGTAGGAGGGGGCACAGGGTCAAGAAGTTGTGACCAGGTTACAACACAGGGAACAGAAGGACAAGACAAAGCAACACAAAGTGGAAATGGGCAAGTGAATAGAAGACCATGTTTCTCTCGTCAAAGAGAATAGCCACTACATCAAGTCATACTGAGATCTAAAGGACACAAAGACTGCTAATGGCTGGGACTGCTCAGTGGGGGTCTCAGGTCATGAGTCACATCTAGAATCATTGGTAGTTATGTGCATATTACCGAGGACAATACAACATAAACAAAGTGATTTAACCTTATTTTGATGTGAATACAATAAACAGAGTCAATGAGTGATGGTAAATGACTTGTGGGCTATTTTATCAGCCTAAAGGGTATGCCACACTAAACAGCGTCGCTAACGAGATCGCTAAAATACGGCACTATTTAGCGATCTCGTTCGTGACGCTAACGTGTGTGGCATGTAGCAACGACGTGGCCCCTGCTGTGATCTCGCTGATCGTTCACTAGAGTTCTGGACCGTATTTAGATCGTTGGCGTCCCGCTGGTGAGCCTATATCGCTGTCTGGCACCTTTTGTGAGCGATGTGCGCTGTTTTTTACATCGCAATGACCGTTAAGGGTATGCCACACTAAACAATATCGCTAACGGGATCGCTAAAAAACGTCACTATTTAGCGATCCCGTTAGCGATATTGTTCAGTGCGGCAGCTTCCAGCGACGAGCTTCCTGCTGTGATCTCGCTCGTCGCTGGAATCGCTCCGGACCCTATTTCATCGCTGGAGCTCCCGCTGGTAAGTATCTTATCGCTGTGTGGCACCTTTTCTTAGCGATTTAGCGGTACTTTGTACCGCTAAAGTCGTTAAGAAGATCGCTAACGCGATAGCGTCGTTAACTATATCGCTAAATGCGGCAGCATTTAGCGATATAGAAACAATCCCGCTAGCGATCTCATTAGTATGCAACGCTAACGAGATCGCTAGCGGGATTGCTTAGTGTGGCAGTACCTTTAAAGTCGTTAATGAGATCGCTAACCGCTTTGAGTCGTTAACGAGATCACTAAGTGTGGCAGCTACTAGAGACATTAAAACGATCACAAAAACGATCTCATTAGCTTGCGTCGTTATTGAGATCGCTAACGAGATCACTAAGTGTGGCAGTACCTTAACAGTAGCCATGCAGAAGTACACAGAAAACTAGTAACAATCTTAATTAACATGTGAGAACAACTAAAAAAAATCAACACAGTGTCCAAATCATGAACATTTTATGATGCAAGGGGACCATTCTAGTAATTGAAACATAAAGATAACATTGAAGTGAAATGTAATGCAGGAAAATTCTGTTGTATACGTTGCACTGACAATGAGGGAATGGGGTCATGTACTCACCTGTGTGTCACTGCAATGCTTATATGCAGCCATTCCCAGCTTAGTGGGGCTATAGGAAGACGATCTTTATCATAAAAGTGCTGTTATTCTGCATGAACACTTTGCATTCTGGAAGAAGACAATTGTGCTTTATTAAAGTGGCACAAGTATGGCACATTTCTAGTTAGAGAACTGTAACAGTAACTATGTTAGGGGCCCCACCATGTGATTATATTATGCTCACTATATTACTATAGCGCGGACAATACTAAAAATGTAGTAGGAAAATTATTATTGTGCTGACATCAATATTTTTCCTAAATCATGGCAAAAATGGAGTATAGAGTAATTGTGTAGATGCTGTTTTGAACTAATGTAGTGATAGTCTACATGCACCGCCATTTTCACTAGTCTCCACACAGATAGTATGTTTATAGTGCAGGTCGGATGTAGTTAGCTTCATTTTAAACATACAAAATTAAGAGGTTTTTCCCTTTAGGAAAACAAAAAATGATAACAACCAACTAATCACTGATGGGTTAACTACTGTAGCCCCCATTAATCAGCTGTTATTGTAGAGAAAATTCTAGCTGCATCCCATCATACTAATTTTAGTATCACACAGCAAGTATTGAAGTTCTGATGGCACCATGTTTTATGGAAAGAAGAAGCTGCTCATTTGCAATAGTTCTCTGCAATTAGGGACGACCACAAAGACTCCCATCTGTAATTTCCCTAAGCATCAATTAAGCAATGAATGGACAAACCCTTTAACAAATGTATTTTATCCCAGAAACCACAAAGGATTCATTCGTTCATCACATAGGGCTGACATCTGACATAGCCCGGGGTCACACTTGCGAGTGGGATGCGAGAAACTCGCACGAGTCTCACATCTCAATACCCGGCACTGCCGCCGCCACTCAGACCAGAGCGTGCAGCTGCATAGAAATACATACAGCCGCACACTCCGGTCCGAGTGCCAGAGGCAGTCCGGGGAAATGATGCGAGAGACTCATGTGAGTTTCTCGCAAGTGTGACCCCGACCATACAAAGGTGATTAGACACGATGCAAATCGAATTTGACTAGAATTTTATTACATTTGTAGGTCCAGGTGAATTCAAACAGCTTGCAATTCAACTTGCATAGAATCTGATCTATGCGTTAAATAAAGTCACCCTAAGGGGTGGCTATCATGGTTGGTATAAAAAGTGAAGCAGTAAGCAGGAAATACAGTAGTCATTTTACTGAATTTAGGAAAGTGAAAGCACGTCAGAGCTCATATCTCAGCAATAGTGATGGGAAAGTAAATCCATAAAACATTTAACAAACACCTTAGAAAGTAATATATTGAATAAATGCAGAACTGGCGAAGATGGGAGTAGTAGTTATGAATTAAGGCTCATTCAGAAGTCCATTTTTTATATGTATGAGAAAAACAATCCTAGTTTCATCAGAGATTTTTTTTAGAGTTTCATCAGATTTTCGTCAGTTTGGTCCAACCAACTTGTGGGGGCTCTGCTTGCTCTGTCTTTCTATAAAATGCCCACTGACAGTGCTCTCCTGCTGGCTTATCACATCTGATCACAGCAGGCAAGGGAGCACATTGTCAGTGTGCATATTGTACAATGACAGGATCCTACTGAGCATACGTGGGAAATGACAACAGACGTATGCTCAGTAGAGCAGGGACTAGCCCAGCTGCTGAAATAGAGGTTACTGATGGCGCTTTGTTTCAGGTTAGGGACATAGGCTGCAGCAGTGACCACATGCTCTGCCCCCTGATGACCACTCTCCTGACTATCCCAGCATGCACTGGAATTCTCAAATGAGGAGGAAGTAGTAAAAAAACAAACAAAAAAACAGTTGCAGGACTTGATAAAATTATTAAGTATATTAGAAAATAAATAAGATTATTGCATTAAATGGACAAACATTTAGGATTAAAATAAATTTTACTTTCAGACCACCCCGTAATGTGCAAGCTGAGAATCAATGAACGACCGACTGTTGGACAATCAAGGAAAAATGTCCATTCATTCAATGATCAAATCATTTGTGCGGCATAAAATGATTATACACAGGGAATGTGCCGCTGAAAACATGGTGGTTTATTGGGACAGAAAAATCACATTAAACCACTGTTCCCACCAGTTTTTGTTGGCCAGTGTAAACATGCCATTATATGAGCACTGATCCACTTGTTTTCCTAATTGAAATAATATGAATCCTCTTTTCCTGATATCTATTTTATTTGTGCTCGCCTGTTGTTGCTTTTTTTTTCTTTAGTTTGCCACTGTGTGCAGCACAATTGATGGTTTCTAGATATTTTGCCTGATTCATCATATGTGACTTCCCAGCACTCCCTGATTTTATGTATGCCAGATTTTTGTTGGTGCAGTTTTTGCATCATTTTTGCTGTAAAAAGTCACAAAAATGTAAAAGACAAATTTTAAAAACATTTTTAAAGCAAAGTTCATGATCCGTGTGTGCCATTAGGAAGAATTTGGAGCAAAAAAACACAACAAATACCAAGAAAAAAAAAGTGTATTAAAAAATGTAAATGATTGAATAGATACCTATAGTTTTTGTTTTAACATATTGTTTGTTTATTGCCAAAGGGCCATCATCTATTTAATATTTTAATTTTATATTAAAGAAACAGAGCACATGATACATAATAGATTTAGATGTAACTTGTGTATCTGAGAAACCTGTATTGTGGGGTAAAGTAATAGATCCATTGCTATAGGCAAAAATGTAAGTGCAGCATCACTTGTCTCCCTTGGATATCATGTACAATTCATCAACTTCCTTCCTGGGGCACAGAGATCAATATGGCAAAGATCAGAGTGAACAGGGTTAATTGGCACAATTGTACAGATTTATTTATAACCTCTCTCTTGGACAAATTTAGGCATTAACTAGTGTGTGACATTGTAGCCTGTCTGCCCTTCTTGATTTATATATGATTTCTGGTGTTATAGGGGGATGTCATGTACATCCCAGTACACACCATCTATAGAAGGCATGTGGTTTTTCTTCTACCTATTGCGTCCCCCTCCATCTTTTTACTGATTGTAAACTTGCAAGCCGGGCCCCCAGTCCTACTGTAACTGTTCTGTTACTCGGTAATGTTTTTATTGTCTGCACATGTCCCTGCTCAATTGTAAAGTGCTACGGAATGTGTTGGTGCTATATATTTATATATATATAAATAATATTAACATTATTCCCCTGCACTATTTTCAGAAAGTTATTTAAAAATAAAATATTTATTTTTCTTTGAAAACTCATTGAAAATGTTTTTTTTTAAATGGCTCAGTGGTTAGCACTAAGGTCCTGAGTCCAGATTCTGCAATAGACAATATCTGCAAGGAGTTTGTAGGTTCTCCCTATGTTTGCAAGGGTTTACTCCAGGTACTCCAGTTTTCTCCCACACTCCAAAGACAAAGAATCTAAATTGTGAGCCCCAATGGTGACAGTGATGATGATGTCTGTAAAGCTGTGTATAACATCCCTTCCGGCATCACTGCATGGCTTCCCATCTCCCATCAGGCTGATACACCAACTTACTCACCACTCTGGGCAATGCTGTGAGTTTTGCCCTCTGCCTGCTTCATGCTATGAACCATGTGTCCTGTGCTTGATGTGTGCATGCATCCTGGCTGGTGCTCAAGGGTGGCGCCTGCACTTCCTGTGTCTTATAGAGACTGTGTGTGCACTCCTAATGGGTCCCCAGCCTATTGCCAAGAGGTGCCAGGTATTTAAGGCATTACCACTAATTGGTAGAGGTCTGAGCAACAAACTCTCTCAGTCTTCTACTGAGTTGCCCCGGCCTGTCCTGTTTCTGCCACTCTGGGGGGCTGTATACCCAGGCCAGTACCTGTATTCTTTGTGTCTCGTTTCTGTCACCCTGGGGGTTGCATACCAGGCCCGTACCTGTATTGTATGTGTCTCGTTTCCGTCACCCTGGGGGCTGTATACTCAGGCCTGAATCCTTTGTCCTGAACCTGTTACCATGTCTGTCCTTGCCTGAGCAAAGTCCTATCTCTAAACCTGTTTGTATTCTTGTCTGTAGCCTTCCCTACTCTGCTCCTGTTCCGCATCCTGTGGCTCGGCTCTGCTCCCATCCTGCATCCTCTGGCTCTGCTCCTGTTTCGCATCCTGTGGCTCTGCTCTGCTCTCATCCCACATCCTGCAGTTCTGCTCTGCTCCTGTTCCATATCCTGTGGCTCTGCTCTGCTCCCGTCCCGCATCTTGCGGCTCTGCTCCAGTTCCGCATCTTGCGGCTCTGCTCTGCTCCCATCACTCATCCTGCGGCTCTGTTCTACTCCCTTTCCACATTGGTGGCTCTTTGTCCCTCCAGTCTGAACTGGTTCCTACCTGTTCCCTTATCCCACTCATACCTGCCTGTGTTCCTGTGCTTGCCGAAACAGTTCCTGTCCCTCCAGTCTGAACAGGTTCCTACCTGTTCCCTAATCCCTGCCAGAGTGCCAGCCGTGCCAGCCTGCCTGATAGAGTGCCAGTCGTGCCCGCCTGCCTGAGTACCGGCCGTGCCCACCTGCCTGCCAGAACATTATCCGTGCCCACCTGTACTTGCCAGTCTAAACCTCTACTTTCTTTAATACTTGCCTGCACCCGTCTTTAGTGTCCTGTCCCCCTGTGGGATCAGCTGATTCCATCAGACGCCGCCCTGGAGTGGTACCTGGCCGCTACCTGCCGCACAAGCCTGACCTCACCACTAGAGGCTCCAGTGAACACCAAGATAGCTGCTTAGTCACGCCTCTCAAGGGTTAGTCTGGTTCGTGGCATAGTGGGGCCACAATACTCGCTCGCGCCATCCAGTCTGGGCACAAGCGTTACTCTGTGAAATATGATGGCGCTATATAAGTGAGTAAAATAATTAAATGAACAAACAGCTACATAGAAGTCAATGGAGATTCATACTAGCAAGCAATATGTACAGTGAAACAAACCAGAAGTAGGCGTACTATGCGACACACGTCATTATGTAGTTTTTAATGCAAAACTTCACAGACAGCATTTTACACAAACTTATACATAAAAACAGCCTTGTAATTACAGATAGATGAAATTATCTTAGCTGTTAATATATAACACACTAGAAAAGGAAGCTGTACGTAGTCCGACATGGGCACTCGGCAACTTAAAGGGAAACTCCGCTCTTAAACTTCAAGTCTGCAGTTACTCAATGTAACTGAAGACTTGTGAATCCTCTCATCACGTGCACTGCATGCTGTCAGAATTCTCTGGTGTTGGGAGTGCGCGGTCATGTGATTGCAAGTGTGCGATTTATGTATTTACGGCCATATTCTGACTAAACTGTTTCTGGATTTGTTCAATACTCTAGCTTTAAGCAAGGCTGTGCCTATCTAGTCGGCATGTGAAAGCGTACATGCAAATCACATACTTGAAGTCTCTCCCAGCGCCGGCACTGGAAAATCCTCACAGCGCGCAGTGATTGCAGACTTGTAGCCTAAGGCTGGACAACCCCTTTAAGGAAGAAAGTTCTTCTTGCACATAGGCTAAAAAAAAAGCTTGATAGATGACTTCAATGCAATTTTCATCCCAGCAGAAATTCCCATGTGAAGCCTTGTAAAGTGATTGATAGGAAAGGGGCTGGAGTGTAACACTGTATTGAGGGACTAATTATACTGTAAATCATGCAAATGTAGACATGTGTGAACAAAAGTTGTTTGTGGGGTTTTGACTTATTTAAATGAGAGGGTTAGTTTTTTTTCATGAAATTAGCTGCTATCTCTTGTGATTACTTTCTCATTACAATTATTGTAAAGATTAAACTGCAGAAATGACCCTATAAAGATGTAGCACAGTTTACAGATATAATAATGGTTGTGTAAAGGTTTACTGACTTGTGTTGGCAGTGCCTAATTGTAATCCAAAAGCTTCATAAATCCCATGTAAGATATTTATATATAATCTATAATCTAATCTATATAGGCATTCAACTTCTATTAGTTGTGGTTTAAAATGTTTATTTGGTACAAATAAAAGCATATGGAGACTAGTTTTTCTAAATAGCGATAAAACATGCAATAAGAATCGAGCCACAAAGTGTCCCACTATAAAACATTGTTCGGAAACAGAATTATAGTCAAATAGATGAATTCATGATCTCTATAGACAACATAAATGTTAAGAATAAATAAAAAGGCAGGGGGATATACTTAAAAATTAATAACATAATTCAATTAATTGATTAATTAAATAAATATTGTACCGCGTGGAGTACAGGTACTCATGTGTGCAGTTATTTATGCCTGATGATATCTTATCTAATCATGTATATTGTTGAAGGCAAAAAATATTTTAAAATATAAAGCAGGAAATTTATTCTTTATATTTGTTTCATCTTGACACACATTAGCTTGTCTACATGGGGGGGTGACTGTGCCATTAAGTCCATTTGCATAGACTCGATACAAACTTTTACCATTCAGCGGTAAATATATATAAACTATATGCTTTAGATTGCTCAGTATGTATGGTCTCCCATTGTTCATGGCAGTGCGAGTTCTGTATAGGATGATGCACAACAGAGAACAATTGCCATGGAGTTGCCATGACATAGAGGAGCCAGAAGCCCATGTAAGAAGAAGGATCGGACCGGGGGCACCTCTCTCACGCCGGGTCCGGAACTGTCGGCAGTCTCTCCTGTTGTCTGTCTCCCCTTAGGCCTCTTTCACACATCCGTTTTTTGACTTCAGGCACGATCCGGCATGTTGTTAAAAAAACGGATCCGCTACCGGATGCGTTTTTTTACCATTGACTTTCATTAGCGTCGGATCGTGCCTGATGTCATTACGTTGCATCCGTTTTTGTCCGGATCCGGCGGAAATGTACATTCCAGTGGCCGGACAAAACGGTGCCTGCAACGTTTTTTTTCTTTTCCGGACCCGCCTGATAGTGCCTGAATCGGCGCATCAGGCAGCCGGAAATAATACAAGTCAATGGAACCGGATCAGTTTTTTGTGCAATCCGTCAAAAGACTGATCCGGATTCTGGAAATCAGGGATACTACTACTACTACTACTACTACTACTACTACTACTACTACTACTACTACTACTACATTTTCCACTGTCTCCGGACATCCAAAACCCTCTTTTTCCGGGTTCGAAAGTTCAGATCGGATCCAGCAAAAAAACGGATCCGTTGCATCAGTTTTTTCATTTCAGCGCCAGATCCGTCCCTTCAGGTGTTCGACTGATTATGCCTGACACAAAAAAAACGAATGTGTGAAAGAGGCCTTAGAGAGCCGAACTGACCTTTGCATTTGCAGGGGTGAACCTAGCCTCTCTGCTGCCTGAGGCGAACTGCAAAACGGCGCCCCTCCCATTGTAAAATCAGTACAAATAAATCTGGTTTACTCTTACTAGCCTAACGTGATGCACATGTGAAATACATACACTTTTAGGGTATGTGCAGACGTTGCAGAATCTGCTGTGGAATTTTCAGCGCTGATTTTGCTAAATCCGCAGGTAAAATTACCTGCATTTTACCAGCGGATTTAGTGCGGATTTGTCGTGGTTTTTGTGCGGATTTCCCCTGCGTTTTGAGACATGCGGATTACTATTTAGAGCAGGTCTTAAAACGCTGCGGAACTGCACAAAAGAAGTGACATGCTGCGGATTTAAATCCGCACCAAATCCGCGCGGAAAAATCCGCAGCATGTGCACTGCGTTTTTTTATTTCCATTGAATATAAAGGTACTGTACATCACTTGCAGTTCTGCTGCGGATCTGCAGCGGCAAATCTGCTGCGGATCCGCAGCAGATTCCGCAACGTGTGCACAGACCCTTAAATAGGAATATGTTTGAAACATCGATTTTTATATTTGTTAAAGTTCTGTATAAGTAGTACACCTTGTAAACACATGGCTCCACTCCGTAAACCTTGTACACATGCAGCTTTGGACTATACACCTCATACACATGCGGCTCCGCTCCGTACACTTTGTACACACACGGCTTCGCTCCGTACACCTCGTACACACACGGCTCCGCTTCGTACACTTCGTACACACAGAGCTCTGTTTCGTACGCCCCGTACACACAGCACTGCTACATCCACCTTGTACACACACGGCTCCGCTCCATACACTTCGTACACACACGGCTTTGCTCCGCACACCTCGTACACACAGCTCTGCTCCGTACACACACGGCTTCACTCCATACACCTTGTACACACACGGCTTCGCTCCGTACACTTCGTACACACACGGCTTCGCTCCGTACACTTCGTACACACACGGCTTCGCTCCGTACACCTCGTACACACACGGCTTTGCTCTGTACACTTCGTACACACACGGCTTCACTCCGTACACTTCGTACACACACGGCTCCGCTTCGTACACTTCGTACACACACGGCTTCGCTCCGTACACACACGACTCCGCTTCATACACTTCGTACACACACGGTTCCGCTCCGTACACACACGGCTCCGCTTCGTACACCTCGTACACACACGGCTCCGCTCCATACACCTCGTATACACACGGTCCCACTCCGTACACCTCGTACACGCACGGCTCCGCTCCATACACATCGTACACACCCGGCTCTGCTACATCCACACTGTAAACCCCTCCTGATCCAACACATAAACTTACCTTCATCCAGCACCATGACAACCAGCACAGCAGACCTGCACACAGGGAGCCTGACCATGTGACCCCTGACTCCTCCCCCTCCTGTGACCTCATCACAGGTCCTGCTCGCACATAAGAGGACAGCACAGCAACAGACTCCTGGCTGCGAGAAGCTGAAGTGGAAAGGTGGGAGTGTGAGGAAGGGTTGCATGGGGGCGTGGCTGCTTCTCACTGCGGGACACATAGCACCGTGCACAGGAGTGTAAGACTCAGCAGGGATTAAGGAGAGCCGGCACCACACCACGTGTTCTGAGTTATGCTCTGCCGCCCCCTAGCTGCCGCCGCCTGAGACAGAAGGCTCAACTCGCCTCATTATAGATGGGCCCCTGTGCATTTGCCAGCGGGGTTGTGGCTAAGGTTGAAAAGGCTGAGCGAGCGCAGAAGAAGGGATATTCGGTGGGAAAAGACAGCGAGCGCACATGTGACCACTCACGGAGATGGTGATTGGAGTCTGTCAGTGTGTCCCGTGGCTCCTGCAAAGCTAGGTGCCGAATGCCCCAGGTTCGTGAGTACCGTGTACAGACCGCCTAAGTTAGGCTGGTGTGGTTACCGTGAACTGTATCCTGTTCCCCTGGTCCATATCTGTCGGGCTACGTTGAGCCCCAGCAAGGCCTTGAACTGTGTGACTCTTTTCTTGTGCTTCATAACGGATCAGGCACCCCGCGGCAGACCTCAGAGACGTGGGTCGGAAAGGAGTGGTGTTAACCGCAGGAGACCCTGGCAGCGGTCCTACTGTGACACTGGGGATGAATGTGCTAATGAAACTTGGAAGCCTTATTATCAAGCGAGTCCGCAGACATGTTCCTGAGACAGTGGAGCCCTCACATCCCCCAAAGGAGAGTGTTCCAGCAGTTGATCTGGGTAGTGCAGGCCCAAGAAACCTCGGGGGATGGAAAAACTCTGGGAAAGGTGAACGTTCCAGCCGCAGCCAACCCTCACGCACACAGTATAATGCGCCCCTCCTACACAGTATAATGTAGCCTTCCCCACACACAGTATAATGAAAAAAACAAAAAACAAGACACAAATATCCTAAAATAAAATAAAAAAAAAAACATTATTGCAATAAAATACATGAAGGTAGTAATAATAATAAGGGTATTTAGAAAACATAATTTTGATCAAAAGAATGTACAAGCATCCCACCACGTCAAGACAACCCTTGTGGGACAGTCTAACTCTTAGGCCGGAGTCAGACACAACGACAAAAAATCGGTCCGTTTTAGTCGGTCGCTTGTCGTATCAAAATGCAAACATCACACATCCTTCTGGCATCCGATTTTCCTTCAAAGATGCGATTTAGTCGCATGTGTGTGTACCTTGTAACATCCGATTTTCATCCGACTTGCGCGATTTTCTCGCAGGCTTGCAAAACTGACATATAATGGATCCAAAAGAATATTATTTCAATCACAAAAGAAAGAATAGATATATACACATAGAACACATACATATATATATATATATATATATATATATATATATATACATGTCATTGTGACATGTATATATACATATATTTATAGTTCCTAGACTTCTACATACTGTAATAGCCGCTAATTCAATTGCCGGCTTTTGTGAAATCACAGAAGCCGACATGAAATGATACATTGTTTCCACACAGTTAACCATGTCATTTCCTGTATTTTGATATTTGTTTAGAACTTACAATTACATGAGTGTATTTGTTCAAAATTTCAGACATGTAGGGGTTAATTAAAGGTGTAAATTCGTTGAAAAAAAATGCGTGGGCTCCCGCTGTATTTTCTCCACCAGACAGACAAAGCAAGCGAGTGGGGGCAGATAATAACAGCCTAGGGAGGGTACATTTTTTTGTGCCCCCCCTGGCTACTAACATCTGCCCCCAGACACCCCAGAAAGGGCAAATCTATAATTAGATTCGCCCTTTCTGGCACTTTGCCCGTCTATTCCCATTGCCCTGTAGCGGTGGCGAATGGGTTAATAAGGCGTTAATGTCACCTTAGTATTGAAAGGTGACCTTAAGGCAGGTTAATAATTGAGAGCTGTCAATTAGACAACTATCAATTATTAATCCTATTGTATGATAGAAAAATCAAACACACACACTTTAATAAAAAAGAAGTTTAATGAAATAATCACACAGTTTTTGACCATATTTTATTTTCCTGCTAAAACCATTTCCTGTAATAAAAATAAAATAAAGAAGCAAAATTATTCTTACCAATCCGATGTACAGTCAGGTCCCACGCTGTAATCCATCAGAAAGGGTTAACAGGTTACAGGTCGCAGAGAGCTAATAATGCTGTCTCAGACCTGTATTCCCCTGAATGAATAAGTTACTCTCCCAGCGAAAGGAGAGGAATAGATTAATGAATGGAGCTTAATTGATTTATTGGCACTTTCACTTTAGTGACCTGACCTAAGGTGAAAGTGGGATACAATCAATTAAGCTTCATTCATGAATCACATCCTCTCCTGTCGGCAGGAGATAAGCTCATTCATTCAGGAGCTATCAGATGAGCACGCAGGATTACATCGTGGGACGTGACAGATTGCCAGATAGGTAAGAATAATGTTGTTTTATTATTTTATATTTATTTTAGAAGAACAAGGGCTTCGCACGGATTAAGAGTGAAATAAAAGATGGTCAAAAATATGTGTTTTTATTTCATTAAAATTATGTATTCTTAAAGTGTGTGTGTTTTTTTTTTTACTTATATAGGATTAATAATTGATAGTTGTCTAATTGACAGCTCTCAATTATTAACCTGCCTTAAGGTCACCTTTCAATACTAAAGGGTATGCCACACTAAACAACATCGCTAACGGGATCGCTAAAAAACGTCACTATTTAGCGATCCCGTTAGCGATGTTGTTGTGTGCGGCATGCAGCAACGACGTGGCCCCTGCTGTGATCTCGTCCGTCGTCCTGATCGTTCCGGACCCTATTCTGATCGTCGGCGTCCCACTGGGTAAGTATATATCGCTGAGTGTGGCACCTTTTTTAGCGATTTAGCGGTACTTTTGTACCGCTAAAGTCGTTAAGGAGATCGCTAACCGCGATAGCGTCCTTAACGACATCGCTAAATGGGGCCGACACTAGCGATATTGTAAACGCTAGCGATCTCATTAGTATGCGACGCTAACGAGATCGTTAGCGGGATCGTGTAGTGTGGCAGTACCTTAAGGTGACATTAAGGTGACATTATTAACCCATTCGCCACCGCTACAGGGCAATGGGAATAGACGGGCAAAGTGCCAGAAAGGGCGAATCTAATTATAGTTTTGCCCTTTCTGGGTTGTCTGGGGGCAGATGTTAGTAGCCAGGGGGGGCACAAAAAAATGTACCCTCCCTAGGCTGTTATTATCTGCCCCCACTCGCTTGCTTTGTCTGTCTGGTGGAGAAAATACAGCGGGAGCCCACGCATTTTTTTTCAACGAATTTACACCTTTAATTAACCCCTACATGTCTGAAATTTTGAACAAATACACTCATGTAATTGTAAGTTCTAAACAAATATCAAAATACAGGAAATGACATGGTTAACTGTATGGAAACAATGTATCATTTCATGTCGGCTTCTGTGATTTCACAAAAGCCGGCAATTGAATTAGCGGCTATTACAGTATGTAGAAGTCTAGGAACTATAAATATATATATTATATACATGTCACAATGACATGTATATATATATATATATATATATATATATATATATGTATTCTATGTGTGTATATCTATTCTTTCTATTCTTTATTAAAGCTGTCAGTGTGATTTTACAGTATAGCCGGGGATGAATTGCCGGGTTTTCTAAAGGACACCGATGCGATTTAATCGCAAGTCACACATGCGGTCCGTTTGTAATCAGATTTTTCATCGCTCCCATAGACTTGCATTGGCGATAGTCGACCCACAATCGGTGACAATCGCAGCATGCTGCGATTTCACACGGACGTTTAAAACGGACCACAAAAAATCTGATACTAGGAGCTGCTCCATAGATTAACATAGGGCAGACTGCAATACGATTTTTCATCGTATTGCAGTAGTCCGATTCTGTCGCCAGTGTGACGCCGGCCTTATATTAAAAACCTTTCCACTTGTCAAATGACAAATGTGAACAAGGGCAGAGAGACTGAACCCACCAGTAAAAGCATAGGCCAGGTAGGATGGATTTTCCAGCTCAAAAACAGGTCGGTCACACCCTTATATGCACAAGATGCACTTTGAACTAAATGAAAAACTAGATCTGAGCTGAAAAAGTAAGTTAATGTGCATGCAAAATGTAAATGCATATTAACACATGACCATTACACAGAGAAAACCAAAAAACAAGCCACAGTATAATGCAGCTCCATACACAGTATAATGCAGCCCCCACTCACAGTATAATGCATCCCCCACACACAGTATAGTGCAGCCCCCACACAGTATAATGCAGCCCCTTAGACAGTATAATGCAGCCTCCCGCTCACAGTTTAATGCAGCCACACTCACAGTATAATGCAGCCCCCACTCACAGTGTAATACAGACCCCCACACACAGTATAATATAGCTCCCCACTCACAGTATAATATAGCTCCCCACTCACAGCATAATACAGCCCCATTCACAGTATAATGCAGTCCCCCACACACAGTATAATGCAGACCCCCACTCACAGTATAATGCTTCCCCCACACAGTATAATGCAGCCCCCCCACACAGTATAATGCATCCCCACACACAGTATAATGTATCCCCCACACACAGTATAATACAGCCCCCACTCACAGTATAATGCAGCCTCCCACACACAGTTGAATGCAGCCCCACACTCACAGATAGTATAATGCAACCCACACATGCACAGTATAGACATACATACACACACACACACACAGTACACATACATACACATATACAATACTCACCCCGCCTCCTTGTTCCTCGCACTGCTCCAGGCTCTGCTCCAGTCTCATCAGCTTCACTGTTGGCACAGTGTGATGAAAGATGATGTGACATCATTGTGTGCCTGCGGAGTCAGAAGCAGAGGGAGAGTGATGGGAGAGTGAGCGTCAGCTGACGCTCTCTCCTCCATCACTGCTTTCAACTGTATTGGCATCTATGATGCCAATAAGTTGAATGTGCGATGCGGGGGGAAGCGCTATTAGCGTCACTCCACTGGCTGGGGGCCCCTAGAGGAGCGGGGGCCCTAGGCAGCTGCCTGGTCTGCCTGCCCCTAACTCAAAACAATTTGCAATTCAACTTGCATAGAATCTGTTCTATGTGTTAAATAACGTCACCATGAGGGGTGGCTATCATGGTTGGTATAAAAACTGAAGCAGTAGGCAGGAAATACAGTAGCCATTTTACTGAATTTAGGAAAGTGAAAGCTCTGATAAATGCTGCCTGAGTATGAATGGAGTGACAGGTTCCCTTTAATCCTCTGAGAACACAGCATACTTTAATCTTAGATTCTTTGCAATTAGTAAACTATTTACAAGATCAAAAGGAATGACAATAATAATAATCTTTATTTCTATAGTGTAAACATATTCTGCGGCACTTCACAATTCAGAGGAGACGTTCTGTACAGTCACTATCAGACACTACACAGCAATACATAATTCAACAGTTACCAAGAAGACTGAGGACCCTGCTCGCATGCTTACAATCTATGAGCAAATAGAGAAGACTCAAAAGGTAAGTGTATGGTACAGCCATCATTATAATAAATATATAGGGTATTCAAAATTTAAATAATGCTGCATGAACCAGTCAGCCACTAAATGTGTAAGTACAGATTCAGAGCAATCAAGTGCATGGAGGATGTGGGAACAGATAGAAGGGTTCAGATTTCTGAAGAAAATTTAGAAAAGGAGGAAATCAGCTTGTTAAGATTTACAGGTTTTTGTGACATATTGTGATGTTTCAGCTATCAGAGCTTACCCACAAAGCGCAACACTCCATCGTCACTCAAGTGGGCAGCGTCAGCACTAAAATTTATTCTGAGGACTCTCAGTGGTGTCAGTGCTTTACATTTTTATCATGATAAGCAAGAAATCTAAGACTGAAGTCTGTTGCATTCTCACGGGACTAAATCTGAATTTACAGTCTTCACTGGCACCTCAGTCATTACCTACACAGAGTGCTGTTCAATATTTCTCATAGGATGCAGAGCTGGATGTTAGTCAAGGAACGGTTGACACAACTTTTTTGTCCAGCAAA
>JARQOD010000002.1:422446620-422540569 GCA_033576555.1 Oophaga sylvatica
AATTGTTATTGCTTGGGTTTCCCATTTTTTGGTTTTTTTGGTTATGTATTTTGGAAGTGCCTACTATAAATATTGTTTGTCATTTATAGGTATTAATTTTCTGAGACCTGTAGCGTTTCATTTTTTGGGATCTGGAGCTGGGTGGAGGGTTATTTTTTGCAGTCTTTAGCACAGATTATCAATATCCCATTTTGGGATAGATACAATGTTTTGACCCCTCATTACATTTTATTGCAATTTTTACGCGGACAAAAAAAAAAGTAATCCTAGAGTTTCGTTTTTTTTCTGGTTACAACCATTTACCGATCTGATTCATTTACTTTATATTTTGATATATTGGCATTTATGAAAGTAGCTATACCAAAACACGTGTAATTTTTTTTTAAAAAAAATTGTTTTCAATGGGGAAAAAACGAATGAGTTGAAAAAGTTTTTAAATTTTTCATATTTTTAAATACTTTACTTTTTCATTTTTTACTGTATTGAATAGTCCCCTTGAAGACTTGAAGTGCGATCGTCCGATCACCTGTGCTATACGTAAACGGGGCTTTACCACCTAAGTATAGCAAAAATCTGATCTCCAACAAGCCGCAATCACAGGAGTATGGTAATGACAGGCATGACAGACGCAGCATACTAAAGCATGGCAGAGCCTCCTGGACCGAAAAACTGAGCGACATGTGATAAAGACCCTGGAGGGATCGAAACGTCTCATGTATCATTGTCGCATATCTCACAGCACCTTTTGACAATTTGCACATGTCTGCTTGCACTGATAACGTTTTTTGCATCACCTGAAATAAGAATGTGTGGTAGTTTTGTTCTATCCAAGCATTGGATAAACCACAACTAACTACAAAATGAATTGTAATGCAGACATTTGTAGGGGATTGAATTTTTGGGGGCCGGGACTACATGTAACTGTGTTTTTAGCTTTACTTACTTGAATATAGTATCAGGCTGCTAATTGTTACAAGTGCAAGCAATAAAAATACCATAACTATCCAGAATTTGGGTTCTTAAACCATTTTTTTTTGCGCTTCCTCTGCACGTTTCCACATTGTTCTAAAAGAAAAAAAAATTGTATTAATTGTAATAGAGAGAATCAACCTAAAAAAGCTTTATTATTTATAGTTCATAATGTGGTAGTGGACATCGCTGCACCTCTGCAGCCTGAGGAGATCTATGCAAACAAGTGGTCAATACTACCAATTTGTTGCAGGAATTAATACTTCTCTCTAGCTTCAAACAAATTCCTAAAGGCTATTACTGCTGGAAAAGTGTGACTGTGGGATCATCATCATTGGTAGGGCATATCAAGTACAAAAACCAGCAAGGAAAATAAGTAACTCTGGTTTCCATCGTGCATGTAAAGGCTATTGCCTACCAAGCAATTTTTTAATTCGCTCATGGCCAAAATAAAATGTGAGGCATTTGAAATGGTGTCGGTCACTAACATTGCCCATCTTGTGCTCACGTGACTGAAAAAAAGTCCTTAAAAGTAACAAAAAGATGAAATAATAAAAAGATATACATAAAAGCTAAAACAGTATAAAACAAAAGTGATAAATACAGAAACATCTTAGGGATTTGAATCTGTGAGTTCACTGCCAGAGGATTGCCTCAGAAATTTGGGCAGATGTACAATGCCACTGTCTCTCCTGATCGAACAATGAATTTTTCGGGATTAAACATTGAAAAGGTCTAATCCCCCTACCTGACAGCAACTCCTGGTCATGTGAAATGAGAATGGTAATTGTATGCCCAGAAAACGGCAGCAAAGACATTTTTAATTTATATCATATTTTCTTACAGGAGCTACCTAGTGAAATAAGATTACGACTTTATTTCTGAGCATACTTTCACCAACCTAAGACACACCAAAACGCGACATTGTTATATCGATAATTCAGGTTGCGTTACATTTCTGTGGTTTCTCAAGGCAAAAAATCCTGGAGCTTGAAACCCACAGAAGCAATTATGTCCTTGATCACAGATATGGCCATGGATGGTTTTGAGACCAGATTATTATGATATGGCATCTCCATTTCTGCTATGTGATGTTTCTGATATGAGATGGGACCAGCCTGCCTTATGGACAATTATTTTCACCTGTGATATAGCACCTGTTTGCAAATGAGGAATTGCACAGTAATAGGTTGCTCTTCCAGAAACGATCAGCCTCTTACTAATTTGCGACTTCTGAGCACCTGCGATCCAGCATTCTGGAGTGCATTTCAGATAACCAGACATAGCGGTGGTCACAGGGTGAATGTGAAATTCATTTCCTTTCAGAATGAGTTCTTGAACACGGAGGGTTTCAGTTAATTGAAGGTGAAACAACAGCTACTGATGAGTTGTAATTGGTTTTCACTCTACCAAGCGTGTATAATACAGTGCCTTGCGAAAGTATTCGGCTACCTGGAACTTTTCAACCTTTTCCCACATATCATGCTTCAAACATAAAGATACCAAATGTAATTTTTTGGTGAAGAATCAACAACAAGTGGGACACAATTGTGAAGTTGAATGAAATTTATTGGTTATTTTAAATTTTTGTGGAAATACAGAAACTGAAAAGTGGGGCATGCAATATTTTTCGGCCCGTTTATTTTCAGTGCCGCAAACTCACTCCAGAAGTTCATTGTGGATCTCTGAATATCCAATGTTGTCCTAAATGACTAATGATGATAAATATAATCCAACTTTGTGTAATCAAGTTTCCGTATAAATGCACCTGCTCTGTGATAGTCTCAGGGTTCTGTTTAAAGCACAGAGAGCATCATGAAGACCAAGGCATACAACAGGCAGGTCCGTGATATTGTTGTGGAGAAGTTTAAAGCCGGATTTGGATACAAAATTATTTCCAAAACTTTAAACATCCCAAGGAGCACTGTGCAAGTGATCATATTGAAATGGAAGGAGTATCATACCACTGCAAATCTACCAAGACCCGGCCATCCCTCTAAACTTTCATCTCAAACAAGGAGAAGACTGATCAGAGATGCAGCCAAGAGGCCCATGATCATTCTGGATGAACTGCAGAGATCTACAGCTGAGGTGGGACAGTCTGTCCATAGGACAACAATCAGTCGTACACTGTACAAATCTGGCCTTTATGGAAGAGTGGCAAGAAGAAAGCCATTTATCAAAGTTATCCATAAAAAGTGTTGTTTAAAGTTTGCAACAAGCCACCTGGGAGACACACCAAACATGTGGAAGAAGGTGGTCTGGTCAGATGAAACCAAAATCGAATTTTTTGCCAACAATGCCAAACAATATGTTTGGCGTAAAGGCAACACAGCTCATCACCCTGAACACACCATCCCCACTGTCAAACATGGTGGTGGCAGCATCATGGTTTGGGCCTGCTTTACTTCAGCAGGGACAGGGAAGATGGTTAAAATTGATGGGAAGATGGATGGAGCCAAATACAGGACCATTCTTGAAGAAAACCTGTTGGAGTCTGCAAAAGACCTGAGACTGGGACGGAGATTTGTCTTTCAACAAGACAATGATCCCAAACATAAAGCAAAATCTACAATGGAATAGTTCACAAATAAACGTATCCAGGTGTTAGAATGGCCAAGTCAAAGTCCAGACCTGAATCCAATCGAGAATCTGTGGAAAGAGCTGAAAACTGCTGTTCACAAACGATCTCCATCCAACCTCACTGAGCTCACTTTTCAGTTTTTGTATTTCGACAAAAATTTAAAATAACCAATAAATTTCATTCAACTTCACAATTGTGTCCCACTTGTTGTTGATTCTTCACCAAAAATTTACGTTTGGTATCTTTATGTTTGAAGCATGATATGTGGGAAAAGGTTGAAAAGTTCCAGGGAGCCAAATACTTTCGCAAGGCACTGTATATACACACACACATAAGAGACCACCACATCAAAACCCTGTTATGGGCAGCCCATTCTCCAAACCTGAACCCCATTGAAAACCTCTGGAATGTGATCAAGAGGATGATGGATAGTCACAAGCCATCAAACAAAGAACTGCTTAAGTTTTTTGAGCCAGAAGCAGTGTGAAAGACTGGTGGCAAGCATGCCAAGATGCATGAAAGCTGTTTTAAAAATCATGGTTTTTTCCACAAAATATTGATTTCTGAACTCTTCTTGAGTTAAAACATTAGTATTGTTGTTTCTAAATGATCAGGAACTTGTTTTCTTTGCATTATTTGAGGTCTGAAAGCACTTTTTTTTTTAATTTTGACTATTTTTCTTTGTCAGAAAAAAAATAAAAAATTTATTACTTCGAAATTCGGAGACATGTTGTCAGAAGTTTATAGACTAATAGAACAAGTCACATTTTACTAAAAAATATACCTATAAAGAGAAAAATCAGACAAACTGAACATTTGATTAATTTTTGCCGGAGCTGTGTATAAATATATATATATATATATATATATATATATATATATATATATATATATATATATACGAGTGAGGAGTCACTTGAAGGAAAAGCGTCGGGACACCAAGGAGGGAAAGGGCAGGGCCTCTTATACAGGGATATTTGTGGACTGCCCTTATTATGGCAGGAGTTTCTGGGAACAGTCAAGAGTAAGCCGCTATAGGGACCTATAGGGTGAACCGGCACTTCTTGAATTCATGCTCCTACAGAGCGCACTGGGTACACAGCTATACCGATCTTATAGCAAGGACTTCAGATTGGGAGAGAGAATTCCTTTTTATAGGTCTCTGATTACATCTGAATCTTGATTCTGTTTATATGCTTAACTTGAACTATGATATGTCCTATTGCTATTAGGGTGATTATAATTTGAAAACTGTCATTTGTCTGTTTGACATTAATCATCTACAAGCAAATGGATATGTAAGCATATTTATCCTATATACACAATTGATGGATAGTTGAGTGTTCTTTCACTGTGGCTCCCTTATTGTAGGGGTAGTCACTTTGATTACCTTATTACTTATACCAGGGAGGATTTACCTTCAGGAATCGCAGTCTATCTGGGTCTCTGTTCGTACGTCAATCCCTTTTTATGGTGGCACCAATTTACATATTTTAGCGATATTAGTAAAAGCTAAGTTTTACTTCTCACATTTTGCTGTTACTTTAATTTATGACTCGCAAAGGAGATGCTGCCACGTGTCCAGTGATATTGGTTTTATGTACCTAATTCATAACAGTGCCTATTACAAATTTTCTACTATGTTATTTCTATACAGCCTATACGGGCTCCATGGTCACAGATAAAATGTTGCCATCAAACTCACTTGTACCTAACCTCTACCTCAAGGTTAGCTACCAAATGCACCTTTAGTGCAAAGCAGGGGATGAACAGTAAAGGCATAATAAGCACATATGAGGCTGTAGACTTCAGATCAGGAAACCTATGGAGAATCTTTGCATCTCTGTTCATACTCAGACCATGACAACGAGGCGTGAATCCAGCCTAAGAACACCATATACATCATAAATTTATCCACCAAACCCATAGATGGCAATAGGAATGGTGGATTATCTAATGTATATGGAGGCCCCGATCACTTTACCAAAGACAGATGTCAGTGGAAAAGGATCCAACGGCCAAATCTTTTTTTTCACAAGTAGATAAGAGCATTCTGGCAGCAGCACACTTCTATCTTTCTATATAACTGTTTTTCAGAACCATACATTTTTTGCTAGGCTGTAAACGTATCCGCGAGATTAACGGAAGCAGTGGTCCTGAATTACATAGCGCTGCTGCTGCTGCCTCAATTGCCAGAATAAGTGCTAGTGATGATCCTCTGCATTCAACCCTATATATGCCGTGGCCTATAACGACCAAGGTAAATAGAAGATGTCACCCACTACCCCCCTGCGATACGATTGCAAGTCTCGATGGTTTCTATTTCAACCAAATATGGCCATTACCTTTCTACTCCTAATAGACCCTCTTAAAGCCATGGACTAATAGAATGTCTGTTAGCGTTTTTCTGACAGACATAATAAATTGCAATATGGAAACAATCTCATTGAATTTCAAGTTCCCTGGGGAAACAAACAAAAAAAAAGTCCAAAAATAAAATGTTTAAAAACAAAGAATAAAAAAATAAAACCTTTTTGGAAGTGAATTGAGCAGCAGGGTGATTTGCTGTTGAAGTAGAAAAAAAAATCTCTCTTTAAATCTTCTGCTTCAGCGAGTGTGAGCGAGCAGAGTGTGACCGGTGTGCAAGTGCGAACGGTGGTAAGTGTGACTTGAGATTCAGTGAAGAAGTATTTGGAAAACCTTTAACAAATACCTGTGTGAATTGGTGTGAGTCGCTGAATTGTGGGTTACTGAGTGCGTTTCTAGCTGTTCTATTTTTGAGGGCTTTTTAAACCTATTTTTCTCTCTAAAGGATTAATTTCTTATTTTACTATCTGTGTTTGAGGGTTAACTATATTGCATTTAAATCTTGAGGTGTAGCTATATTCACAAGGGGTTAAATAAGGGTGGGGGTTCATAATTAAGGGTTTATCAGGGCCAGCTGGTTGGGGCTCAAGTCTTTTTGGAAGTGCATTTGAGCAGCAGGGTGATTTGCTGTTGAAGGAGAAAAAAAAATCTATCTTTAAATCTTCTGCTTCAGCGAGTGTGAGCGAGCTGAGTGTGACCGGTGCGTAAGTGCGAACGGTGGTAAGTGTGACTTGAGATTCAGTGACTTTGGATTCAGGGAGTTGACAAGGGAGGAATTACTGAATTGCTGTTATATTTTATTAATACTTTTTATTTATTTTTACTTATCTTTGCTGTCTGGTGAAATCCCCATTAGAAATGTGCTCCACTATTGCCAATGCCATCCAGTGTACATCTTGCCACATGTATACAGTCCTTGAACAGCCGGTCGAGGGTGCATACTGCTGTGTGAGATGTGAGCACGTTGTGCATTTGGAAGCCCAAATCCTGGATCTAAATGTGCAGCTGGCAACACTGAGATCCATAGACAATATGGAAAGGAGTCTTCTGCCCACTGAGCAGACGCTCAATGGGATAGATGAGGGAGGATGCTAGGATGGAGCTGCAGGACAGTGAAGCAGCAAGCTGGGTGACAGTTAGAAGGCGGGGTAGAAGGAAGAGCGCCAGGGAGGCTAGTCCTGTTCTGGCACACCCCAATAAGTTTGCAAAGTTGGCAGATGACGGGGTGTCAGTACAGGGGTAGCACTTTTGCAGCCAGGCACGTCCTCTGAAAGCCGGAGGAGTGTCTGCTCCAGTAAGGGGGGAATTAGGAGAGCAGGGCAGGCCAGACAGGTGCTGGTAGTGGGGGACTCAATTATTAGGGGAACAGATAGGGCAATCTGTCACAAAGACAGGGATCGTCGAACAGTGTGCTGCCTACCTGGCACTCGAGTCCGACATATCACTGATCGGGTTGACAGATTACTGGGAGGGGCTGGTGAGGACCCAGCAGTCATGGTGCACATTGGCACAAATGATAAAGTTAGAGGTAGGTGGAAGGTCCTTAAAGATGATTCCAGGGAATTAGGCTGCAAGCTTAAAGCAAGGACCTCCAACGGGTATTTTCTGAAATAATGACTGTAGCATGTGACACACCAGAGAGGCAACGGGAGATTAGGAAGGTTAATAAGTGGCTCAAGAAATGGTGTAAGAAGGAGGGGTTTGGGTTCCTGGAGAACTAGGCCGACTTCTCAGTTGGCTACAGGTTCTATGCTAGGGATGGGCTGCACCTCAATGGGGAGGGTGCAGCTGTGCTGGGGGAGAAAATGGCTAGAAGGTTGGAGGAGTCTTTAAACTAGGGACTAGGGGGGAGGTATTCATTTTATAGGAGGTGAAGACAGTGCAGATAGAGACCTGGGCACAAATAATGAAATTGGGTGTGGGGGTGGCATGGGGGGTGGGGTTAGAACAGTTAATAATTTAAGAAAGAATAGATGTACAGAGAGATACATAAAGTGCATGTATACTAATGCCAGAAGCCTCACCAACAAAATGGAGGAATTAGAATTAATTTTGTTGGAACATAATTATGACATGGTGGGGATATCTGAGACTTGGCTGGATGAGAGCCACGACTGGGCGGTTAATTTACAGGGCTATAGTCTGTTTAGAAATGACCGTAAAAATAAGCGAGGTGGGGGTGTGTGTTTATATCTAAAATCATCCTTAAAACCCATCCTGCGTGATAATATATGTGAATCTAATGAAGATGTAGAGTCCCTGTGAGTGGAGATAAGGGGAGGGGGAAAAAAGTCTTAGTTACTTACCGTTAACGGTATTTTTCGAAGTCCATGACAGCATTACAGAGAGAGGGGATCCGCCCCTTAGAAACAGGAAACCTACAGATACAAAAAGGGCGGCACCTCTCCCACGCATCAGTTGGATTACAGAGCATAAGAGGACTACCAAGGTTAAATGGTATACAGCGAAAAATTTATGCATCACACAGTAACATTAATCAATTGTTTATTACATGTGGACTATATAAGAGGAAGAAGTGCACATAGAACACGGGTGGGAATGTAAGGGTGCTGTCATGGACTTTGAAAAATACCGTTAACGGTAAGTAAGTAAGACTTTATTCGAACGTCCATAACAGCACTACAGAGAGAATTACAGAGAGTAAAAACTACTTAGGGAGGGACTACAGCCTGCAGCACCCTTAGTCCGAAAGAAAGGTCTGAGGAAGCACCCAAATATAACCTATAATGAGTGTAAAACGTGTGTGGAGAAGACCACGTACATATCTTTACATATCCTTACATGTCTGGTCAATGGAGACTTCTGCCCTCTCTGCCCATGAAGTCGCCACAGCTCGGGTGGAATGCGCCCTTAGCCTCTCAGGTGCCGGCTTGCCCCTCGAGGTGTATGCCAGAGAAATTGCTTCCCTAATCCATCTGGCCAATGAGCTTTTTGTTATTCTACGGCCTTTGTTAATTCCCTGAAAAGAGACAAACAATGCATTGTCCCTTTTCCAGGGATCAGTGACTGCCAAATATTGCAGGAGACATCTTCTAACATCTAGAGTATGGAGTTTTATCTCTTTTTGATTAGATGGATTAGGGATGAACGAAGGGAGAACAATTTCCTGTGTTCTGTGGAAAGCGGAAGACACCTTAGGTAGGTATGCCGGATCAGGTCTAAGTATTATTCTGTCATTCAGGACGGAGTGTAAGGAGACAGTCTAGATAGTGCCTGGATGTCACTTACCCTCCTAGCCGAAGTTAATGCTATCAGGAATGCGGTTTTAAGGGAAAGAATTTTTATTGATGCTGCTGATATAGGTTCAAAAGGGGGCTCTGTTAAAGCAGTGAGAACAAGGTTCAAATCCCATGGCATGATTCTGTTCTTCACTATGGGTCTCGACCTACCCGTAGCTTTAATGAATCTACTGACCCAGTAATTATTGGCAATGTTGCAACTGAAGAGTGCCCCCAAAGCTGAAACTTGCACCTTAAGGGTGCTTGTGGAGAGACCTAAGTCCAGACCCTTTTGTAGGAATTCTAGAATCTGGGTTATCGGTGTTGGGTCCCCTGCTACCACCCCCGAGCTCTGGAGAAATTTTTTCCAAGTCCTAGCGTAGATTCTAGTTGTAACCTCTTTTCTGCTCTTAAGGAGAGTATTAATTACATTAGCAGAAAACCCCTTATCTCTCAGCAGCGACCGTTCAAAATCCACGCCGTCAGGTGGAGGCCCGCTACTCGAGGATGGTAGACTGGACCCTGGGAGAGCAGATCGGGAATATCCGGCAGGACCCACGGGTCGGCTATCGACATGTTCCTGAGACATGAAAACCATGTCCTCCTGGGCCAGAAGCCTGAAGATCTTCATCTGTAGGAAACCCGTCCTTCAGGAACAGGAAACCAACTGATGCGTGGGAGAGGTGCCGCCCTTTTTGTATCTGTAGGTTTCCTGTTCCTAAGGGGCGGATCCCCTCTCTCTGTAGTGCTGTCATGGACGTTCGAATAAATAGTAAATTACTGATAAGGGTTTGTTATAAGTCTCCAAAAATAATGGAAGCAACGGAGAATATCCTCGTAAAGCAAATAGATGAAGCAACGACTCAAGAAGAAGTCATTATTATGGGGGACTTCAACTACCCTGAAATACATTGGGGAACAGAAACCTGCAGTTCCAGCAAAGGTAAAAGGTTTTTGACAACTATGAGAGACAATTACCTTTCACAACTAGTTCAGGACCCAACAAGAGGGGGGGCACTGCTAGACCTAATATTAACGAACAGGTCAGACCGCATATCAAATATAAGGGTTGGGGGTCACTTGGGTAATAGTGATCACAAAAAAATAAGCTTTCATGTATCCTTTAATAAGATGTGTAGTAGAGGGGTTACAAGGACACTAAACTTCAGGAAAGCAAATTTCCAACGGATGAGAGATGATCTTAGTGCAATAAACTGGGACGATATCCTGAGACATAAAAATACACAAAGAAAATGGGAGACGTTTATTAGCATCCTGAATAGGACCTGTGCACAGTATATACCCTATGGGAATAAACGTGCTAGAAATAGGAGGAAACCACTACGGCTAAATAGAGCTGTAAGGGGCGCAATAAGTGACAAAAAGAAAGTGTTTAGGGAATTAAAGCAAGTAGGTAGTGATGAGGCATTAAATAAATACAGAAGACTGAATAAATTCTGTAAAAAGCAAATCAAGACAGCAAAGATTGAGGCAGAGAGACTCATTGCCAGAGAAAGCAAAATTAATCCCAAAATATTCTTTAACTACATAAATAGCAAGAAACTAAAAAATGATAGTGTTGGTCCCCTTAAAAATAGTCTGGGTGAAATGGTGGATGAGGATGAGTAAAAAGCCAATATGCTAAATGACTTTTTTTCAACAGTATTTACACAAGAAAACCCCATGACAGGTAACATAATCAGTGATAAAAAAATTTCTCCATTAAATGTCACCTGCTTAACCCAGCAGGAAGTACGGCGGTGTCTAAAAATCACAAAAATAGACAAATCCCCGTGCCCGGATGGGAAACACCCCCGAGTACTGCAGGAATTAAGTTCAGTCATAGATAGACCATTATTTTAATCTTTAAAGATTCCATAGTAACAGGGTCTGTACCACAGGACTGGCGTATAGCAAATGTGGTGCCAATATTCAAAAAGGGGACAAAAACTGAACCTGAGACTTATAAGCCAGTGAGCTTAACCTCTATTGTGGGTAAAATCCTGGAGGGTTTTTTAAGGGATACTATATTGGAGTATCTGAAGAAAATTAACCTCATGACACAATATCAACACGGGTTTACGAGGGACCGTTCTTGTCAGACTAATCTGATAAGCTTTTATGAAGAGGTAAGTTCCGGACTGGACCAATGGAATGCAGTGGACGTGGTGTTCATGGACTTCTCAAAAGCTTTTGATACGGTGCCACACAAAAGGTTGATACATAAAATGAGAACAATGGGGACAGGGGAAAATATGTGTGAGTGGGTTAAGAACTGGCTCTTGGTTAGGAAACCTAGGGTGGTTATTAATGGAGCACAGTCGGACTGGGTCACGGTTAGCAGTGGGGTATCACAGGGGTCAGTATTGGGGCCGCTTCTCTTTAACATATTTATTAATGATCTTGTGGGGGGCATACAGAGTAGTATTTCACTATTTGCAGATGACACTAAACTCTGCAGGGTAATAAATACAGAGGAGGATAATTTTATATTACAGGAGGATTTATGTAAACTAGAAGCTTGGGCTGATAAATGGCAAATGAGCTTTAATGGGGATAAATGTAAGGTCATGCACTTGGGTAGAACAAACAAGATGTATAATTATGTGCTTAATTGTAAAACACTGGGCAAAACTGTCACTGAAAAAGACCTAGGTGTATGGGTGGACGACAAACTCACATTTAGTGGCCAGTGTCAGGCAGCTGCTGCAAAGGCAAATAAAATAATGGGATGCATTAAAAGAGGCATAGATGCTCATGAGGAGAACATAATTTTACCTCTATACAAGTCACTAGTGCGACCACACTTAGAATACTGTGTGCAGTTCTGGTCTCCGGTGTATAAGAAGGACATAGCTGAAATGGAGCGGGTGCAGAGAAGAGCGACCAAGGTTATTAGAGAACTGGGGGGTCTGCAATACCAAGACAGGTTATTACACTTGGGGTTAATTAGTTTGAAAAAACGAAGGCTTAGGGGTGATCTTATTACAATGTATAAATATATGAGAGGACAGTACAAAGACCTTTCTAATGATCTTTTTACTCTTAGACCTGTGACAGGGACAAGGGGCATCCTCTACGTCTGGAGGAAAGAAGGTTTAGTCATAATCACAGATGCAGATTCTTTACTGTAAGAGCAGTGAGACCTCTCTGCCGTATGATGTTGTAATGAGTGATTCCCTACTAAAATAATAATATTACAGGCAATATTCACTAGTTTCCTAGATATTGCGTTGATCCAGGCAGCTAGTCTGATTGTCGTATGTGGAGTCGGGAAGGAATTTTTTTCCCCAATGTGAAGCTTACCGTTTGCCACTTGGGTTTTTTTTGCCTTCCTCTGGATCAACATGTTAGGACAGGTTAGGATAGGATATGGTTTGAACTAGATGGACTTAAAGTCTTCCTTAAACCTTAATAACTATGTTACTATGTTTTTCCTCCCATTTAAAAATGCTATATCATGTAAAAATATGAAAAGAAAACAATAAATATCTGCACATTATTGGTATTGTCTCGTTCGTAATAAGGTATTCAAGTATCATTATTTTATCTGTTGGTTTTTTACACTTGACAAAGATGCCAATGCGCCATTGTAACGTGTAGTAAATAACAAAGAACCTTCTTAGAATACTGCAGCAAGAGACTTCTTTACAGCAGCGCAGCCAATTTTTAAACAGGTTTTTATCCTGCTTTGGCCATTTGTCTGTATAATTTCTCCCAAGCCTCAGGGTAAGGTCAGCTGGCTGTCTAAACCTTTATAGCGGTTGTGTCTTCACACAACCACCCAAGGTGAGCAACCCTATTGTTTTTACTATATTAGTGTTTTACCCTATTGTGCGCCTCTCTCTACAAAGTCACTGTTTCCTCATCATTATTTAAAGAATACACAGTGAATATTGGAAAAATAAAATAAACAACAAATACCAGAATTAAGGTTTGTGCACACGTTAAGTATTTGTTGTAGACATTTCTGCTGCAAATATTGAGGAAGTATTTGATGCATTTTTCCTCTAATCATTAGAATAGGTGAAATGCTGCAAAATGCAGAAAGAATTGATATGCTATATAAAATTTGCAAGGAAATAATAAGCAATGCGTGCATAAGACTTCTGGAATCACACAAACTTTTCTGGTACTGGGAAATACCTCAGGTTTTGCAAAAAATACCATAGTGCAATGCACGCATGCCCACAGAGTTGGCTCTGAGTCACTCTGGCATGCATGTCATAGGTTAGCCACCATTGCACTATGTACTTTTTCTCAGGCCTTTTATGTACGTATTGCACTTCGAGCACACAGCGCGTTCACTAGCCAGTGCCAGTGTCCAGACGTACCCTGTTGGCAGAGCTAGTGTAAGGGCATGTTCACACTGGGCATTTTTTTGCTGCTTTTTTATGCTAATTTTCAGCTGCTTTTTACAACAGTACCAGCAAAGCCTATGAGATTTCAGAAATCTCATGCACACACATTTTTTTTGTCATCAGGATTTTGTGTTTTGCAGCGTTTTTTTGACATAAAGCATGTCACTTCTTTGTGAATTTTTCAGCGTTTTTCACCCATTGACTTGAATGGATAGTGAAAAAATGCTGCAAATATGCAGGTTGATTTTTTTTGCAGCGTATTTGCTGCAGAAAAGTCAAGGACAGCAGGATGTGACCTGACAGGGGCCCAAGAGGTAAGGGGGCCCATTTCTATCTCCAAAGCAGGTGCAATTTTGCATTTTTAAGAGCTCTTGAACTGCAAAAGGCCCATATATTGTTCTTTGCACAGGGGCCCTTTTCTGTTTGTGTCCGCCAGTGCTCTAGATGGCAGGCTGCATGGTTGCATGATGCGACCATAGAGCCTGTCTTCCAGCAGAGACACAGAGCAGCGGACTCAAACCCCATTCACTTCAATGGGGGGCCCGACAATACAGTGTTTGACATGCTGTCATATGCATGACAGCGTGGCAAACAATAATTCTGGTAGGCGGTGAGTTCACCGCAGTTGAAATTCAACGGAGTGAAGTCGCCTCTACACCATGCAACTTTCTCACGGTGCTAGCGGCGATCTCATCGAGGTCACCTCAGTACAGCCCGGCTGTAAACGCAGCCTCAGTGACATCACCGCTAGTCACTGAGGCTGCACTCACAGCACCTCATTCACTAGTGGTTCTCAGCCTGAAAAGGTTGAAAACTAATTATCCCCAGACATGGATTACAGCGTGTGGTGAGGGATATTGTTTTTTATTTTTGTTTTATTACAGAAGACCAGGGTGTCGTGGGAATGGGCGAGGTCGTAAGTATGGTTTAATTAAGAGTTATTAAAGTAGTCTGTGTCTTTCTTTCAATTAAAGGACTTTATTCTTGGTGTGTGCGCTTTTATACAATATGACTATGTGGTTAGTAATGGGGGCTTCTTATTGACGTCTCTCCATTACTAACCTCAGATCTTGATGTCATCTGACAATATAAAGGTGACATCTACCCCCCAACTATTACCCCACTTGCCACTGCTACAGGGCAATTGGGAAGAGCGAAGCTAAGTGCCAGAATTGGTACATCTTACTGATGCGCCTTTTCTTGAGGGGCTGCGGGGAACCAGTATCCATGGCCCCTTCCTAGGCTAGTAATATTAGCCTGCAGCTGTCTGCATAGCCTTTGCTGGTTATTAATAATAGGGGGATCTTACATCATTTTTTTAGGGTCCCCCATTTTAATGGCCAGCAAAGGCTAAGTATACAGCTGTGAGCTGACATTATTAGCCTGCGAAGCTCCATGGGTATTACCCCCTTCCCAGGCTATAAAGATCTGCCCCAGCTGTCGGCTTTCCCTCTGCTACTGTTGGTTAGAGAGCTGCAGAATCACACTGTCAGATGCCAGCGAGACCACGCAGATGTAACTGTGACCCGCGGTATGGTAAATCATTACCACCGGTCAGAGAGTCGCTGTTCCCACGCTGTGAAATGACAGCGTGAGCCTGCAGCTGTGAGGTAAAAAGGGTTGCATCCCGCAGCTGTCAGTTTTGCCTGGCTGATTATCAAAAATACAGGGGACCCCACAATTTTTTTTAAATTATTTATTTAGAGTGCAGGCGCCAGCTGATGAATACTCCCATCAGCCACGCCTGCTCTCGCTGTTATTAGTTGCAGGAGGCGTTGGCTGACCGGAAGTAAATTTTTTTATCTCCGATCACAGCAGTGGGCTCACACTATCATTTGACAGCATGGGAAGCATGGCTCTCTGACTGGCTGTAAAGATTTTACCGCCGATGAGGGGCAGTGCTTGCCACACTGTCATGCATATGACAGTATGGCAAACACTGGATGTTCTGGCCCCTCCAGTCAAGTGAATAGGGTCCGGGTTCAGGCTCGAGTAGTTTTAGTGCCTAAACCGAACCTTTTCTTTTAACTGTTCACCAAACATCCAGGGTTTTCGCTCATATCTGGTAGTAATACGCATCTTTCAAGAATATTACTGGTGTGACGTAGCAATCTCTAGTGGATTGGGGTATACTCACTTGACGGAAATATGCAACTGTACAGGAGCAGATTCACCTTTAAACAAGTCAAAAACTCTGGTTTATTATAACATCATAAACCACTCCGTAGCCCATGGTAGGACATGTGAACAGTAGAGTTGAGCGAAACAGGTCGGTCAGATTCAAAAATTACCGACTTTCGCCAAAGTCAGGTTTGGCCAAGCGAAACCCGACCATAGCGTGAGGTCGGCCATGCGGTCGTCGACCCGAGCGCCCAAGTCGGTTTTCCCAGAATGCTTGCAGGCGCCTTTTCTCAGCCAATGAGCAAGGACGCACACTGTGGGCAATGCCATAACATGGGCTGCGGCCACTACCATCTTAGAGAAGGTCATTGCAGTGATTGGCTTGCTTTGTGTGGCGTCACAGTGGCTATAAAAGTCCTGACCGCCGACCGCCATTTTACTTCTGCTGATCTTAGCGTATGGAGAGGTTGCTGCGGCTGTTTCTCAGTAGGGAGAGAGTTAGGCAGGAAAAAAAAAGTTATTCAGTGCTTGTGCTGATAGCGATTGTGCTGTATAGTTAGTGTGCAGTGGCAGGGGAGGATTTTGTTGTGTGCAGCAGCGCTGGTTATTAGGCTGCCTGCCAGTGACAGGGGAGGAATTTCTTGTGTGCAGCAGCAGAGCTGATTATTAGGCTGCCTGCAAGTGACAGGGGAGGAATTTCTTGTGTGCAGCAGCAGAGCTGATTGTTAGGCTGCCTGCCAGTGACAGGGGAGGAATTTCTTGTGCGCAGCAGCAGAGCTGATTATTAGGCTGCCTGCCAGTGACAGGGGAATTTCTTGTGTGCAGCAGCAGAGCTGATTATTAGGCTGCCTGCTAGCTGTATTGCTGTGTGTACACTGCTGTGCAGACTGCTTTTTACACAGCACCTACACAGCACCTACACAGCACTAATACTTTTATTCTTGTTTTCTGCACAGTTACCGAGCGTTCATTTTTTCCCACACCATATAGAGCTGTACGCTCCTCACACACTACAGTGTACCGGCTGGTATCACGGACAAATACATGCTGACTATCTGTGTGTGACTCCGGAAATATATACGGAGATTTCAATTTTCCCCAAAACCGCTGGTATCTTCTGATACAGTACAGTTTTTCTACCTTCTGTATTACGGTCAAATCCATACTGAGAGAGCGTCTGTATGTTACTCCGGAAATATATACGGAGATTTATAATTACCCCTACAATTTATACGCCTGGTATCTTCGGACACATTAGCCTTTTTTGCTTTTTATATTCTGGTCTACTCCATACTGAGCCTGTGAGTGTCTGTGTGTTACTCCGGAAATATATACGGAGATTTAAAATTACCCCAACACTGTATACAGCTGTACGCTTCTGATACATTACCCTTTTTCTACTTTTTATATTCTGGTGTGATCCATACTGAGCCTGTGAGAGTCTGTGTCTGACTCTCGAAATATATACGGAGATTTAAAATTACCCCTACACTGTATACAACTGTACGCTTCTAATACATTATTCTTTTTCTACTTTTTATATTCTGGTGTGATCCATACTGAGCCTGTGAGCGTCTGTGTGTTACTACGGAAATATACACGGAGATTTACAATTACCCCAATACTGTATACAGCTGTACGCTTCTGATACATTATCCTTTTTCTGCTTTTTATATTCTTGTCTAATCCATACTGAGCCTGAGAGCTTCTGTGTCTGACTCCAGAAATATATAGGGAGATTTACAATATTTTCACTATACTATATATACCTGATATCTGGTGATACAGTACCCTTTTTCAGCTTTTTATATTCTTGTCTAATCCATACTGAGCCTGAGAGCGTCTGAGTCTGACTCCTGAAATATACGGAGATTTACAATCATCCCTAGACTGTATACAGCTGTATGCTATATCTGCTGGTATTTTGGGTACATTTTCCCAAAAATGAGGAAGTATGGTGGAAGAGGTGTGGGGGGCCAGCTGGTACTGATGGTGGTGGTGGTGGTGCATCTACTGGAAGTGCCAAAAAGCACAATAGCACCTAAGGCAGGAGGTGTTGAGCCGGCGTCATCGTCTGGCTCAAGAAGGCTTGGAAGGCTCCTTTTCTGGGAGTAGGTAAACCGATTTTAAAGCCGGAGCATCAGGAACAGGTTTTGGCTTACATTGCCGAAACAGCCTCCAGCTCTATCACCTCCTCTTCTGAAGTTTCAAAAAATGCAAGCACTGAGTAGTCAGTGCAGGCTCATGGTCAGGAACAACACCTTTCCTTGTGTCCTTCACCCCCACCAAAATTGAAGGATGCTGCAGGCCACACTTCTGATTACTCCATGGAGCTCTTTTCACATACCATGCCTGGGTTATCAAGTCAAATCCTGAATTCCCCAGTCCAAGATGAATCTGACTTGGAGTGCACTGATGCACAGCCACTGCTAGATGATTCTGCTAGTACATTCACCCACAGCACTACATTGCCCTCGCAGTCTCCTGAGCCAGAATCTGACCCTGATGAAACTCAGGTGCCCCTTCCCGCATACTTTACCACCTTACACGGTGACACAGAGGAAGGTGCACATGAATCTGAGGAGGAGGTGATGGATGACCCAGTTGTTGACCCGGATTGGCATCCATTGGGGGAAGAGGGTGCCGCTGGCAATAGCTCAGAACAGGAGGAGGATCCGCAGCAGGCATCGACATCGCAGCTGCGGTTATCTGGCAGGCTCGTAGCAGTCCAAAAATGTGTTAAAACAACAAAAAGAGTTGCAGGACAGCTTGGCCAGATGGTCAAATTAGCACCGCGTGCAAGCCCTGAAAACTTTTCCCATACTAGGAAGAGTGCAGTGTGGCACTTTTTTGACCAAAATCCTATTGATGAGGCAAAGGTTATCTGTAAGAAGTGCGGAAGGACCCTTAGCCAAGGGAAAAATCTCAGAAATTTGAATACCAGTTGCATGCTTAGACATTTAAATACCATGCACTTGCAAGTGTGGACAGACTACAATATCTCAGGTAGCACATGTGCACCTGCTCTGACTGAAGGTAGCCAGCAACGCTACATCGCTTCCCCCACTGTAAGCCCATCAGTTAGCACACCACCAGTAAGAAATGTTGAGGTGTCGTCGCAAGGCCAAATCAGTCAGGGAGTCACAATGTTTATGCACCGAAAAAGTGAATCTAGGCCATCACCACCACCACCACCATCACCATCACCAACCCCCTCTCAGTCCGCCATGTCCACCGCTAGATCCCCCATATGCAGCTCTCAAGTCCAGCTCACCCTAAAAGACACTCTGAGTAGGACAAGAAAGTACTCATCTTCTCATCCGTGTACACTGGCTTTGAACGCCTACATTGCCAAACTGATCTCATTAGAGATGATGCCCTTCCGTTTGGTTGAAAGCGCAGCGTTCCGAGAGTTCATGGCCTACGCTGTCCCACGCTATGACCTACCCAGTCGGCACTTCTTTTCTAGAAAAGCCATCCCTGCCCTCCACCTGCATGCGAAAGACCGCATTGTCCATGCACTCAAACAATCAGTGAGTGGAAAGGTGCACCTCACAACAGATGCATGGGCCAGTAGGCATAGCCAGGGCCGTTACATGTCCATCACTGCGCACTGGGTTAATGTGGTGGATGCAGGGTCCACAGGGGACAGCGATGGTGGGATAGTGCTGCCTAGCCCACAGTATAGGCAACAGTTGGCTGTATGCGTTCGACCCTCCAACTCCTCCTCCAGAAGCGAAAGCGCGTCGTAAGAGCGCAGTGGCACGAGAACTCCATCTACAGCTGCCAATATTGCACACAGGTGTCCCACTATCGAACAGCTAGTGGTAAGCGTCAGCAGGCTGTTTTAAGGATGATGTCTTTGGCGTCAACAGACACACCGCGGAGGTACTGGCCAACTACTTGCAGCGAGAAACTGAGTGATGGCTGGGCAGTCTACATCTTGAGCCAGGCAAGGTAGTCAGTGATAACGGCCGTAATTTTGTGGCGGCCATAGCCCTTGCAAAACTCAGACACATACCTTGCCTTGCTCACACCTTGAACCTGGTGGTGCAGTGCTTCATAAATAATTATCCGAAGTTACCAGCCCTGCTCCATAAGGTGCGAAGACTGTGCTCGCACATCCGTCACTCACCCGTAGACTCCAGTCGTATGAAGAGGCTGCAGCGATCGCTCCACCTCCCCAAGCACCACCTAATCATAGACATTGCAAAAAGGTGGAACTCCACCATGCACATGGTTGAGAGGCTGTGCGAACAGAGGCAGGCTGTAATGCATTTGTGGGAGGATACACGGGCAGGCAGTTTGAGGGCAAACATCGAGTTGGGTGTGCAGTGGTCAAAGTTGAACGACCTCTGAAAAGTCCTTCAGTGTTTTGAGGAATGCACACGGCTGGTAAGCGCAGTTGACGCCATCATAAGCATGAGCATCCCACGTATGCGTCTGCTCATGAAAATTTTGACACATATTAAGGATCAAGCATCTGAAGCAGAGGAGGAGCAGGTGGAGGGAAGCCTTGATGACAGACAGGCATTGTCTGCTCAGGGAACTGTCCTGGACGAGGTGGAGGAAGAAGAGGAAGAGGAGAAGGAGGAGGGGGATGATTATTTTGGGGAGGAGGATGCTTCTCAGGGGGCAAGAGAAAATGTTGGCTTGCCAAGGTCAGGTACAGGGTTTGTGCATGACTGGAAGGATGTGGATTTGGCAGAAAGTGCTCCTCCACCCACCACTGGCAGTGCATCATTGACACCAGGAACATTGGCCCACATGTGTGATTATGTATTGCCGATCCTAAAAAGGGACCCCCGCATTGCCAAAATGATGAAGGATGATGACTACTGGTTGGCCAGCATCCTCGATCCACGCTATAAAGGCAAATTACAGAACATCATGCCACAGGAGAACCTAGAGCTAATATTGGCTTACAAGCAACTCTGGTAAACCGTTTGTTAGAGGCATTCCCAGCACACAGCAATGGTGCAGGTTCTACCATGAGCCGTACTGGGCCAAATGGAAGAGGTGTTTGTGGGGTGCACACAGCTGAAGTGGCGTTGGAGACAGGGGTTTCATGACCATGTTGTGGACTGATTTCTCGAGTACAGCTCACACGACTGTCAATACTGAATCGATTGCAACAGACAGGAGTCAGCAGTTGTCAACTATGGTTCAAATTTACCTCTTCTCCCTATTGATGTTCTACCTCACAGTTCATTCCCTTTTGACTACTGGGCCAGTAAACTGGACACCTGGCCTGAATTGGCACAATGTGCCCTACAGGATCTTGCTTGCCCTGCTGGTAGTGTGCTATCAGAAAGAGTCTTCAGTGCTGCTGGATCAATCCTGACAGAAAGAAGGATCTGACTGTCGACCCAAAATGTTGATGATCTCGCCTTCATTAAAATGAACCATGCCTGAGTTTTAAAAGATTTTGTACCACCTTCCCCTGATGACACATAGGTTGCCAGTAAAATGGCTCGCTTTGTCCTGCTCTTCCTCCGACTTCTCCAATTCCTCCATTTGAAGATGCTGAACGTCCAGCCTACACCTCAACATATGCAGTTTTTCCACCTCCCTAACTGGCTTCCCCCCCAGGGCCGTTGTCAGCACCTGGTGCACCCGGCAAGTGCGATTCCCTGAGCAGGTGGGGGGGCCGACTCGTGGGCGACGGCAATGGCACAGGGCCCATCATAGTATGCAAAAGTGTCTCTGACGGTGGGGAGGCCCACTCGCCGTCAGACACACCGGCGTACTATGAGGGGCCCTGTGCCAGTGCCGTCGCCCATGAGTGGGCCCCCTGCTTGCTCAGGGCCACAGCACTTGCAATACTTCCTCTCCCTGCTTCACGCTGTGACGTCTTCCGCGTTTCCTGACAGTGACATTCAGGTCAGAGAGCGCGATGACGTCATGTCTGTACGCCCTTGCTAAACAGTCCAAGTGCAGAGAGCTGGAAGATGGCGACGTGAGGAGTCCAGAGTAGAACAGTGCCAGCGAGGAGAGGTATTTTTTTTTTTTTAATGTTTGGATCAATATATGGGGAGCATTATACACTGGAGAATGATCTATGGGCCCATCATACACTTGAGCATCATCCATGGGCGCATCACACACTGGAGCATCATCCATGGGGCCCTTCATATACTGGAGTATTCTAAATGGGGGACATCATACTCTGGAGCATCATCCATGGGCCCATTCATATACTGGAGCATTGTAAATGGGGACATCAGACATGGAGCAGCAACTACGGGGCCATAAAAACTGGAGACATTATAAATGGGGCCCATCATATACTGGAGCATTCCAAATGGGGGACATCAGACACTGGAAGCGCATTACGGGGCCCTCATATACTGGAGCATTCTAATGGGGGACATCAGACACTGGAGCAGCATTTACGGGTCCCATTATACACTGGAGCATTATAAATGGGGCCCATTATATATGAAGCATTATATTGGCCCATCATACACTGGAGCATCATCCATGGGGCCATCAATACTGGAGCATCATATGGGTTCATTATTTATGGGGCGTCATATAGGGTATGGAGCATCGTATGAGCACATATGTTGCCTATTCTGTTGGAGCATTATATGGAGCCCATTCTGTATGGAGCAATATATGGGGCCCATCATATACCGTATGGAGCTTTATATGCGACTCATTATACTGTATGGAGCAATATGTGGGGCTCATTCTACTCTTTGGGACCGTCTAAACTGTATGGCACATTATATGGGGACCATCATATACTGGAGCATTTATGTGGAGTCATCATATACTGTATGGAACATTATATGGGACCAATTATTCTGTATGGAGCAATATATGGGGCTCATTATTGTGTATGGCGCACTATGTGGTGGCCATAATACTGTATGAAGCAATATACTGTACTGTCCGTTTTTTTGAGCTATTATAGAATTTAAAATAGATATCAGTCATTAATGTAAGAAGTGAAGTATTTGTCATTGTACTATACCTATATTTCTGTGCCGTATCGGAGCATCATTAATTGTGGTATGTGTTTAAAGGGGCCCACTGACACTCTTTCGCCCTGGGCACACGAAAACCTGGAGCCAGCCCTACCCCCCACAACTTTAGCCAAATAACCCCCGTTTTCAATGCGTAACTATTATTATAAAGTAAATAAAGGTTGCCAAGCTTAAGTAATAAGAATTGATGTCGTTGGCATTGAAATGGGCACTGTAGGTGTGTTTACTGTCCTCCACTCCCTGCAGACTTTGCTTCCCCATTGACTTGCATTGGGTTTCGTGTTTCAGTCGGACCTCCGACTTTTCCCGATAGTCGGCCGATTTCGTTTGACTCGACTTTTGAGAAAGTTTCATGAAACCCGACTCGACCCTAAAAAAGGCAAAGTCGCTCATCTCTAGTGAACAGTACAGAACCCACAAACAGTCCATTTCAGTCCGGATCCGTTCACATAGTTCAAATGCCTTACGTCCGTCAGGACACCATGCCCAAGGCTCTGGGTTACCTGGCTAACAGCACCTCAGGTTTTAGCAGATTGGCTTCCTCTGACTCCATTCTGTAGTCCAGAGCCTTGGTGTCTGCTGGACCTTCAGAAGCTCCAATCAGCTCCAGTCTTACACATGGACTTCCTCCATATGCTGCACACACAGATACAAACAGGACCTTCCTGTCTTTACAGGAGCACACCCCTTGGGAGGTGTGTGGTTAACCAGTCCTACTGCTCACTTCTGGTTAACCCTAAATCCAGACCTTTACTAAAAATATAAGCTTGTGGGACTACAAGACACAGCAAACTGTCCTAGATTCAGATGGCAGTGGACATCTGTCTTTGCGATACACACCTATTCCTCAGTACACCACTAGTTGGTACATCACATACCCTCCCCCTCTGTTCAAACCAGCGGGATGAACACCTGACCACAGTCCAGGGCCCAGAGAAAAAATGTCCCCTTTTGTATCTAGATACCCATCGAGGGGACATCTCCAACTACTATAAGCATTGCCCTCTGGAACCTGATCCCTCAACATCACCTGGTCCTTAAGAGAGTTACTATCCATCCCTGTCACCAACTTCCTTTTTGTTGTACCAGATTTTGTCATCTCCCAATCGTGAGTCGTGACTTTGTTAGTCCTTCCTCTCGCCCTGAGGCCACTTCAACCGTGTGACTCACTTCCCTCCGAATATACAGTCAGGACCGACTCATTATCGTCACATACCCTATTAGATCTTCTGTCTAAGAGCCTCAACCTAGTATGCCCTCTATCTTCAGTACGTCTCCGGACAGCTCTCCGATGGCTTTTGGGGTGCCGCCCTTTTGGGACTCTGCCCCCTTTAGGGATGCCGCCCCCTTTTGGGCAACTTTCTGTGGACACCTCATCAACTCCTGGTGGATGCACTCGGATCACGGAGCGATAGAACTTGCCGAGAGCGTCACCGCAAGCCACTTCACGCATGACTACTCTGTGGACCCCCAGGACGGCTTTGCGGAGCTCCTGCTGCGGTCACTCTTGGCCCTGGAACACTCTTCCGAGCCACTGCAAACTTTCGTAGTCCACTGTTAGCGGGGTCTTACATAGGGCACACTCTATTCCCCCTTAGTACTAGCTTTTCTAGGCTCCTTGTTTAAATCACTAATAACAAGGCCCTATTAAAAATGGCGACATTCACGAAGATCACTCACCACCCATTGTCACTTTAAGGGTACTGGATTTGGAGGCTGTTCAGGGATACATATGACATCCTTCCTGGACACTGAGGAGTTCTGTGACGTTCCACTAATTTGGCTGGGATGGCTGCCGCTCCTGCCACTTGAACGGCTGCCCCCTTTACTATGCCCATGCTGACGATGAGTTGGTGATGGTAGTGGTAGCTGCTGCGGCTGCTCTCATCTCTGATCCTCTATGATGGAGTGAGAGGTCAACATAAGCACTGTTCTGTGGCTATCCTGTCCCTTTATAAGGGGGATCCACCGCACTGGCCTTGATTACACCTCTACTGTTGCCCGGTAATCACCCCTTCCCTCTCCAATCCACCCAAGGCAGGACGTGCTGAATCCACGAGCGTCCTGTCCGGTGTTTTCACCTAGGGTGCCGCCATTTTGTTTTCAGCGTGCCCCTCTGACATCACTCGGTCACTTCCATTCCCATCGCAGCTTGCGCCCATGATGTCAGGGGAGCTCGCCCCCGGAAGCGCATCCCAGCTGGGACTATGGATGCTGAGAGCAGAGAGAGCAGAGGAGGCAGGACCAAGCAGCGGACCAAGACATGCACTGCATCTCTGTTTGTGCCACCCACACATACACTAAACCCCACTGGAACCGTGGACAGCGTTTCCAGTATACTGAAGGCCGGTTCACAGGCATAAAGCCTGACACAATCTTCTGTAAAACCACCGATTCCAGCACAAGCTTCCCATCAAGGACAGGAGGCCAACTGATGCAGGGGAGAGGTACAGTCCTTTTATTTCAGTAGGTTTCCTGTCCTTGCTGGGTGATCCCTCTCTTAGGTATGCTGTCAAGGGTGAAGGGAAAATTTTATGTATGAGTGTGTCATGGCTGCTGGCCCTCCAAAATTTGAGTATGTTCATGAGTTCATAGCAGGAAGAAGTAGAAAAAATTGCACTCACCGTCCTTTAAACAGGTCCTGGAGATTCAACTGGACCTTTTGAAGCAACATTGGTGAGAAACGGCTGTCGTCCTGGAAGCATTCCATTCACCCCTGAAAACCTTATGTTTTAATTTTCCAATAAAGAACAGACGTTTTAAAGGACGTTAGGAGCGATTTTTTCCTCTACTTTTTTCTGCTATGCTGTTCATGCTATTTTATGCGCACCTCTAAAGTCTGGTTCCCTGCGTATCCATGCTTTAAACTGAGTATTTGTGGATGATGCCAGCACACATCTTTGCTATTTATGAGTTCTCCTCGAATTCGTGGGTCGAGAAGGCTGAATACCATGACATGTCTGCCAGAGTCTCAACAGTCAAGACTTTGCTGTCACCACAAGGCTAACACAAGACTTCTCTAGCCACCTACTACCTCTGATTGCCCTATAAAAATTATTAACCATAGGAAGGATGACACCACAGCTACAGAGGCAGCCATCTAATAACCCAACTCGACTACCCATCTCTATTGAAGACCCTTTCAGCTTTCTGAGATTTGGGTGGAGGACATCACCTCTGAAAATAGGGCCCACAGCTGCACCTCAATAGTTTGAGCAGCACTCTTAGATGAATAAATATCCAGAGACCAAAGTGGGGTGCATAGACCCTCACTTTGTCACTGATGATGATTTAATTCTCAGGGATTACTTTGGATTGTTTTTTGTGGTGGGATTCAGGTCAGGACAGCTGTCATTATCGTATTAGATAGATAAGAATTAATGTGCGTTTGGTTATGCTTTATTAAAGATAGTATTATGAGAACAAGTTAAACTACTCAGCACCGACTCGCAGCAGACCTGCAAATGCGCAGTCACAGATGCACTTAGCGCCAGCCACCACTGCTAGGCAACTCCTTAAAGGCCAGAATATTCTTCACCCACTCTCAATATGGAGGGTAGATTTACAGAGCCCTACCCAGACTGCTGTCGCAGGGTAGCTGTTGTCTGGTGACGCTGATGGTGTTAGAGTCAGGATACCACAGTAAGTTATAAGCTAGCAGCATGAAATCAAATGAAAATCAAAAGGGAAGCCAAAACATAAGCTAAGTAAGAAGAACCAGAAAAAACTATAAGCAACTGCTGAGAAACAGCCTGAACTTTGCCAGAAAAACTCATCCCAACACTATGCAAGGGAACTTAAACAGCACTGGACTGGAAAGTACCAGAATTTTAAATAGCACAGCGTCCCTTGTCTCACCGGCATTGAAACAAGTTGGAAGCGCGGCTTCCCGCATTTCCACATCACTCACTAATTCTACACATGAGAAACTACCATGTACAGTTGCACAATTCGTATGCTCGATAGCTCCGCCCCCAGCATGGACAGAAAGGCAGCAAAGTCTGGAAACCGGAGGAGGACGATTGGAGATCCTGTAATTGGAGGCCTTAAAGGGAATCTGTCACCACATTTTTGGGATATCAGGTAAAAATATCATTCAATTCAGTGTCACCTACGCATTATACAAGTACTTTTGATACCCCTTGTCTCTCAACCTATGATCCATAAATACCGTTTTTTTCCTCCCGCGGTGTATGTAAATATCCTTGGTCTGTCTCTCCCCCTCTCCTGGCTTGCTCTACGCATTCTTTTCGGGGAATTTCTGCGTTCGCGTATAGTTTTGGAGCTTGCGCATTCAAATGGCCTCTCACGCGTGAGCAGTATGATTTGCCCAACTGTGAGCAAAGCTGTATAACAGTATTGCGCATGTGCCGGCATACGCGATTGCGTTCTATGGCCCGGAAGTATACCTGTATACTTCCGGACCATAGAAAGCCATGGCGTATGCCGGCGCATGCGCAATAATGATTTTATGCTTTGCCCACAGTTGAGCAAAGCATACTGCGCATGCGTGAAAGGCCATTTGAATGCGCACGTGCGGTAACTATAAGCAATCTGTGATATTCTGTGGAGACGGACAATAAGCCCCGCCCATCGGGCCGGACCAAGGATATTTACATACAGTACAGACCAAAAGTTTGGACACACCTTCTCATTCAAATATTTTTCTGTATTTTCATGACTATGAAAATTGTAGAATCACACTGAAGGCATCAAAACTATGAAGTAACACATGTGGAATTATACATTACACTTTACAAAAAAGTGTGAAACAACTGAAAATATGTCTTCTATTCTAGGTTCTTCAAAGTAGCCACCTTTTGCTTTGATTACTGCTTTGCACGCAGAAAAGGTGAACGGATGGATTCTACATGCCTAGTTCCCACCGTGAAGCATGGAGGAGGTGGTGTGATGGTGTGGGGGTGCTTTGCTGGTGACATTGTTGGGGATTTATTCAAAATTGAAGGCATAGTGAACCAGAATGGCTACTACAGCATCTTGCAGCAGCATGCTATTCAATCCGGTTTACGTTTAGTTGGACAATCATTTATTTTTCAACAGGACAATGACCCCAAACACACCTCCAGACTGTGTAAGGGCTATTTGACCAAGAAGGAGAGTGTTGGGGTGCTACGACAGATGACCTGGCCTCCACAGTCACAAGACCTGAACCCAATCGAGATGGTTTGGGGTGAGCTGGACCGCTCACCGCTTCAATTTTGAATAAATCCCCAACAGTGTCACCAGCAAAGCACCCCCACACCATCACACCACCTCCTCCATGCTTCACTGGCATGAAACCAGGCATGTAGAGTCCATCCGTTCACCTTTTCTGCGTGCAAAGCAGTAATCAAAGCAAAAGGTGGCTATTTTGAAGAACCTAGAATATAAGACATATTTTCAGTTGTTTCACACTTTTTTGTAAAGTGTAATGTATAATTCCACATGTGTTAATTCATAGTTTTGATGCATTCAGTGTGATTCTACAATTTTCATAGTCATGAAAATATAGAAAAATCTTTGAATGAGAAGGTGTCCAAACTTTTGGTCTGTACTGTACATGTAAAGTACAAAGATAGTGCAGAGTAGGACAAGTTATATATGGGAGATTAAGTTTTAGTAGCCATTAGGAAAAATGTGCAACATAAGTAAATATAAGAAGTGCATAATATAATGGCTGGTAGCACAAATTAATAAGGATCACATGTTAATCTACAGTATAGTTCATAAATTATACAATATACAAGGCATATATAAAGTACATAAACAGTGCTGGGTAGCTTAAGTAACACTAGGAGACAGCTTAAAAGCTGCCAAATAAAGGATATACATACATACATATATAAGTAAATCTGATATATGCTAGTTCAGGTGCCCAATGCAGATATGGAGGTCACTTGTAAATAAAAAGCTCATACCAGAGAGTCGCCTCAGGTCCAAGCGTCCACCGCACCTGACGTACGTTTCACATATGAATGCTTCATCCAGGAGTGATGAGACGCTGGCATATAATTCTGATCAGATCGCCTGTGTGTAGCAAACATGTTTACTTGCTATGAGCACTGACCACGGCGTGATGCTCATAGCAATCTGGCAATGACAACCATAGAGGTCTGCTGCAGACCTTTGGTTGTCATGCCGACCTATCAGTGACCTGCGATCATATAACGGGGTCACCGATAGGCGGGTTTAGCAACACACTTCTGGTAAGAGACTGAAAGGGGTTAAAGTATAGTGGGTGGGGATGACAAACACTCTTCAAAAGGTGCTCTGATAAGGTGTTACCTGAACATGCTCGTGTGCTAATAATATTTGAGCATGCCGAAGATATTTTATTTTGAGTTGCTGTTGCTGCATGTCTCGTGGCTGTTCGACAGCCGCACCACATGCAGGGATTGCCTGTTTGTTAGGCCACAAGACATGAAGCCTAGGTAACTAAGACATAGTATTCGAGTACGGCGAAGACACTATTAGCACAGCACTAGTTATTACACATTACTCTATTAACTTATCAGAACTGTACACTAGCGATGAGCGACTTTGCCTTCGGGAGGGTCGAGTCAGGTTTCAGACCACATGACTATCAAAAGTCGAGTCGAACGAAATCGGCTGACTATAGGAAAAAGTCGGAGTTCCGACTGAAACTCGACCCGACCCCAATGCAAGTCAATGGGGAATAAAAGTCGGCAGTGAGTGGAAGACAGTAAACACACCTACAGTGTCCATTTCAATGCCAACAACGTCAATTATTATTACTTAAGCTTGTCGACCTTAATTTACTTTATAATAATAGTAACGCATTGAAAACTGGGGTTATTTGGCTAAAGTTGTGGAGGGGGGCAGGGCTTGGTCCAGGTTTTCGTGGTCCCCGGGCGAAAGAGTCTCAATGGGCCCCTTTAACACATACCACAATTCATGATGCTCCGATACGGCAGAGAAATATAGGTATAGTACAATGCCAAATACTTCACTTCTTACATTACATGAGTGATATCTATTGTAAATTCTATAATAGCTCAAAAATCGGACAGTATAGTCCTCCATACAGTATTATGGGCACCACAAAGTGAGCCATACAGAATAATGAGCCCCATATATTGCTCTAAACAGAATAATGAGTCCCATATATGATGCTCAACACAGAATAAAGGGCCCAATATAATATAATGCTTCATACAGTATAATGAGCCACATATATTGCTCCATACAGAATAATGAGCCCCATATATTGCTCCATACATAATTGGTCCCATTTAATGTTCCATACAGTATATGATGAGCTCCACATAATGCTCCAGTATATGATGGTCCCCATATAATGTGCCATATAATGTGCCATACAGTATAGGACAGTCCCCATAGAGTATAATGAGCCCCACATATTGCTCCATACAGTATAATGATTCGCATATAAAGCTCTATACAGTATATGATGGGCCCCATATATTGCTCCATACAAAATGGACTCCATATAATGCTCCATACAGAATAGGCCCCATATGTGCTCCATATGATGCTCCATATATAAAGGGCCCTATATGATGCACCATAAATAATGAACCCATATGATGCTCTAGTGTATGATGGGCCCCTTATATGAGGCTCCAGTGTCTGATGAGCCCCATATAATGCTCCAAATATAATGGTCCCCATATATAACGCTCCATATATAATGGGCTCCATGTGATGCTCCATATATAATGTGCCCCATATGATGCACCATATGATGCTCCAGTATATGATGTGCCCCATGGATGATGCTCCAGTCAATGATGGGCTTATATAATGCTCCATATATAATGTACCCCATATGATGTGCCATATATAATGGGCCCCGTATATAATGCTCCAGTGTATGATGGGCCCCATTTATAATGCTTTAGTATATGATGGGCCCCATGGATGATGCTTAAGTGTACGATGGGCCCCATATATTGCTCCAAACATTAAAAAAAAATGAAATACCTCTCCTCACTGGGCACTGCTCTACTCTGGACTCCTCATCATCGCCATTTTCCAGCTTTCTCCACTGTGACTGTTCAGGCAGAGGGCACACAGGTGTGACGTCATCGCGCTCTCTGACCTGAATGTCACTGTCAGGAAACGCGGAAGACGTCACAGCAGTGGAGCAGGGAGAGGTAAGTATTGCAAGTGCTGCGGCCCTGAGCAAGCAGGGGGGGGCACACTCGTGGGCGCCGGCACTGGCACAGGGCCCCTCATAGTACACCGGTGTCTCTGACGGCGAGTGAGCCCCCCCCACCTGAGCAGGGCCCCGGCACTTGCCCGGGTGCGCCAGGTGCTGATGCAGGCCTTGGGTAGGGTGTACAGCCCAGTTAAGGAGGTGGAAAAATTGGCATATGTTGAGGTGTAGGCTGGACCTTCAGCAGCTGCAAATGGAGGAATTGGAGAAGTCGGAGGAAGAGGAGGACAAAGAGAGCCATTATGCTGGCAACCTATGTGTCATCAGGGGAAGGTGGTACAGAAACCTTTGAAACCAAGGCATGGTTCATTTTAATGAAGGTGAGATCACCTACATTTTGGGTCGACAGCAGGGTCCTTCTTTCTGTCAGGATGGATCCAGCAGCACTGAAGACACTTTCTGATAGCACAATACCAGCAAGGCAAGCGAGTTCCTGTAAGGCATATTGTGCCAATTCGGGCCAAGTGTCCAGTTTACAAGCCCAGTAGTCAAAGGGGAATGAACTGTGAGGAGAACATCGATAGGGGAGGAGAGGTAATTTTGAACCATAGTTGACAACTGCTGCCTCCTGTCTGTTGCAATCGATTCAGTATTACCAGTCGTGTGAGCGGTACTCGAGAAATCAGTCCACAACATGGTCATGAAAACCCCTGTCTCCAACGCCACTTCTTCTGTGTGCACCACAAACACCTCTTCCATGTTGCCCAGTACGGCTCGTGGTAGAACCTGCACCGCTGCTCTGTGCTGGGAATGCCTCTAACAAACGGTTTACCAGAGTTGCTTGCTTGTTCGCCAATATTAGCTCTAGGTTCTCCTGTGGCATGATGTTCTGTAATTTGCCTTTATAGCGTGGATCGAGGATGCTGGTCAACCAGTAGTCGTCATCCTTCATAATTTTGGCAATGCGGGGGTCCCTTTTTAGGATGCGCAAGACATAATCACACATGTGGGCCAATGTTCCAGGTGTCAATGATGCACTGCCAGTGGTGGGTGGAGGAGCACTTTCTGCCAAATCCACATCCCTCCAGTCACGCACAAACCCTGTACCTGACCTTGGCAAGCCAACATTTTCTCTTGCCCCCTGACAAGCATCCTCCTCCCCAAAATAATCATCCCCTCATCCTCCTCCTCTTCTTCTTCTTCCTCCACAAAGTCCCGGACAGTTCCGTGAGCAGACAATGGCTAACTGTCATCAAAGCTTCCCTCCTCCTCCTCCACTGCAGACACCTGATCCTTAATGTGCGTCAAAGTTTGCATGAGCAGACGCATAAGTGGGATGCTCTTGCTTATGATGGCATCGTCTGCGCTTACCAGCCGTGTGCATTCCTCAAAACACTGAAGGACTTTACAGAGGTCTTTCAACTTTGACCACTGCACACCCGACAACTCGATGCCTGCCCATGTATCCTCCCACAAATGCATTACAGCCTGCCTCTGTTCACACAGCTTCTCAACCCTGTGCATTGTGGAGTTCCACCTTGTTGCAACGTCTATGTTTAGGCGGTGCTTTGGGAGGTGGAGCGATTGCTGCAGCCTCTGCATACGACTGGAGTCTACGGGTGAGCGACGGATGTGCGAGCACAGTCTTCGCACCATATGGAGCAGGGCTGGTAACTCCGGATAATTATTTATGAAGCACTGCACCACCAGGTTCAATGTGTGAGCCAGGCAAGGCATGTGTCTGAGTTTTGCCAGGGCTACGGCCGCCACAAAATTACAGCCGTTATCACTGACTACCTTGCTTGGCTCAAGATGTAGACTGCCCAGCCTTGACTCAGTTTCTCGCTGCAAGTAGTCGGCCAGTACCTCCGCGTTGTGTCTGTTGTCGCCCAAAGACATAATCTTTAAAACAGCCTGCTGACGCTTACCACTAGCTGTTCGATAGTGCGACACCTCGTGTGCAACACTGGCAGCTGCGGATGGAGTGCTCATTCGACTGCGCTCTGTCGATGAGCTTTCGCTTCTGGAGGAGGAGGAGGAGGAGGAGGGTCGAACGCCTACAGTCAACTGTTGCCTATACCGTGGGCTATGCAGCACTGTCCCACCGCCGCTGTCCCCTGTGGACCCTGCATCCACCACATTCACCCAGTGAGCAATCATAGACATGTAATGGCCATGGCCATGCCTACTGGCCCATGCATCTTTTGTGAGGCGCACCTTTCCACTCACTAATTGTCCATGCACGCAAACAATGCGGTCTTTCACATGCAGGTGGAGGGCAGGGATGGCTTTTCTAGAAAAGAAGTGCCGACTGGGTAGGTCATAGCGTGGGACAGTGTAGGCCATGAGCTTTCGGAACGCTGCGCTTTCAACCAAACGGAAGGGCATCATCTCTAATGAGATCAGTTTGGCAATGTAGACGTTCCAAGCCAGTGTACACGGATGAGAGGATGAGTGCTTTCTTGTCCTACTCATATTCTCTGCTACGGTAAGCTGGACTTGAGAGCTGCATATGGTGGAACTAGAGGTGGACATGGCGGACTGAGAGGGGGTTGGTGATGGTGGTGGTGGTGATGGCCTAGATGCAGTCTTTTTTTGGAAAACCATTTGGATTCCCTGACTGCTTTGGCCTTGCGACGACACCTCAACATTTCTTGATGGTGGTGTGGGAACCAGAGGGCTTACAGTGGGGGAAGCGATGTAGCGTTGCTGGCTAACTTCAGTCGGAGCAGGTGCACGTGTGCTACCTGAGGTTTTTTAGTCTGTCCATTCTTGCAAGAGCATGGTGTTTACATGTCTAAGCATTCAAGTGGTATTCAAATTTCGGAAATTTTTCTCTCGGCTAAAGGTCCTTCTGCACTTCTTACAGATAATCTTTGCCTCATCAATAGGATTTTGGTAAAAAAAAATGCCACACTGCACTCTTCCTACTATGGGAAAACTTTCCAGGGCTTTGCACGCTGTGCTAATTTGACCGTCTGGCCAAGCTGTCCTGCAACCCTTTTTGTTGTTTTAACACGTTTTTGGACTGCTACGGGCCTGCCAGATAACCGCAGCTGCGATGTCGATGCCTGCTGCGGATCCTCCTTCTCTTCTGAGCTATTGCCAGCGGCACCCTCTACCCCCAATGGATGCCAAACCGGGTCAACAACTGGGTCATCCATCAACTCCTCTTCAATTTCATCTGCACCTTCCTCTGTGTCACCGTGTAAGGTGGTAAAGTATGCGGGAAGGGGCACCTGAGTTTCATCAGGGTCAGATTCTGGCTCAGGAAACTGCGAGGGCAATGTAGTGCTCTGGGTGAATGTACCAGCAGAATCATATAGCAGTGCCTGTGCATCAGTGCACTCCATGTCATATTCATCTTGGACTGGGGAATTCAGGATTTGACTTGATAAGTAAGGCTTGGTTTGTGAAAAGAGCTGCAGGGAGTAATCTGAAGTGTGGCCTGCCGCATCCTTCACTTTTGGTGGGGGTGAATGACACAAGGAAAGGTGTTGTTCCTGACCAGGAGCCTGCACTGATGACTCAGTGCTTGCATTTTTTTGAAACTTCAGAAGAGGAGGCGATAGAGCTGGAGGCTGTTTTGGCAATGTAAGCCAAAACCTGTTCCTGATGCTCCAGCTTTAAAATCGGTTTACCTACTCCCAGAAAAGGGAGCCTTCCAGGCCTTCTGGAGCCAGACGATGACGCAGGCTCAACACTTCCTGCCTTAGGTGCTATTGTGCTTTTGGCACTGCCAGCAGATGCACCACCACCACCATCAGTACCAGCTGGCCCCCCCCAGCCCACGTCCGTGGCCTCTTCCACCATACTTCCTCAAGTTTTGGAAAATGTACTAAAAATACCAGCAGATATACTTAGGTGCTATTGTGCTTTTGGCACTGCCAGTGAGTCGCACGCCAGGGCCTGTGGGGTACTCAGCACCGAGCCCGTTCACTTCTATGGGGGATGTCACAGCGACACAGCTCGGTCCATGGCCCTGGGCGCTCACTGAAAAGGTGGTTATTTACAGGGATTAAAAGGTTTGTTGAAATGTTCGTGACGCCACCTGTGGTACCTGGTCAGGGTGACCAGCGCTGCTATGCAGATCCGCTGAAGGGTTGGTGTTGGACAGCAAGGTGTTAAGCCTTCCACAGGCAAGGCTGGGGTCCTTCAGGGTAAATGGAGTGTAGGGGTGCAGGATGGAGAAGGGGAGGTGTTATGATTTGGTAGCTGAGGAGAGCTGGCAAAAACGGCAATACACCAGAGAGGTTGGAATCTACTGGATTGCAGTACCCTGACTAACCACCACAACTAAAGGCAGCCGTGGAGCGTTCCTAAGTTTGTCCTAGACGCCTCGTCACAGCCTGAGAGGTTAACTACACCTAAAGATAGAAAGAGGAAAGCTATCTGCCCCGGAGCAGATCCCCAAAGAACATAGGAAGCCCCCAAACATGTAATGGCGGTTAGACAAGAGGAAATACAGACACAGACAGAAAATAGTATGAGCAAACGTTGGGGCCCAATCTTCCTAGAAAGAAAAGGATAGGAAGGACACTTACTGCAATCCAAAAAAAACCCTAAAAAATACCAACTCAACTGGTTGCAAAAACACCTGAGATCACACGACCTCTACCACCTAAATTAGTTCTCTGGTGTAACAAAACTAAGCCGCAGCCAGTGAAAAAACTGGAAAAGGCAAATGAACAAATAACAGTGGATCAGATAAACTGAGAGGAGCACAAGCCCCGGAGGGGACCTGGCTGACCTCCACAGAAGTGCAGAGAACAATGCAAAAAGCAAGCACAAAAATAAAAGCAGAAAATATCTTATCTGATAGCAGAAGATGCAGGAAAGACTCAGCAAGCTTCAAAGTAAACCAGGAACCACAGTTGAGACAAGAACAATTGATCACCGGCAAACATGATGGGAGGGAACCTCCCTTATATAAGACCATTCTGTAACTCCTGATTGCCAATCTTCACAATCTTCATTGAATGGTTCAGTACTGTTTGTAACCACCAGAGGGAGCTTCTGCTCAGAATTAATTTCTAACACATTCACAACAGTACCCCCCCTTGAGGAGGGGTCAACGAACCCTCATTTGGGCAACCAGGTCAGTCAGGATGAGCTCTGTGATACGCACGGATCAGTCTCCTAGCATGGATGTCCGAAGCAAACACCCAAGAATTGTCCTCCTGACCATAACCTCTCCACTTAACCAAATACTGGAGTTTCCGTCTAGAAAAACGAGAATCCAATATTTTCTCAACCACATACTGCAGAGTGCCCTCAACCAAAACAGGGTCAGGAGGCGCAGCCATAGGAACCACTGGCTCGACAAACCTCTTCAATAAGGACTTGTGGAACACGTTATGGATCTTAAATGTCCCTGGAAGAAGTAAACGAAAGGAAACAGGATTAAGAATCTCCATGATCTTATAAGGTCCAATGAACCTAGGCTTAAACTTAGGAGATGCAACTCTCATAGGGATATTTCTTGAGGACAACCAGACCAAGTCCCCCACTTCAAACCGAGGACCATCAGTCCTATGCCAGTTGGCAAACCGCTGTGCCCTCTCCTGAGAGAGGGACAACCTCTCCACTACCTGGTCCCAAATCTGCTGCATACGCTCCACAACAGAGTCAACACCTGGACAGACAGAAGCCTCCATCTGTCCCGAAGAAAATCGAGGGTGAAACCCAAAATTGCAGAAAAATGGAGACATCAAAGTGGCAGAGCTAGCCCTATTATTAAGAGAAAACTCAGCCAAAGGCAAAAAAGAGACCCAGTCATCCTGATAAGCAGACACAAAGCATCTCAGATAAGTCTCCAATGTCTGGTTTGTTCTCTCAGTTTGTCCATTGGTCTGAGGATGAAAAGCCGAGGAGAAAGACAATTGAACACCAAGTTTAGAACAAAAAGTCCTCCAAAATCTGGAAACAAACTGGACTCCTCTGTCAGACACAATGTTCTCAGGAATGCCGTGTAATCGAACCACGTGCTGAAGGAACAAAGGCACCAATTCGGAGGAGGAAGGCAACTTAGGTAATGGCACAAGATGTATCATTTTGGAAAACCTATCACAAATCATCCAGATAACTGTCATTCTCTGAGAAACAGGGAGGTCGGAAATGAAATCCATAGAGATATGGGTCCATGGTCTCTTGGGCACAGGCAATGGCATCAACAAACCACTAGAGCGAGAGCAAGGCTTGGAGCGAGAGCAAGTCCCGCAGGACTGCACAAATCCCCTGACGTCACGAGACAAAGTAGGCCACCAAAAGGACCGACTCACCAAGTCTCTGGTACCAAAAATTCCGGGATGACCGGCCAACGCGGAACAATGAATCTCAGACATCACACTCTTTTTCCACCGGTCTGGGACAAACAATTTCCCAATAGGGCAGCGCTCGGGTTTATCCTCCTGACACCCTTCCAGAGCCAGTCTCAAATTGGGCGAGATGGCAGAAAGAACTACACCCTCTTTCAAAATAACAGCAGGATCAGAAAACTCAGGAGAGTCCGCAAGGAAACTCCTCGAGAGGGCATCCGCCTGAACATTCTTAGTGCCAGGAAGAAAGGAAACCACAAAATCAAAACGTGTGAAAAACAAAGCCCACCTGGCCTGTCTAGGATTAAGTCGCTTGGCTTATTCCAGATAAACCAGATTCTTATGGTCCGTGAGGACCACCACCTGATGTTTGGCTCCCTCCAGCCAATGTCTCCACTCTTCAAAAGCCCACTTCATGGCCAGTAACTCCCGATTACCCACGTCATAATTACGTTCAGTTGGAGAAAATTTTCGAGAGAAAAAGGCACAAGGGTTACTTTTAGAGGTCTCTGGATCTCTTTGGGACAAAACGGCACCTGCCCCAATTTCAGAGGCATCAACCTCCACCTGAAATGGCAGAGAAACATCAGGCTGCCGTAGAACAGGAGCAGAAGTGAATCTCTGCTTAAGTTCCTGAAACGCAGAGACTGCCTCAGGAGGCCAATTCATCACATCAGAAACCTTTTTGGTCAAATCAGTCAATGGTTTAACAATAACAGAGAAATTACCAATAAATTTACAATAAAAATTGGCAAAACCCAAGAATCTCTGAAGAGCCTTTAATGAAGTAGGTTGGACCCAATCACAGATGGCCTGAACCTTGACCGGGTCCATTTCAATAACAGATGGGGACAAAATGAATCCCAGAAATGAGATCCTCTGTACGCCAAAAAGACGCTTTGATCCCTTCACATACAGAGCATTCTCTCTCAAAATCTGGAACACAGTCCGAACATGTTTCACATGAGAGTCCCAGTCATTGGAAAAAATCAAGATATCATCCAAATAAACAATCAGAAATTTATCCACAAAATCCCTGAAAATGTCATTCATGAAGGACTGGAAGATGGAAGGAGCATTAGTGAGCCCAAAGGGCATCACTAGGTATTCAAAATGCCCCTCTGGGGTATTAAATGCCGTCTTCCATTCATCCCCGTGCTTAATGCGAATAAGGTTATACGCCCCCCTGAGGTCAAGCTTGGTAAACCAAGTAGCACTTTTCACCCTGGAAAACAGGTCAGAAATCAAGGGTAACGGATATTGATATTTCACAGTGATATTGTTCAAGAGACGATAATCAATACACGGCCTTAATGAACCATCCTTTTTGGCCACAAAGAAAAAACCGGCACCCAAGGGTGAAGAGGATGGTCTGATATGACCCTTCTCCAATGACTCCTTGATATAAGACCGCATAGCGTCATGTTCAGGTACAGACAAGTTAAAAAGGCGACCTTTAGGGAATTTACTACCAGGCACTAATTCAATAGAGCAGTGATAGCTCCTATGGGGGGGCAAGGATGCAGATTTACTTTCGCTAAACACATCAGAAAAATCAGTCAAAAAGTCAGGAACATCCTGAGCCTGGGGAGAGGCAGAAAAAACAGGAGTGTTGGCATTAACACATTGGCAGCCCCAACTGGTTACAGACACAGATTTCCAATCCAAAACAGGATTATGAGACTGTAACCAAGGGAAACCTAGTACAATAATGTCATGCAGATTATACAGCACCAAAAATTTGCAACTCTCCTGATGATCAGGTTCAACCCTCATTATCACCTGAGTAGAGAACTGGGGTTTATTCTCAGCCAAAGGGGTAGAATCAATCCCCAGTAGGGGAATAGACTTCCGTAGGGGTATCAAGGGAAACCCACAACGTTTAGCAAAATCAAAATCCATCAGGTTAATAGCTGCTCCCGAATCAACAAAAGTCTGAGCAGAAAATGTGGACAGGGAGCAAATCAGGGTAACAGTCAACAGAAATTTAGTCTGAACACTACCCAAGACAACTGAGCGTGCAAAACGTCTTCCCCGCTTAGGGCAGACTGAAATAGCATGAGAGGCGTCACCACAGTAGAAACATAACCCATTGCATTTTCGAAACTCATGACGCTGTGCCCCAGAAGCCACTCTATCACACTGCATGGGTTCAGAAGCTGGTTCACAAGGCAACACTATTCCACACATACCTCTACGCTCACGCAAACGTCTGTCAATTTGAATCGCTAATGACATAGAATCATTGAGACCAGAGGGAGCAGGGAAACCCACCATAACATCTTTTACATTCTCTGACAGACCCTTCCGAAAAAGGGCTGCCAAAGCATCATCACTCCATTTGGTCAGGACTGCCCACTTTCGGAATTTCTGACAGTATAACTCAGCGTCCTCAAGCCCCTGATTTAATGCCAACAAGGTTTTTTCAGCTTGATCAGTGACATTAGGTTCATCGTACAATAACCCCAGAGCCAAAAAAATGCATCAACATTACTCAAAACAGGGTCCCCAGGTGTCAGGGAAAAAGCCCAATCCTGAGGATCGCCACGCAGGAGAGAGATGACAATTTGAACCTGCTGTGCTTCGTTCCCTGAGGACTTAGGTTTTAAGGCAAAAAACAACTTACAGTTATTTTTGAAATTCAGAAATTTAGCTCGATCCCCTAAAAACAAATCTGGCATGGGGATCCTAGGTTCCACAACCGGCAACCCTGCAAGATAGGTAGCAATACTCCGAACTTCAGTGGCAAGCTGATCCACACGGCCAGACAACTGTGCAAACTCCATTGAGAGAGAAAAAAAAAATCCTCAGCACCCAGAGAAAAAGAGTGAAAAAACAAAAATGCAACAAACAGAAAAAAAAAAATCTCTGACAACTCTGACAACTTTTTTTTTTTCCACACTATTTTTCCCTTCTGTGAGTACCATATAATTTTCAGTTTTGACCGGTGATACTGTTATGATTTGGTAGCTGAGGAGAGCAGGAAAAAACGGCAATACACCAGAGAGGTTGGAATCTACTGGATTGCAGTACCCTGACTAACCACCTCAACTAAAGGCAGCCGTGGAGCGTTCCTAAGTTGATCCTAGACGCCTCGTCACAGCCTGAGAGGTTAACTACACCTAAAGATAGAAAGAGGAAAGCTATCTGCCCCGGAGCAGATCCCCAAAGAACATAGGAAGCCCCCAAACATGTAATGGCGGTTAGACAAGAGGAAATACAGACACAGACAGAAAATAGTATGAGCAAACGTTGGGGCCCAATCTTCCTAGAAAGAAAAGGATAGGAAGGACACTTACTGCAATCCAAAAAAAACCCTAAAAAATACCAACTCTACTAATTGCAAAAACACCTGAGATCACACGACCTCTACCACCTAAATTAGTTCTCTGGTGTAACAAAACTAAGCCGCAGCCACTGAAAAAACTGGAAAAGGCATATGAACAAATAACAGTGGCTCAGATAAACTGAGAGGAGCACAAGCCCCCGGAGGGGACCTGGCTGACCTCCACAGAAGTGCAGAGAACAATGCAAAAAGCAAGCACAAAAATAAAAGCAGAAAATATCTTATCTGATAGCAGAAGATGCAGGAAAGACTCAGCAAGCTTGAAAGTGAACCAGGAACCACAGTTGAGACAAGAACAATTGATGACCGGCAAACATGATGGGAGGGAACCTCCCTTACATAAGACCAGTCTGTAACTCCTGATTGCCAATCTTCACAATCTTCATTGAATGGTTCAGTACTGTTTGTAACCACCAGAGGGAGCTTCTGCTCAGAATTCATTTCTAACATTCACAACAGGGAGTTCAGCCGCAGGAGTAATAATGGGAACACACACACAAAAGTCTCTTTCTGTACCTTTACTGATGGAATGGCAGGCATGTCCCGGGGTGCTGGCAGGGTGAAGGATGCACGTCCAGTTCTTCCCACTGAGAGGTGTAGGGCCTCCTTACTTCTATAATGTGAGTCTCTGACCTGTATGAAACGAGGCCTAACTCTGTCTTCAACTTTACACCCGGCTGACTTTGTGTAGGGCCTTCTATTGGAAAGAGCACAGTCTCTAATGGCGGTACCTGCCAGACTCCTGTCTTCCTGACCCAGTTACGTATCAACACTCATGGGCTCCTGGAACATGAAGTACTCCAGGATCTCCGGTATCTCCTGCTAGTCGTGAAGAATCCAGCAAGCTCGGACCCGGTGTCCGGTTATTCAGAGTAGAGGTAAGCTATCAAAGCTATTTCCACCTCTGGCACTCTCTTATTCTCTTCCACTCGCCTTTCGTCCTACTCGACCCTCACATAAGCACACTCTGGCTGTAGGTTGCTGCATCCTCTCTTTCTTCACCGCTCTCAAAGCGTCGGCACGCTTGCTCACTGAACTGCACTCGGTTGACTCAGTTCTGACTAGGCTGGAGTGGCTACCTTTCCACTTGTACTAGCCTCCACACATTTGAACTAAGCTTAGAGCTGCAGATTTCAGGTTCTTTCAACAACTGCTGTTCTCTCTCTCTCACTTCTTACTTCCAAGCTCTGCCTGGAGCTGCTATCAGTCTTCACCGTCTGACCTGCACCTGGCTTTGCAGACTAACTGATCTGTGCTCGCTCCTAGAGCTAACTCTCTACTCGCTTCTCTCCAAGAGAACTAACAACTCTCCTTCTCCTTCGTCTCAACCTCTACTTCAACTTCCTGTGGCTTCACCATCCTTATATCACTAAAAAGGCTCCCTCTGGTGGCTCTAGGGATTGGTGAAGCTGTGTGTATGCATATTGGGTCCTCTAGTGGTCATTACCTTCGGTGCATCCCTGTGGGAAATGAGATTCCAAGCGCAGCTGGGCTCTACACCAGCAGATGCACCACCATCAGTACCAGCTGGCCCCCTCCGCCCACTTCCTCAAACATGAGGAAGTATGGTGGAATACTCCCTGCAGCTCTTTATGAGGAGCGTACAGCTGTATACGGTGTAGGGGAAAATTAAAATCTCCGTATATATTTCCGGAGTCAGACACAGACGCTCACTCAGTATGGATTTGACCGTAATACAAACAGCAGAAATACGGTACTGTATCAGAAGCGTACAGCTGTATATGGTGTAGGGAAAAATTTAAAACTCTGTATATATTTCCGGAGTCACACACAGACGCTCACTCAGTATGGATTTGACCGTAAGACACAGAGCAGATATACGGTACTATATCAGAAGCGGACAGCTGTTTACGGTGTAGGGAAAAATTTAAATCTCCGTATATATTTCCGGAGTCACACACAGACGCTCTCTCAGTATGGATTGGACCGTAATACAAACAGCAGAAATACGGTACTGTATCAGAAGCGTACAGCAGTATACGGCGTAGGGACAAATTTAAATCTCTGTATATATTTCCAGAGTCACACACAGACGCTCACTCAGTATGGATTTGACCGTAATGACAAGAGCAGATATACGGTACTGTATCAGAAGTGGACAGCTTTATACGGTGTAGGGAATAATTTAAATCTCCGTATTTATTTCCGGAGTCACACACAGATAGTCAGCATGTATTTGTCCGTGATACCAGCCGGTACACGGTAGTGTGTGAGGAGCGTACAGCTCTATACTGTGTGGGAAAAAATGAACGCTCGATAACTGTGCAGAAAAAAAGTATAAAGGTATTTGTGCTGTGTAAAAAGCAGTCTGCACAGCAGTCACACAGCAATACAGCTATCAGGCAGCCTAATAACCAGCGCTGCTGCACACAAGAAAATCCTCCCCTATCACTGCACACTAACTGTACAGCACAATTGCTATCAGCACAAGCACAGAAGAACTTCTCTTTCCAGCCCTAAGTCTCTCCCTACTGATAAACAGCAACCTCTCCCTACTGTTAAAATCAGCAAAAGTAAAATGGAGGTCGGTGGTCAGGGCTTTTAAAGAAACTATGACGCCCCCCAAAGCAAGCCAATCACTGCAATGCCCTTCTCTACGATGGTGGTGGATGCTGCACATGTCATCTCGTTGCCCACAATGTACGTCCCTGCTCATTGGCTGAAAAAAAGGCGCCTGCAAGCATTCTGAGAAATCTGACTTTGCCGACCGCATGGCCGACTTCACGCTATGGTCGGATTTCGATCGGCGAAACCCGACTTTGGCGAAAGTCAGCGACTTATGAATCTGACCGACCTGTTTCGCTCCACTCTACTGTACATTGTTAGTAATGTAGGGCACAATTATCATACACTTATATTAGAGCTATATTAATGAAGTAGTTTTCCTAGTTAATGGATTAGCTTACGAACTTATACATTTAGGATTACATCAATATATACATGTGGTGTTTTATGGCAGGACAGAAACATCAACTCCACTTCTTATTCGTATGTGACGTTTTATATCTGGGCTTGACTCCAGCATGAACATGACGCTTTCTTTACCATGCAGTATGGTAGATGTGGTTTGAATACTTGAAAACAAACGATGCCATATCTTATGTAAAAAATAAAGGAAAGTCTTGGTATAGATAAAAAGTCCTTTCTACATGATACATATATAGTTTACATGTCCTGATGGGTACGGAAATGTTCATAAGACAAGTGCGTATTTCTATACGTATCATGAGGGTGGGTTGTGTATAACATGCAGTGGTATTAGTAACCTATCACACACTTCTCCGATTAGATCTGTAATCTAGTTCTATCAAGTATATATATTACAATTATGTACCTAGAAATAGCTTACCGCATGTTGTTGGACTGGAGAATAAAGGACGTTGTGGTGATTCTGGTCAGGATCCATGTCGTAGCTCAGGAGGCCTCACTGAGTCATTTACACATGCGGAAGCAAGTTTCTTTTTGCTTTCAAAGTAGTTAATGTCATAGGGTTTCTGGGGAGTGGCTGGAGTGAAAGAGGTGAGACAAGCGTGAGCTCACAGGGAAGGACAGGTTTGCCCACATTGGTTTAATAATATCAAGTACACAGAGAACATAAAGTCTGATGTTTGTGTGTGCAGCAGTTATTCCTTGTTGCATATGGTGGTGATGCAGATTTACTATAGCAGTGCATTATGCCTCATTCCCAAAATAAGGATTTAGTGAGTTTTTCATGTTGCAGATTTTCTGCACCTAGCACCTTAAATTATTTATGTTTGTTTTTTCATGGTGTTTTTGTGTGCGTATTTTACATGTGTTTTTATTGTATTTTTGGTATGCTGTAAATAAAGCTGCTGTGATTTTTATACTTCCTGGTATTTGTCTGTATGATACAGTCATGTGTGGATTATATGTATTTTTAGCATGCTTCAGCAGCAGAAAGGCACTAAAAATGCACGTGTTTCAAATCTACAACAGTTCTGTTTAGCTTGTGAGATTGCTCAGTTATATGTGCAGATTTTTTTCAAAGTTTTGCATTCGATGCGGAAAATCCACAGATAAAAAAAAATGAAAGAGCAATTTTAGTGAGCGGACTATTCTTCAGGTGTTTATCACCATATAGCCTCCCTCCATACGGTATAATAGAATAGAGGTCAATGGGAAGGCTTGAAAAACACTCAGAAGATGCCTTAAGCACTTTATTCATTGCTTAATGGCTGTAAAAAGACGTCAGAAAATCACAAAAGATCCTAAAAAGCTACTAAAAAATGCTTTAAAATTAATAGAAACCAAAAAAGGAAATGTTAACAAAGTAACGTACTTTTGAAGACTTAACCAAGAAACGCTGTTAGCCCAAAAAAATACCATTTTCATGAACCATTTTCTACTTGAAAAACTTTAAATTTTTGACCATTTGAAAAAAAATGTGATGTAAACATTTGGGGCATGTGCACACAGTGTCTCACAAATGAGCCTCAATTAAATTTGCAGAATTTACAGCAATGTCAAAGCAACATTGAAGTGCACATGTTCCATCTTATGTAACAGCTTCTAGGTTCAGAAACCTTGAAGCGACTAAGGGTATGTGCACACGTTGCGGATTCACTTGCGGATTCTGCTAAATCCGCATGTAAAACAACCTGGGTTTTACCTGCGGATTTAGTGTGGATTTACTGCAGATTATCTGCTGTTTTCGTGCGGATTTCTATAATGGAACAGGTGTAAAACCGCTGCGGATTCCGCACAAAGAATTGACATGCTGCGGATTGAAATCTGCAGCAAATCTGCGCAGAAAAATCTGCAGCATGTGCACAGCGTTTTTTATTTTACATAGGTTATAATGGTACTGTACAACGCAGCAGAAACTGCTGCGGATCAACAGGGCCAAATGCGCTGCGAATCCGCAGCAGAATCCGCAACGTGTGGACAGACCCTTAAAGAAGTAACATATTCATTCATCTAATGGAAGCCACGCGCTCTCTATACTGAAAGTATAGATTGAAAGCCGCAGGTGATGCTGCCTTATGAAATGAACCGCTGGTGTTTTTCTGAAAAGGCTTCTCATGGAGAAACTTGGTGGCAGTGCTACAATCTAAATGACGCAATGTGCACATAACCTAACAAAGAGGGTTTTTTTACGTATGACATTTTGAATATTTATCTTACTTTCATTTCTACAGAGAAGCTTTCAGGAATAACATGCCATGCCATGCCAAAAAAAGTACCAAAAAGCCATAAACTAACAAAAAGGGCATTCTATGTTCTATATTTAATTACTGATATTTGGTCACCTACATTTAGGAAAAAGGAATGACTAAATGGGAACCTGCCACCAGGATTGTGCTCAGTAACCTACACACAGTGGCAGGTCGACACCGTTGTACTGATTAAATTGATATATATATATATATATATATATATATATTCATTATATAAACTAGGGGGCTGGTCGCTGAGGCATCAGTGACCTGTCAGAAACCATACACATGAATACATAAGCAGAGCACCATATGAAGACCCCCCCTATAGGCCAGCCCAGAGCACAAGAATATCATTAAGGCCGGCGTCACACACAACGACAAAAAATCGGTCCGTTTTAGACGGTCGATTGTCGGATCAAAATGCAAACATCACACATCCTTCTGGCATCCGATTTTCCTTCAAAGATGCGATTTAGTCGCATGTGTGTGTACCTTGTAACATCCGATTTTCATCCGACTTGCGCGATTTTCTCGCAGGCTTGCAAAACTGACATATAATGGATCCAAAAGAATAGTATTTCAATCACAAAAAAAAGAATAGATATATACACATAGAACACATATATATATATATATATATATATACATGTCATTGTGACATGTATATATACATATATTTATAGTTCCTAGACTTCTACATACTGTTATAGCCGCTAATTCAATTGCCGGCTTTTGTGAAATCACAGAAGCCGACATGAAATGATACATTGTTTCCACACAGTTAACCATGTCATTTCCTGTATTTTGATATTTGTTTAGAACTTACAATTACATGAGTGTATTTGTGCAAAATTTCAGACATGTAGGGGTTAATTAAAGGTGTAATTTCGTTGAAAAAAAATGCGTGGGCTCCCGCTGTATTTTCTCCACCAGACAGACAAAGCAAAGCGAGTGGGGGCAGATAATAACAGCCTAGGGAGGGTACATTTTTTGTGCCCCCCCTGGCTACTAACATCTGCCCCCAGACACCACAGAAAGGGCAAATCTATAATTAGATTCGCCCTTTCTGGCACTTTGCCCGTCTATTCCCATTGCCCTGTAGCGGTGGCTAATGGGTTAATAATCTCACCTTAATGTCACCTTAGTATTGAAAGGTGACCTTAAGGCAGGTTAATAATTGAGAGCTGTCAATTAGACAACTATCAATTATTAATCCTATTGTATGATAGAAAAATCAAACACACACACTTTAATAAAAAAGAAGTTTAATGAAATAATCACACAGTTTTTGACAATATTTTATTTTCCTGCTAAAACCATTTCCTGTAATAAAAATAAAATAAAAAAGCAAAATGATTCTTACCAATCCGAAGTACAGTCAGGTCCCACGCTGTAATCCATCAGAAAGGGTTAAGAGTAGTGTTGAGCGATACGATAATGCAAATATCGGCTATCGGCCGATATTAACTCTATCTGCCTTTCGATAATTCGTTTCGATATTTTCGTCTTATCGAATACCGGAATCGGATTTGTCACTGTCACTGTGAGTGTCCGTCGGTCGGGTCTGTCAGGAGTCAGCGGCACTTACCTGGCAGAAGATCTCCGGCGGTCACGTCCTGGACTGCTTGATGGCCGCCATTATCTTCTCCCTGGCGGTCACATGCAGTTTTTCGCGATAACTGCAGTGACTGCAGGGTAATCCCGGCCGTAAACCAGTCCGACGACGTCACCGCCGGGGAAGCAGGTAATCAGCTGTGCTGCGCCGGGATTCTGATGTAGCAGAGCTGGATCGTCGTGGGACACTCTTTACTATGGACTGCGTCGGTCAGGTGGTATACTTTTTTTTTTTTTTCATTTTTTTACAGGAGATCGATGGCGTCACAGGATGAGACTGTAATAAAAGTAATGAAAACTGTGTTTTTTTTTTTTTATTAAATTAAAAAACTTTTTTATAAACATTCACCCGTCCGGGTACATAAACAATTTAACTATTTATCAACAATTTAACTATTTACATACAGGGACCCTGTCCGGGTTATTTATACTTCTTTGGCAGGGGTGTTCCAGGTACCACCTGGTACTCTTCTGATGCTTGCCAAACATCCGAGGCACCAAGGACCACCAGGACCTGATGACGTCGTGTGGCCTGTACAGTCAAGTCGTGACCCGCTATCTGGGTCTGTGTGGCCACCTCTTTCATCTCCCTCCGGGTCTGGAACCCTATGTCCCGGACTGAACGAACCCCAGGGGGCCTAACAGGCGCGGGTACGGGCCAGCTATACTTATCATGTCCATAGCTGGGGCTGCTGAGGAGACCACTGAGGGAGGCTTGGGAGATTTACGGCGTGGGGTGGGCACTTTTGCAGAGGCCTGGATGTGGGAGGCTGAAGGCTCCGAGGGTCTCACAGGTTCCTGACACACTGGGGAGTAGGGGTCGCACCTGGTAACATTTAGGGCGTACCATCCATTGTAACCCCAGTGTCGGGTGTAAGTCACCAAGTCTCCTGGCAACAGGTCCCTCCCCGGGTGTCCTTCTGGGAGGTGAGCCTCCACGTCCCGCCGGTTCACAAAGACTTCTAAATAAAGTCCAGGCTCCTTGATGAAGCCCCATCCACCTTTCAATTTAAAGCTCCGTACTGCACCCTTACGCTGCGGCTCACACAGGGTTCCTTTATCCTTTCTCATCCGGTCCTTATCTGCCCGGTCCTTCTCCAGGTGACGTTGGCGAAGTATTAGGGTTTCTCGCTGCTCCCTTTGTCGCTCTGCTTCCCGCTCCCAACGTCTCCACTCTTCCTCCTGACGCCGGTTGTAATTCTCCTCCACCAGCTGCTCCATGTCTCCACCACTCCACTGCAGCTTACAGTGTCCGGTTTGCGGCAGCTCTCCTGTCGCCCCCCAGTCCTGGCGGCGCTCCCCTGCGGAGGAAGCAGACGGCTCTAAATCAGATGACAGTCGGGGCTCCGGTACAGGCAGGTAGTGCTCTGGTGCCTGCGCGGCCTCCTCCATGAGGACGGGTGTCGCTTCTTCTGTCTCAGCGACGGGGGCAGACAGCGGGATCTGGGGTGCTGCCGGTGCAGAGTTTTTTCCAGGAACGGGTGCCTCCACTGCGACAACGTCAACCGGATCACATTGCAAGGACTCCTCTACTAGAACGGGTGCCTCACCTTCCGGTACAGACACTTCAGGTAAGAGGGATTGGCGCCGCTCCAAGTTTAGTTTTAGGGCACGCCAACTCGCTTCCATCCTGGCGACCTCCTCCCGGTGCCGGGCCAGGCCTCTTAGGGTATCCGCCGCTTCTTGCAGCGTAGGAGGGTTTCCAGGCCGGGTGCCCAACGGTGATTCCGTGGCGATCGGGTCGCTTCCGTGGGGGGAGAGCTCTGACTGCTCCATCCCTTCACACTTCTGCTCGTGTCCATTAGCCATCTCTGCCAAGTCACATGTGTCATTAGCATCTGGAGAGGGCCCCTCTTTTGTAGGGAGCGGGACCTTCGTGTTAGTTTCCACACACTGAGGAGGATGAGGAGGCGGAACTGAAGAGCTGTGGGGCACGATGTTACATTGCAGTACCATTTACAGTGGTCGGCCATCCTTTTTAGCGCCACTGAGTGAGTGTACACCCACGAAGAGCACGCCCTTCTTCTTCACCAGTGCCTCGTCGTGACGCAGATATGGCTGAAAAATGGCAAATACATTCTCTGATGATTTTAGCAATTCTCAAGCACAAAACCAGTTCAATTCAGGCACACAGGACTCGCTTATAGCGAGCTACAGAATCCTGTTCGTGACGCCCAAGTTGAGTCGCACAGAGCCAGAGGTTTTGGGGGTACTCGGCACCGAGCCCGTCGACTTCTATGGGGTATGTCACGGCTTTACCCGGCAATTGAATCAGAGTCTATTTTACTATGTAGAAGTGTATAAACTATAAATATATGTATATATATGTCACAATGACATGTATATATACATAATATATATATATATATATATATGTATTCTATGTGTGTATATTTTGTGTTTACAACGTAAGAAAGGGTTTTTTTTGTTGCGTATATTTGTTCCCATAGACTTACATGGGACTTCCGCTATCGAAATCGGATATCGACGATATTTAGTGCTATCGGCGATACAATTTCGATACGATATTTTTAGATATCGAGCACTATCGCTCAACACTAGTTAAGAGGTTACAGTTAGCAGGGAGATAATTCTGTCTCCTAGCTGTAACCCCCTGAATGAATAAGTTCCTCTCCCAGCGAAAGTAGAGGAATAGATTCATGAATGGAGCTTAATTGATTTATTGGCAATTTAACTTTAGTGACCTGACCTAAAGGGAAAGTGGACACAATCAATTAAGCTTCATTCATTAAACACATCCTCTCCTGTTGCCAGGAGAGGAACTTATTCATTCAGGAGCTTTGAGCTGAGCATGCAGGATTACTTGCACTGCTTGGCTCAAAGCTAGTTAACCCTTTGTGAAGGATTACAGCGTGGGACGTGACAGATCGGCGGAATAGGTAAGAATAATGTTGTTTTATGTTTTTTTCTTTATTTTAGGAGATCAATGGCTTCGCACGGATTAAGTGTAAAATAAAATATGGTCAAAAAAATGTGTTTTTATTTCATTAAAATTATTTATTCTTAAAGTGTGTGTGTGTTTTTTTATTTACTTCAATAGGATTAATAATTGATAGTTGTCTAATTGACAGCTCTCAATTATTAACCTGCCTTAAGGGTATGCCACACTAAACAATATCGCTAACGGGATCGCTAAAAAACGTCACTATTTAGCGATCCCGTTAGCGATATTGTTCAGTGCGGCAGCTTCCAGCGACGAGCTTCCTGCTGTGATCTCGCTCGTCGCTGGAATCGTTCCGGACCCTATTTTCTCGTCGGCGCTCCCGCTGGGTAAGTATCTTATCGCTGTGTGGCACCTTTTCTTAGCGATTTAGCGGTACTTTTGTACCGCTAAAGTCGTTAAGAAGATCGCTAACGGCGATAGCGTCGTTAACTATATCGCTAAATGTGGCCGCACTTAGCGATATAGAAACAATCCCGCTAGCGATCGCATTAGTATGCGTCGTTATCGTGATCGCTAGCGGGATTGTTTAGTGTGGCAGTACCTTTAAGGTCACCTTTCAATACTAAGGTGACATTAAGGTGAGATTATTAACCCATTCGCCACCGCTACAGGGCAATGGGAATAGACGGGCAAAGTGCCAGAAAGGGCGAATCTAATTATAGATTTGCCCTTTCTGGGGTGTCTGGGGGCAGATGTTAGTAGCCAGGGGGGGCACAAAAAAAAAGTACCCTCCCTAGGCTATTATTATCTGCCCCCACTCGCTTGCTTTGTCTGTCTGGTGGAGAAAATACAGCGGGAGCCCACGCATTTTTTTTCAACGAATTTACACCTTTAATTAACTCCTACATGTCTGAAATTTGCACAAATACACTCATGTAATTATAAGTTCTAAACAAATATCAAAATACAGGAGATGACATGGTTAACTGTGTGGAAACAATGTATCATTTCATGTCGGCTTCTGTGATTTCACAGAAGCCGGCAATTGAATTTGCGGCTATTACAGTATGTAGAAGTCTAGGAAATATAAATATATATATATATATACATGTCACAATTACATATATATATATATATATATATATATATATGTATTCTATGTGTGTATATGTATTGATTATATTCTTTATTAAAGCTGTCAGTGTGATTTTACAGTATAGCCGGGGATGAATTGCCGGCTTTTCTAAAGGACACCGATGCGATTTCATCGCAAGTCACACATGCGGACCGTTTGTAATCAGATTTTTCATCGCTCCCATAGACTTGCATTGGCGATAGTCGACCCACAACGGTGACAATCGCAGCATGCTGCGATTTCACACGGACGTTTAAAACGGACCACAAAAAATCTGATACTGGGAGCTGCTCCATAGATTAACATAGGGCAGACTGCAATACGATTTTTCTTCGGATTGCAGTCGTCCGATTCTGTCGCCAGTGTGACGCCGGCCTAACTCAAAACTACAAATACAGATTAAACAATAATCACAAGATGGATTTCATCAACCAAGGTATCATTTTAATGTATAACGGCGTCAACCTGACCCTGTCTGTAGGTTACTGTGCACAGTCCAGCTGACAGGTTCCCTTTTGCTGATTTTTCCCATGAACAAAGTTAATTTTATTAACATTTTCATCAGTAGATTTTGAATAATAATAAGTTCCACAATAGGATGTGTTTATCTCAGCGCAACTTTTTTTCACCTCAATCCTAACGGGTGATTAATACAGCTTAGGACACTGTTTTCCAGTACGAATTCTCTTTCTCCTTTTTTCCTTATTTTGAATTAATGACATTAGATATAGGTTGATTTGGAAACTTCCTCCTGTCTTTCCTCTGATGTATAGATGGTGCTTCTTCAATATGACTTGCGCTCACTTGTGAAAAATTCAGAAATTTTTTCAAAATGGTGCAGTTTTCTAAATTTAATTTTTATGCCCTTAAACCAGAGAGTGATGTCACACAAAATAGTCAATTAACATTTTCTACATTAAATCAACAAGTGTCCTACATGAAAGAGGCACTCATAGGTAATGAATAGAGATGAGCGACTTTGCCTCCGGGAGGGTCGAGTCGTGTTTCGGACCACCCGACTTTATCAAAAGTTGAGTCGAACGAAATCGGCCGACTATCGGAAAATTCCGACCGAAACTCGACCCCAATGCAAGTCAATGGGGAATAAAAGTCGGCAGTGAGTGGAGGACAGTGAACACACCTACAGTGTCCATTTTAATGCCAAAGACATCAATTCTTATTACTTAAGCTTGTCAACCTTAATTTACTTTATAATAATAGTAACGCATTGAAAACTAGGGGTTATTTGGCTAAAGTTGTGGGGGAGCAGGGCTGGCTCGAGGTTTTCGTGGTCCCCGGGCGAAAGAGTCTCAATGGGCCCCTTTAACACATACCACAATTCATGATGCTCCGATACGGCAGAGAAATATAGGTATAGTACAATGCCAAATTCTTCACTTTTTACATTACATGACTGATATCTATTGTAAATTCTACAATAGCTCAAAAATTGGACAGTATAGTCCTCCATACAGTATTATGGGCACCACATAGTGCGCCATACAGAATAATGAGCCCCATATATTGCTGCATACAGAATAATGAGTCCCATATATGATGCTCCATATAGAATAATGGGCCCAATATAATGCTTCATACAGTATAATGAGCCACATACAGTATATTGCTCCATACAGAATAATGAGCCCCATATATTGCTCCATACATAATTGGTCCCATATAATGTTCCATACAGTATATGATGAGCTCTACATAATGCTCCAGTATATGATGGTCCCCATATAATGTGCCATACAGTATAGGACGGTCCCCATAGAGTATAATGAGCCCCACATATTGCTCCATACAGTATAATGAGTCGCATATAAAGCTCCATACAGTATATGATGGGCCCCATATATTGCTCCATACAGAATGGGCTCCATATAATGCTCCATACAGAATAGGCCCCATATGTGCTCCATATGATGCTCCATATATAAAGGGCCCTATATGATACCCCATAAATAATGAACCCCATATGATGCTATAGTATATGATGAGCCCCATATAATGCTCCAAATATAATGGTCCCCATATATAATGCTCCATATATAATGGGCTCCATGTAATGCTCCATATAAAATGTGCCCCATATGATGCCCCATATATAATGGGCCCCATATGATGCTCCAGTATATGATGGGCCCCATGGATGATGCTCCAATGTATGATGAACCTATATAATGCTCCATATACAGTACAGCCCAAAAGTTTAGACACACCTCATTCAATGATTTTTCTGTATTTTCATGACTATGAAAATTGTAGAATCACACTGAAGGCATCAAAACTATGAGGTAACACATGTGGAATTATACATTACACTTTACAAAAAAGTGTGAAACAACTGAAAATATGTCTTATATTCTAGGTTCTTCAAAGTAGCCACCTTTTGCTTTGATTACTGCTTTGCATGCAGAAAAGGTGAACGGATGGACTCTACATGCCTGGTTCCCAGCGTGAAGCATGGAGGAGGTGGTGTGATTGTGTGGGGTGCTTTGCTGGTGACACTTTGTGGATTTATTCAAAATTGAAGGCATACTGAACCAGCATGGCTACCACAGCATATTGCAGCAGCATGCTATTCATCCGGTTTGCGTTTAGTTGGACCATCATTTATTTTTCAACAGGACAATAACCCCAAACACACCTCCAGGCTGTGTAAGGGCTATTTGACCAAGAAGGAGAGTGTTGAGGTGCTACGCCAGATGACCTGGCCTCCACAGACACCAGATCTCAACCCAATCGAGATGGTTTGGGGAGAGTTGGACCGCTCTCCGCTTCAATTTTGAATAAATCCCCAACAGTGTCACCAGCAAAGCACCCCCACACAATCACACCACCTCCTCCATGCTTCACGGTGGGAACCAGGCATGTAGAGTCCATCCGTTCACCTTTCTGCGTGCAAAGCAGTAATCAAAGCAAAAGGTGGCTACTTTGAAGAACCTAGTATATAAGACATATTTTCAGTTGTTTCACACTTTTTTGTAAAGTGTAATGTATAATTCCACATGTGTTCATTTTGATGCCTTCAGTGTGATTCTACAATTTCATAGTCATGAAAATACAGAAAAATCTTTGAATGAGAAGGTGTGTCCAAACTTTTGGTCTGTACTGATAATGGGCCCCATATGATGCTCCAGTATGTAATGGGCCCCATATATGATGTTCCAGTGTATAATGGGCCCCATATATGATGCTCCAGTGTATAATGGGCCCCGTATATGATGCTCCAGTGTATGATGGGCCCCATTTATAATGCTCCAGTGTATGATGGGCCCCATATATAATGCTCCAGTGTATAATGGGCCCTATCTATGATGCTCAAGTGTATGATGGGCCCCATATATAATTCTCCCGTGTATAATGCTCCCCATATTTTGCTCCAAACATTAAAAAAAATGAAATACCTCTCCTCGCTGGGCACTGCTCTACTCTGGACTCCTCAGCGTCGCCATCTTCCAGCTCTCTGCACTCTGACTGTTCAGGCATAGGGCGCACAGATGTGACATCATCGCGCTCTCTGACCTGAATGTCACTGTCAGGAAACGCGGAAGACGTCACAGCAGTGGAGCATGGAGAGGTAAGTATTGCAAGTGCTGAGGCCCTGAGCAAGCAGGGGGGGACCCACTCATTGGTGCTGGCACTGGCACAGGGCCCCTCAAAGTATGCCGGTGTCTCTGATGGCGAGTGGGCCCCCCAACTGCTCAGGGCCCCGGCACTTGCCCGGGTGCGCCAGGTGCTGATGCCGGCCCAGGAGGGGGTACAGCCCAGTTAGGGAGGTGGAAAAACTGGCATATGTTGAGGTGTAGACTGGACGTTCAGCAGCTGCAAATGGAGGAATTGGAGAAGTCGCAGGAAGAGGAGCACAAAGCGAGCCATTATGCTGGCAACCTATGCGTCATCAGGGGAAGGTGGTACAAAATCCTTTGAAACCTAGGCATGGTTCATTTTAATGAAGGTGAGATCACCTACATTTTGGGTCGAAAGCCGGGTCTTTCCGTCAGGATTGATCCAGCAGCACTGAAGACTCGGTCTGATAGCACACTACCAGTATGGCAAGCGAGCTCCTGTAAGGCATATTGTGCCAATTCAGGCCAGGTGTCCAGTTTACAGGCCTAGTAGTCAAAGGGGAATGAACTGTGAGGGAGAACATTGATGGGGAAGGAAAGGTAATTTTGAACCATATCTGACAACTGCTGTCTCCTGTCTGTTGCAATCGATTCAGTATTACCAGTCATGTGAGCGGTACTCGAGAAATCAGTCCACAACATGGTCATGAAACCCCTCTCTCCAACGCCACTTCGGTTGTGTGCACCACGAACACCTCTTCCATGTTGCCCATGTTGCTCGTGGTAGAACCTGCACCGCTGCTGTGTGCTGGGAATGCCTCTAAGGGCTCATACTCACATGCTAGAAAATCGTCCGACGCTCGCATGTGAAATCCCAGCTCTGGCGCCGGCACTCGGGAGTGGAGCGAGCAGCTGCATATAAATACAGTCATGGCCAAAAGTTTTGAGAATGACACAAATATTAATTTTTACAAAGTCTACCGCTTCACTTTTTCTAATGGCAATTTGCATATACTCCAGAATGTTATAAAGAGTGATCAGCTTAACAGCAATTACTTGCAAAGTCAATATTTGGCTAGAAAATGAACTTTATCCCCCAAAACACATTTCAACATCATTGCAGTCCTGCCTTAAAAGGACCAGCTAACCTCTTTTCAGTGATTGCTCCATTAACACAGATGTGGGTGTTGATGAGGACATGGCTGGAGATCAATCTGTCAAGATTAAGTAAGAATGACACCACTGGACACTTTAAAAGGAGGTTGGTGCTTGGCATCATTGTTTCTCTTCTGTCAACCATGGTTATCTCTAAAGAAACACATGCAGTCATCATTGCAATGCACAAAAATGGCCTAACAGGAAAGAGTATCGCAGCTAGAAAGATTGCACCTCAGTCAACAATATATCGCATCATCAAGAACTTCAAGGAGAGAGGTTCCATTGTTGCCAAAAAGGCTTCAGGGCGCCCAAGAAAGACCAGCAAGCGCCAGGACCGTCTCTTAAAAGTGTTTCAGCTGCGGGATCGGGCTACCAGCAGTGCAGAGCTTGCTCAGGAATGGCAGCAGGCAGGTGTGAGTGCATCTGCACGCACTGTGAGGCGGAGACTCTTGGAGCAAGGCCTGGTCTCAAGGAGGGCAGCAAAGAAGCCACTTCTCTCCAGAAAAAACATCATGGACAGACTGATATTCTGCAAAAGGTACAGGCAGTGGACTGCTGAGGACTGGGGTAAAGTTATTTTCTCTGATGAATCCCCTTTTCGATTGTTTGGGACATCAGTAAAACGCCTCATTCGGAGAAGACAAGGTGAGCGCTACCACCAGTCTTGTCTCATGCCAACTGTTAAGCATCCTGAAACCATTCATGTGTGGGGTTGCTTCTCAGCCAAGGGAATCGGCTCTCTCACAGTCTTGCCTAAAAACACAGCCATGAATAAAGAATGGTACCAGAATGTCCTCCAAGAGCAACTTCTCCCAACCCTCCAAGAGCAGTTTGGCGATCAACAATGCCTTTTCCAGCATGACGGAGCACCTTGCCATAAAGCAAAGGTGATAACTAAATGGCTCAGGGAACAAAACATAGAGATTTTGGGTCCATGGCCTGGAAACTCCCCAGATCTTAATCCCATTGAGAACTTGTGGTCAATCATCAAGAGACGGGTGGACAAACAAAAACCTAAAAATTCTGACAAAATGAAATCATTGATTGTGCAAGAATGGACTGCTATCAGTCAGGATTTGGTCCAGAAGTTGATTGAGAGCATGCCAGGGAGAATTGCAGAGGTCCTGAAGAAGAAGGGTCAACACTGCAAATATTGACTTGCTGCATTAACTCATTCTAACTGTCAATATAAGCTTTTGTTACTCATATGTTTGCAATTATTATATTTCTGTCTGTGATAAAAACATCTGTCAAACACACATAAAAACCAGAGGGCAGCAGATCATGTGAAAATATATATTTGTGTCATTCTCACAACTTTTGGCCATGACTGTAAATGCAGCCGCGCACTCCACTCCTGAGTGCCGGCGCCAAAGCGGGGATTTCACATGCGAGCGTCGGACGATTTCCTCGCATGTGAGTATGAGCCCTAACAAACGATTTACCAGAGTTGCTTGTTTGTTCGCCAATATTAGCTCTAGGTTCTCCTGTGGCATGATGTTCTGAAATTTGCCATTATAGCGTGGATCGAGGATGCTGGCCAACCAGTAGTCGTCATCCTTCATTATTTTGGCAATGCGGGGATCCTTTTTAGGATCCGCAAGAGATAATCACACATGTGGGCCAATGTTCCAGGTGTGAATGATGCACTGCCAGTGGTGGGTGGAGGAGCACTTTCTGCCAAATCCACATCCCTCCAGTCAAGCACAAACCCTGTACCTGACCTTGGCAAGCCAACATTTTCTCTTGCCCCCTGAGAAGCATCCTCCACCCCAAAATAATCATTCCCCTCATCCTCCTTCTCCTCCTCTTCCTCTTCTTCCTCCACCTCGTCCAGGACTGTTCCCTGAGCAGACAATGCCTATCATCAAGGATTCTCTCCTCCGCTGCAGACGCCTGATCTTTAATGTTTGTCAGAGTTTGCATGAGCAGACGCATAAGTGGGATCCTCATGCTTATGATGGCGTTGTCTGCGCTTACCAGCCGTGTGCATTTCTCAAAACACTGAAGGACTTTACAGAGGTCTTTCAGCTTTGACCACTGCACACCCGACAACTCCATGTCTGCCCTCAAACTGCCTGCCCTTGTATCCTCCCACAAATGCATTACAGCCTGCCTCTGTTCGCACAGCCTCTCAACCATGTGCATGGTGGAGTTCCACCTTGTTGCAACGTCTATGATTAGGCGGTGCTTGGGGAGGTAGAGCGATCGCTGCAGCCTCTGCATACGACTGGAGTCTACGGGCGAGCGACGGATGTGCAAGCACAGTCATCGCACCTTATGGAGCAGGGCTGGTAACTCCGGATAATTATTTATGAAGCACTGCACCACCAGGTTCAATGTGTGAGCCAGGCAAGGTATTTGTCTGAGTTTTGCCAGGGCTATGGCCGCCACAAAATTAAGACCGTTATCACTGATTACCTTGCCTGGCTCCAGATGTAGACTGCCCAGCCATGACTCAGTTTCTCGCTGCAAATAGTTGGCCAGTGCCTCCGGGGTGTGTCTGTTGTCGTCCAAAGTCATCATCTTTAAAACAGCCTGCTGATGCTTACCACTAGCTGTTCGATAGTGGGACACCTCGTGTGCAACACTGGCAGCTGCGGATGGAGTGCTCGTGCGACTGCGCTCTGTCGACGAGCTTTCGCTTCTGGAGGAGGAGGAGGGTCGAACACCTACAACCAACTGTTGCTTATACCGTGGGCAAGGCAGCACTGTCCCACCGCCGCTGTCCCCTGTGGACCCTGCATCCACCACATTCACTCAGTGTGCATGGACAATGCAGTCTTTCACATGCAGGTGGAGGGTAGGGATGGCTTTTCTAGAAAAGAAGTGCCGACTGGGTAGGTCATAGCGTGGAACAGCGTAGGCCATGAGCTTTTGGAACGCTGCGCTTTCAACCAAAGCATCATCTCTAGTGACATCATTTTGTCAATGTAGGCGTTCAAAGCCAGTGTACGCGGATAAGAGGATGAGTGCTTTCATGTCCTACTCAGAGTCTCTGCTACGGTGAGCTGCACTTGAGAGCTGCATATGGTGGAATTAGCTGTGGACATGGCGGACTGAGAGGGAGTTGGTGATGGTGATGGTGGTGGTGATGGTGATGATGGCCTAGATGCAGTCTTTAGTTGGGAAAACATTGTGAGTCCCTGACTGCTTTGGCCTTGTGACGACACCTCAACATTTCTTGATGGTGGTGTGCTAACCCGTGGGCTTACAGTGGGGGAAGCGATGTATCGTTGCTGGCTACCTTCAGTCGGAACAGGTGCCCGTGTGCTACCTGAGGTTTTGTAGCTTGTCAACGCTTGCAAGTGCATGGTGTTTACATGTCTAAACATGCAACTGATATTCAAATTTCGGAGATTTTTCCCTCGGCTAAAGGTCCGTCCGCACTTCTTACAGATAACCTTTGCCTCATCAATAGGATTTTGGTCAAAAAAGTGCCACACTGCGCTCTTCCTACTATGGGAAAAATTTTCAGGGCTTGCACTCTGTGCTAATTTGACCGTCTGGCCAAGCTGTCCTGCAACTCTTTTGTTGTTTTAACACGTTTTTGGACTGCTACGGGCCTGCCAGATTACCGCAGCTGCTATGTCGATGCCTGCTGCTGGGGATCCTCCTCCTCTCCTGAGCTATTGCCAGCGGCAACCTCTTCCCCAATGGATGCCAATCCGGGTCAACAACTGGGTCATCCATCAACTTCTCTTCAATTTCATCTGCACCTTCCTCTGTGTCACCGTGTAAGGTGTTATAGTATGCGGGAATGGGCACCTGAGCTTCATCAGGGTCAGAATCTGGCTCAGTAGATTGCGAGGGCAATGCAATGCTCTGGGTGAATGTACCAGCAGAATCATATAGCAATGGCTGTGCATCAGTGCACTCCATGTCAGATTCATCTTGGACTAGGGAATTCAGGATTTGACTTGATAAGTTAGCCACGATATGTGAAAAGAGCTCCAGGGAGTAATCTGAAGTGTGGCCTGCTGCATCGTTCACTTTTGGTGGGGGTGAAGGACACAAGGAAAGGTGTTGTTCCTGACCATGAGCCTGCACTGACAAACTCAGTGCTTGCATTTTTTGAAACTTCAAAAGAGGAGGCGATAGAGCTGGAGGCTGTTTCGGCAATGTAAGCCAAAACCTGTTCATGATGCTCCGGCTTTAAAAGTGGTTTACCTACTCCCAGAAAAGGGAGCCTTCCAGGCCATCTGGAGCCAGATGATGACGCAGGTTCAACACCTCCTGCCTTAGGTGCTAATGTGCTTTTGGCACTACCAGCAGATGCACCACCACCACTATCAGTGCCAGCTGGCCCCCCCGCCCACGTCCGTGGCCTCTTTCAACATACTTCCTCATGTTTAGGAACATGTACCAAAAATACCAGTAGATATATGGTACTGTATGAGGCGCGTACAGCTGTATACGGTGTAGGGAAAAATTTTAATCTCCGTATATATTGTATGGATTTGACCGTAATACAAACAGTAGATATACGGTACTGTATGAGGAGCGTACAGCTGTTTATTGTTTAGGGGAAAAGTTAAATCTCCGTATTTATTTCCAGAGTCACACACAGACGCTTTCTCAGTATGGATTTGACAGTAATACAAACAGCAGAAATGCGTTATTGTATCAGCAGCGTACAGCTGTACACGGTGTAGAGAAAAATTTAAATCTCCGTATATATTTCCGGAGTCACACACAGACGCTCACTCAGTATTGGGCGACCCTCAGGATTGGGCCTTTTCCCTGACACCTGGGGATCCTGTTTTGAATGATGTTGATGTGTTTTTTCAGGTTCTGGGGTTGTTGTACGATGAAACTAATGTTACTGATCAAGCTGAGAAAACCTTGTTGGCATTAAATCAGGGTCAAGAAGACGCAGAGCTGTATTGCCAGAAATTCAGAAAGTGGGCAGTCCTTACTAATTCGAATGATGATGCTCTGGCAGCTCTTTTTCGGAAGGGTCTGGCAGAGACTGTAAAGGATGTTATGGTGGGATTCCCTGTCAGCTCTGGTTTCAATGACTCTTTGTCATTAGCTATTCAAATTGACAGACGTTTGCGTGAGCGTAAAAATATGCGTGAGATTGTGATGCCTTGCGGGCCAGCCCCTGAGCTCATGCAGTGTGATGGAGTGAATTCTGGGGCACAGCGTCATGAGTTTCGAAAGCGTAATAAGTTGTGCTTCTACTGTGGTGACGTTTCTCATGCTATTTCCGTCTGCCCCAAAAGGGGAAGACGTTTTGCGCGCTCAGTTGTTTTGGGTAGTGTTCAGACTAAATTTCTGTTGACTGCTACCTTGATTTGCTCCATGTCCACATTTTCAGCTCAGGCTTTTGTTGATTCAGGAGCAGCTATAAACCTGATGGATTTTGATTTTGCCTAACGTTGTGGTTTTCCCATGATACCCCTGCGGAAGTCTATTCCTTTGCTGGGCATTGATTCTACACCTTTGGCAGAGAATAAACCCCAGTTTTCTACCCAGGTGATAATGCGAGTTGACCCGGACCACCAAGAGAATTGCAAATTTTTGGTGTTACATAATTTACATGACATTGTTGTACTGGGTTTTCCTTGGTTACAGACTCATAATCCTGTTTTGGATTGGAAATCTGTGTCTGTGACCAGTTAAGGTTGTCAATGTGTTCGTGCTGACACTCCTGTTTTTTCTGCCTCTCCTCAGTCTCAAGATGTCCCTGACTATTTGACCGAATTTTTCTGATGTGTTTAATGACAGTAAGTCTGCATCCTTACCTCCTCATAGGAGTTATGATTTCGCTCTTGACTTAGTACCCGGTTGTAAATTTCCCAAGGGTCGGCTCTTTAATTTATCTGTACTTGAGCATGATACTATGCAATCTTATATCAAAGAGTCTTTAGAGAAGGGTCATATCAGACCATCCTCTTCACCCTTGGGCGCCGGCTTTTTCTTTGTGACCAAAAAGGATGGCTCATTGAGGCCGTGTATTGACTATCGTCTCCTGAATAAGATCACTGTTAAATATCAATATCCGTTACCCTTGATTTCTGACCTATTTTTCAGAGTGAAAGGTGCTAGTTGGTTTACCAAGCTTGACCTCAGGGGTGCGTATAATCTTATTCGTATCAAGCACGGTGATGAATGGAAGACGGCGTTTAATACCCCAGAGGGGCATTTTGAGTACCAAGTGATGCCTTTTGGGCTCACTAATGCCCCTTCCGTCTTCCAATCCTTTATGAACGATATTTTCCAGGATTTCGTGGATACATTTCTGATCGTTTATTTGGACGATCTCTTGATTTTTTCCAATGAGTGGGATTCTCATGTGGAACATGTTTGGACTGTTTTCCTGATATTGAGAGAAAATGCATTGCATGTGAAGGATCAAAATGTCTTTTTGGCGTACAGAAGGTTTCATTTCTGGGATTCATTTTGTCTACGTCTGTTATTGAAATGGATCCGGCCAAAGTTCAGAACATTTGTGATTGGGTTCAACCCATTACATTGAAGGCTCTTCAGAGATTTTTTGGGTGTTCTAATTTTTATCATAAATTTATAGGTAATTTCTCTAGTATTGTGAAACTACTGACTCTTTTGACCAAAAAGGGTTCTGATGTAGTGAATTGGTCTCCTGAGGCAGTTTCTGCGTTTCAGGAGCTTAAGCGGAGATTCACTTCTGCTCCTGTTCTGCGGCAACCTGATGTTTCTCTACCATTTCCGGTGGAGATTGATGCTTCTGAGATTGATGCACGAGCCGTTTTGTCCCAAAGGGATCCAGAGATCTCTAAGAGTAACCCTTGTGCCTTTTTCTCTCGAAAATTTTCCCCAACAGAACGTAATTATGATGTGGGAAATCGGGAGTTATTGGCTATGAAGTGGGCTTTTGAAGAGTGGAGACATTGGCTGGAAGGAGCCAAACATCAGGTGGTGGTCCTCACGGGCCATAAGGACCTGGTTTATCTTGAATCAGCCAAGCGACTTAATCCTAGACAGGCCAGGTGGGCCTTGTTTTTCACACGTTTTAATTTTGTGGTCTCTTTTCTCCCGGGCACTAAGAATGTTAAGGCAGATGCCCTCTCGAGGAGTTTCTTTGTGGATTCTCCTGAGGTGACTGAGACTTGTTATATTGAAAGAGGGTGTGGTTCTTTCCGCTATCTCGCCCAATTTGAGACTGGCTTTGGAGGAATTTTAGGATGATAAACCTGAACGCTGCCCTGTTGGGAAATTGTTTGTCCCAGACCAGTGGAGGAAGAATGTGATGTCTGAGATTCATTGCTCCACGTTGGCTGGCCATCCTGGTATTTTTGGTACCAGAGATTTGGTGAGTCGGTCCTTTTGGTGGCCCACTTTGTCTGGGGACGTCAGGGACTTTGTGCAGTCCTGTGGAACTTGTTCTCGGTCCAAACCTTTCTCTCGCTCTAGTGGTTTGTTAATGCCATTGCCTGTGCCCAAGAGGCCATGGACCCATATCTCTATGGATTTTATTTCCGACCTCCCTGTCTCTCAGAGAATGACCGTTATTTCAGTGATCTGTGATAGGTTTTTCAAGATGATACATCTTGTGCCACTACCTAAGTTGCAATCCTCCTCCGAGTTGGTGCCGTTATTTTTTCAACAGGTGGTTTGGTTGCACGGCATAACAGAAAACATTGTGTCTGACAGAGGAGTCCAGTTTATTTCCAGATTTTGGAGGACATTTTGTTCCAAACTGGGAGTTCAGCTGACTTTTTCCTCTGCATTCCACCCTTAGGCCAATGGACAAACTGAGAGAACAAACCAGACCTTGGAGACTTATTTGAGATGTTTTGTGTCTGCTGATCAAGATGACTGGGTCTCTTTTTTGCCTTTGGCTGAGTTTGCTTTGAATAATAGGGCTAGTTCTGCCACCTTGATGTCTCCATTTTTCTGCAATTTCGGGTTTCATCCTCGATTTTCTTCAGGGCAGGTGGAGGCTTCTGTCTGTCCGGGTGTTGACTCTATTGTGGAGAGAATGCTGCAGATTTGGGATCAAGTAGTGGATAAGTTGTCTCTCTCTCAAGAGAAGGCCCAGCGGTTTGCCAACCGGCATAGGACTGATGGTCCTCGGTTTAAAGTGGGTGACTTGGTATGGTTGTCCTCAAAAAATATCCCTATGAAGGTTGCGTATCCAAAATTTAAGCCAAGGTTCATTGGACCTTATAAGATCGTGGAAATTCTTAATCCAGTTTCCTTCCGTTTGCTTCTTCCAGGAACATTTAAGATTCACAACGTATTCCACAAATCTTTATTGAAGAGGTTTGTCGAGCCAGTGGTTCCTATGGCTGCGCCTCCTGATCCTGTTTTGATTGAGGGCAATTTGGAGTATGAGGTTGAGAAGATATTGGATTCTCATTTAGCTAGGCAGAGACTCCAGTACTTGGTCAAGTGGAACGGCTATGATCATGAGGACAATTCTTGGGTGTATTCTTCTGACATTCATGCTGAAAGACTGGTCCGTGCCTATCACCGAGCTCATCCTGATCGGCCTGATGGCGCACGTGAGGGTTCGGTGACCCCTCCTCAAGGGGGGCTACTGTTGTGAACGTGTTGGAGACGACTTCGGAGCTGAGGCTCCCTCTGGTGGTTGCTGAGGGTATTGAACCTATGCTGAAAAGCAAAAGTCCACCACCTGCAATGGATGAATGGTTATCAGGTGGGACGGACTGGCCTGATATAAGTGAGCTGACCTCCCATGATCCTCGCCGGTGATCAATTGTTCTTCCTAGTCTAGGTTGGAATTCAGCTTTCTTTTCTGCTGTCTCCTGCTATCACTCAGATAAGTTACCTTCTGTTTTTTTTACTGTGGTTTGATTTTCTTTGTATTTGCTGCCTTGCTTTTTGAGTTCAGCCGGGTCCCCTTTGTGGGCTTGTGCTGGTCTCTGTTCTCTTTTTGTATTTGTTCATTTGCTCAGTTCTTGTAATTTTGTACTGCTGGGTAGCCGCTTGTTCACACCAGAGATCTGATAAAAGTGGTCGAGACCGTGTGGTCTCAGCATTTTTTGATTCAGAAGTGTTGGAGTTTTTCCTAGGGTTTTTCTGGGTTGCAGACAGTATTCTCTCCTGTGCTGTCCTAACTAGACAGTTTTGGGCCCCAGCGTTTGCTCATTCTATTTTCTGTCTGTGTTCGTGTTTTCATCTTGTCTAACTGCCATTATATGTTTGGGGGCTTCCTATTATTTTGGGGCTCTACTCCGGGGCAATTAGCTTTCCTCTTTCCATCTTCAGGGGTAGCTAATCTCTCCGGCTGTGACGAGGCGTCTAGGGCATCGTAGGAATGTCCCACGGCTGCTTCTAGTTGTGCGGTTAGTTTAGGGGTCTGCAACCTATTAGTTCCAACCTCTCTGGTGTGTGGCTGCCTTTGCGTTTTTTTGCTCCTGTCCTCATCAGCTACCAAAACATAACACAGACGCTCTCTCAGTATGGATTTGACCGTAATACAAACAGCAGAAATATGGTACTGTATGAGGAGCATACAGCTGTATATGGTGTAGGGGAAAATTTAAATCTCCGTATTTATTTCCGGAGTCACACACAGACGCTCTCTCAGTATGGGTTTGACTGTAATGCAAGCAGCAGATATACGGTACTGTATCAGAAGCGTACAGCTGTATACGGTGTAGGGAAAATTTAAATCTCCGTATTTATTTCCGAAATCACACACAGACGCTCTCTCAGTATGGATTTGACCGTAATACAAACAGCAGATATGCGGTACTCTATCAGAAGCGTACAGCTGTATGCAGTGTAGGGAAAAATTGAAATCTCCGTATATATTTCCGGAGTCACACACAGACGCTCACTCAGTATGTATTTGACCGTAATACAAACAGCAGTTATACGGTACTGTATGGGGAGCATACAGCTGCATACGGTGTGTTAGGGTTCGAGTTCCCGCTGCTGCCAAGGGGAGTCTCGAAACAGTCCCGCTGCGGTCCTCCATTCATCTCTGGCCACAGTGGAGCCTGTTCAGCAGAGACGTCGGTCCCAGTGTCTTGCCCATTCCAATACTGTGCAGAGACTTGCTGCTGCCTCTCCTGGATCTGCTATTATAGCCAGTGCTGGAGCAGACGTCTTTGGGACGAAGTCCTGCGTTTCCCCTTCTGAGCATGCCCAGGGTAAGATCTCTCATTGGAGATCAGGGGTCACATGTTCAGGTGCTGCAGCAGCTCCTATTGGTCCACCAGGAAGGTCCTGAAACTACATGTGTTTTGGAACAGTTTCTCATTGGTCCTTGTTTCTGGCAGGTCCTGTAGCTGTTACTATAAAAAGGCGGCATGGCTGGGCCACCATGCGCTAACATCAACCATTATATGCTTTGCGCCAGTGTGGTCATGCGTGTGTGTTGTTAGGGCGGCTGAAATACGCCATTACAATACTGACTTAATCGGTGAGGAGCTTGGTATGCTAGCTGGTCAGGGTCGGTTTCCTAGATGCCCTAGATTACCGGCATAACCGCCATAGATTGCGGGTGACTCCAGCGAGGACATTAGCGCATGATCACGTTCTATGTTCGCTTAGCAGTCAACTGTGTACCTGGGTGCCTGACAGGACACAGAAGTTTGTCTCAGCGGCCCTGTGGCGCAACAGGGTTCGCTTTCAATGCTAGACAGCGCCCTAGCATGTTTATTTTGCGACTCAGTGGTGTTAAGTGAGTTCGCACACATCGCCATATAGCGCTGTGGCGCTCCTTCAAGCGGCTCTGTGGAATAACAGAGTTCGCACATATTGCCACAGCGCGTTACGGCGTTTATTTTGGCGACTCTGCGGGATAACAGAGTTCGCTTCTTGCGCCATTTTACAAGCAGCAGGCTCCGCCTGCACGGTGGACCCTGGGCTGCGAACGCACCTCTCTATATCATATATTTGGTGCGTTCCGCAGACCCTAACACGGTGTAGGGAAAAATTTAAATCTCCGTATTTTTTTCCGGAGTCACACACAGACTCTCCCTCAATATGGATTTGACCGTAATACAAACGGCAGATATACTGGACTATATCAGAAGTGTACAGCTGTATACGGTGTAGGGGAAAATTTAAATCTCCGTATTTATTTCTGGAGTCACACACAGATGCTCTCTCAGTATCGTAAGTATCGTATGTGTAAGTGGGCTCATGAATAGAAAACAAAGGGTGGTTATTAATGGAGCACACTCGGACTGGGTCACGGTTAGCAGTGGGGTATCACAGGGGTCAGTATTGGGGCCGCTTCTCTTTAACATATTTATTAATGACCTTGTAGGGGGCATACAGAGTAGTATTTCAATATTTGCAGATGACACTAAACTCTGCAGGGTAATAAATACAGAGGAGGACAATTTTATATTACAGGAGGATGTATGTAAACTAGAAGCTTGGGCTGATAAATGGCAAATGAGTTTTAATGGGGATAAATGTAAGGTCATGCACTTGGGTAGAACAAACAAGATGTATAATTATGTGCTTAATCGTAAAACACTGGGCAAAACTGTCACTGAAAAAGACCTGGGTGAATGGGTGGACAACAAACTCACATTTAGTGGCCAATGTCAGGCAGCTGCTGCCAAGGCAAATAAAATAATGGGATGCATTAAAAGAGGCATAGATGCTCATGAGGAGAACATAATTTTACCTCTATACAAGTCACTAGTGCGACCACACTTAGAATACTGTGTGCAGTTCTGGTCTCCGGTGTATAAGAAAGACATAGCTGTACTGGAGCGGGTGCAGAGAAGAGCAACCAAGGTTATTAGAGAACTGGGGGGTCTACAATACCAAGACAAGTTATTACACTTGGGGTTATTTAGTTTGGAAAAACGAAGGCTTAGGGTTGATCTTATTACAATGTATAAATATATGAGGGGACAGTACAAAGACCTTTCTAATGATCTTTTTACTCTTAGACCTGTGACGGGCACAAGGGGGCATCCTCTACGTCTGGAGGAAAGAAGGTTTAGCCATAATCACAGACGCAGATTCTTTACTGTAAGAGCAGTGAGACAAAGGAACTCTCTGCCGTCTAATGTTGTAATGAGTGATTCCTTACTAAAATTTAAGAAGGGACTGGATGCCTTTCTTGAAAAGTATAATATTACAGGCTATATTCACTAGTTTCCTAGATATTGCGTTGATCCAGGGAGCTAGTCTGATTGCCGTATGTGGAGTCGGGAAGGAATTTTTTTCCCCAATGTGAAGCTTACTGTTTGCCACTTGGGTTTTTTTTTGCCTTCCTCTGGATCAACATGTTAGAGCAGGTTAGGATAGGATATGGGTTGAACTAGATGGACTTAAAGTCTTCCTTCAACCTTAATAACTATGTTACTAGTATGGATTTGACCGTAATACAAACAGCGGATATATGGTACTGTATTAGGAGAGTACAGCTGTATACGGTGTAGGGGGAAATTTAAATCTCTGTATTTATTTCCGGAGTCACACACAGATAGTCATCATGTATTTGTCCGTGATACCATCCGGTACACGGTAGTGTGTGAGGAGCGTACAGCTCTACATGGTGTGGGAAAAAATGAACGTTCGGTAACTGTGCAGAAAAAAAGATTAAAAATATTAGTGCTGTGTAAAAAGCAGTCTGCACAGCAGTGTACACACAGCAATACAGCTATCAGGCAGTCTAATATCCAGCGCTGCTGCACACAAGAAAATCCTCCTCTGTCACTGCACACTAACTGTACAGCACAATTGCTATCAGCACAAGCACATGAGAACTTTTTCTTAGATCTTTACAGCCCTAACTCTCTCCCTACTGATAAACAGCAACCTCTCCCTACTGTTAAGATCGGCTGAAGTAAAAATGGAGGTCGGCGGTCAGGGCTTTTATAGACACTATGACGCCCCCCAAAGCAAGCCAATCACTGCAATGCCCTTCTCTACGATGGTGGTGGACGCTGCGCATGTCATCTCATTGCCCACAGTGTACGTCCTTGCTCATTGGCTGAAAAAAGGCACCTGCAAGCATTCTGGGATATCCGACTTTGGCGCTCGTTTTGCCGACAGCATGGCCTACTTCACGCTATAGTCGGGTTTCGGTCGGCGAAACCCGACTTTGGCAAAAGTCAGCGACTTATGAATCAGGCCGACCTGTTTCGCTCAACTCTAGTAATGAGACAACAGATCCCATTTACAATAAATACAGTAGCTAGATCATATATGTAGCATAAACATTAATACATAAATGTGGCTATCTAATAGATAATGGACAAGGTACACCAAACAATTATGCAGTCCCTTTGAATGCGGTAAAATAAGCGCTGACCATGTAAAATGTAAATTGCTGACCGAGACTACTGTGAGTCTGAAGAATCATTTGCCAGATCTTGCAAATTGCAATGACAATGTCAGGGACTGAAAGATTATAATTACTGTACCTACCTGTGGAGGAGAGATGTGCTCCTGGTGTCCCCTCACCCCGACACGCGTTTCACCGCCATCTTCTTCCGGGGGCTTGTCAGGGTGAGGGGCGACCAAGCATTTAAATGAACACCAAGTTATTGGTGCTTACTGGGGAAGGAAGGGGGCCGACCAGTGTCATCGGCTCATCGTGTTTTCTCCAACCACCATATGACGTACTTCCTCCCAACACTCAATGAAACGGAAGCCGAAGCTGCGTGTCAGTGTGTGAGCGCTGTCGAAAGTGACGGAGGCTGGGACTAGCACGAATGCGCACCAACCGGAAAGCTCCCAGGCTCAAAAGGAGAAAGCAGGAACATAACAGAATAAATTAATAAATGATCAGTGGTCAGAGAAATAGTAAGGTCCTAGCGGCATCTGTAAGGACAGTGGTGGAACACATAATAAATCAATGACAGGTGTACAAACACATATCAAGTGAGATATAATGAAATACTGGAATATGAATATGTACCAAAACAATGTAAATGTAAAAAGGCTATAAGTCCAATTGGTGGAAGTGTGTGGATGAGATGCCAATATATTAAAAAGGACAAGTGTAAATTGAAAAGTGGAAATGAAAGTCCAGCTCACCAGTGCAGCATACCAGGAATCGGAGCAAGGAACCGCTGTGTCAGACGTAGAACAATGCAAAAAGAGAAAATCCAGCTCAATGATGAAGTGAAGATAAAAAAATCTTTATTCACTTGTCATTCCAAATACAGAGGAGTATCAGCATAGATGGCAGCAGATGAATGCGTTATCAACGCGTTTCAGGTGACGCAGCACCCTTAGTCATGAGCTGGATTTTCTCTTTTTGTAAATTGAAAAGTGCCTAAGAGTGCTAATATAAGATCACACAATTAATGCATGCTGATTAAATAAATGGATAGAACTCTATAATGAGCTGTCAGTAATCTAGACAATAAATATTCACCACCGGAGTGAGAAGTGACCAGTTTATTGTCAAAGTGACAGTGCCAAGAGTAATAAATATACAAAGTAAAAAAAGGGGCGTGCATAGATGGTATAGCATGCATAGGGTCCTGCTATGCTGCTAAAAGTTACCAAAAAAGTTAAAAGGAGAGGGAAGGCTAACTAGACGGTAAGGATAATATTACCAGTAATGTGTATGTCCATGGGATCATATGAAAAGATTATGAGATCATACCTGTATGAAATGAAAAGTGTGCAGTAGAACATGTGCAAGTACGCTTTAAAGTGATCAGTGCATGCCTGTAGGAAAAATGTAGGAGGGCTTAAAAATGGCATGATAAAGGGAGAAATCATGCCATGCTATGTGAAGGGAATAAAGAGACAAGGCTTGATGAAGTGTACATACAAGTGCCAGTGGTAAGGTAAGTGTTATAACCATGGATCAGTCAATATAACGATAATAAACCAATCTTATCAGTAAAATTATTTAAAAAAAAATGGATTTGAACGTGGGTCAACATATACACTGGAGGAAATAATTATTTGATCCCTTGCTGATTTTGTAAGTTTGCCCACTGGCAAAAACATGAACAGTCTATACTTTTAACCTCTTAAGAACCAAGCCATTTTGTAGGTTATTCACCAGGCCTTAATTTTGAAATTATCTTTTCACCAAAATTTTTATTTTCCCAAGGGTAACAGGACCCCAAAAATTATTGTGCAATTTGTCCTGAGTACACTATTACCCCATATGTGGGGAGGAACCAATGTTTGGGTGCATGGCAGAGCTCGGAAGGGAAGCAGCGCCATTTGACTTTTTTGTCTGGAATTGAGATCGGACGCCATGTTGCGCTTGGATAGCCCCTGATGAGTCTAAACAGTGGAAAACCCCCACAAGTTACCCCATTTCAGAAACTATACCCCCCATGGAACTTATCTAGATGTGCGGTGAGAGCTCTAAACCCCCAAGCGCTTCATAGAAGGTTATAATTTAGAGCAGTAAAATTAAAAAATCATATTTTTTCCACAAAAATGATCTTTTCATCCCCAATTTTTATTTTGCCAATGGTAATAGGACCCTAAAAGTTATTGTGTAATTTGTCCTGAGTACACTGATATCCCATATGTCGGGGTAAACCACTGTGAGGGTGCATGGCAGAGCTCGGAAGGGAAGGAGCGCCATTTGACTTTTTCAATGAAAATTGGCTGGAATTGAGATCGGACGCCATGTCACGTTTAGAGAGCCCTTGATGTGCCTAAACAGTGGAAACCCCCCACAAGTGACCCCATTTTAGAAACTAGACCCCCCAAGGAACTTATCTAGATGTGTGGTGAGCACTTTGAACCCCCAAGTGCTTCACAGAAGTTTATAACGTAGAGCCATGAAAATAAAAAAATCATATTTTTTCCACAAAAATTATTCTTTTTACCCCCAAATTTTTATTTTCACAAGAGTAACAGGAGAAATTGGACCCCAAAAGTTGTTGTGCAATTTGTCCTGAGTAAGCTGATACCCTAAATGTGGGGGGAACTACTGTTTGGGTGCATGGCAGAGCTCAGAAGGGAAAGAGCGCCGTTTTGGTATGCAGACTTTGATGGAATGGTCTGCGGGCATCATGTTGCATTTGCAGAGCCCCTGATGTGCCTAAACAGTAGAAACCCCCCACAAGTGACCCCATTTTGGAAACTAGACCCCCCCCAAGGAACTTATCTAGATGTGTGGTGAGCACTTTGAACCCCCAAGTGCTTCACAGACGTTTATAAAGTAGAGCCGTGAAAATAAAAAAATCATATTTTTTTCCACAAAAATGATCTTTTTGCCAAAAAATTTTTATTTTCATAAGGGTAACAGGAGAAATTGGACCCCAAAAGTTGTTGTGCAATTTGTCCTGAGTGCGCTGATACCCCATATGTGGAGGTAAACCACTGTGATCGTCTTACTGCGATCTTTGGGAGGAAGAATGAACAAATCCACAAAAGGTGAAGAATTGGCTTTATTTTTTATGCCGTTCCTTGTGTGGTATTAGTGATTAGGCGACTTCATTCCTCGGGTCGGTGTGATTACAGAGATACCAGATTTATACCCTTTTTTCATGTTTAGCTTCTGTCACACACTTAAAGGCGCTTTTTTTGGAAGAATTTTTGTAAGAAAATTTAGAGAGCTATAATTTTTCCATATTTAGGCCGTCAGAGTCATGTGCAGGCTTGTTTTTTGCGGGACGAGCTGATGTTTTTATTGGTACCATTTTAGGGCACATAACATTTTTTGATCGCTTTCTATTCCGATTTTTGTGGAGACAGAATGAACAAAAACCAGCAATTCAGGAATTGTATTTTGCTTTTTTTTTCCCTCCGTTCCACATGTGGTGAAATTGGTAAGGCAGCTTTATTCTTCGGGTCACTACGATTACTGCGATTCCTCATTTATATTTTTTTTTATGTTTTGGTGTTTTTTACACAATAAAAACTTTTATAGAAAAAATAATTATATTTGCATCAGTTTATTCGCGAGCTATAACTTTTTAATTTTTTCGCTGATGATGCTGTATGGCAGCTTGTTTTTTACGGGACAAGATGACGTTTTCAGCGGTACCATGATTATTTATATCCGTATTTTTGATCGCGTGTTATTGCACTTTTTCCAAGCGTTATGGTGATACAGCTTGGAAAAAGTATAATTTGCTAATTTTTTGTGTTTTTTTTTTTACAGCGTTCACTAAAGGGGTTAACTCGGTTGACATTTTTATAGATGTGATTTTTTTTTTACATAAAAATGTGTACTTTTTAGGGAAATTTATTTCTATTATTTTTATTATTTTTTTAATATTTTTTTTTACAAGTTTTTTTTAAAAATGTTTTTTTTGCCTAGTCACTTTATGAGACTTTCACTTTTTCACTTTTGATTGATGGTATAATGCATTGCAATGCTCCAGCATTGCAATGCATTATACCAATGGAGAAAACTGCTGAGACGATGCTGTGCGCATGGTCTCATCGGCTTTCCATAGCTGGATGACCCAGAGGTTGTCATGACAACCCCTGGGTCATCAAGGCAGAAATCGGGCCCTGCAATTACATTGCGGGGACACCGATCTGAGGCAGAGGGGGCCCCGACCCTCTGCCTCCCCACCTGAACGCTGCAATCGCACTCGATTGCTGCTGTCAGGGGGTTAACAGTCAGGGGCGGCGCGGACGCTGCTCCTGGCTGTCAGTGCAGGAAGCTCATCCACTGCAGCGCTGAGCTCCTGCACTGACCGGGCAGGAGATGTTGAAATTTCAGCATCTCCTGCCTGATCGCTGCTGTGTTTGGTCAGTCAGATTGACTGACCAATCACAGCGCTCTGGTTGCAGGGACCGACTGCAAGGGTCCCTGCATCCCTTGCCATGCCTGTCAGCTGTCATAGACAGCTGTCGGCACTACACTTGCACTGCGTTTTTTGCACGCAGTGACAGTTTAAATGCAGGACGTGCACAGTCCGTCATGGTGCGGGAACTGACATCCTGCCATGACAGACTGTGCATGTCAATGGACGTTAAGGGGTTAAGGGTAGGTTAATTTTAACACTGAGCGATAGAATATCAAAGATAAAATCCAGAAAATCACATTGTATAAATCATATATATTTATTTGCATTTTCCAATGAGAAATAAGTATTTGATCCCCTACCAACCATTAAGAGTTCTCGCTCCTACAGACCAGATAGACGCTCCTAATCAACTCGTTACCTGCATGAAAAACAGCTGTCTTACATAGTCACCTTTATAAAAGACTCCTGTCCACAGACTCAATTAATCAGTCAGACTCTAACCTCTACAACATTGGCAAGACCAAAGAGCTTTATAAGGATGTCAGGGACAAGATCATAGACCTGCACAAAGCTGGAATGGGCTACAAAACCATAAGTAACACGCTGGGTGAGAAGGAGACAACTGTTGCTGCAATAGTAAGAAAATGGAAGAAATACAAAACTATTGCCATCTAGTGGAGCTTGAATCTACCTGCATTGCAGCAGCCTGACAAATTTTTTTAAGGGACCACATCACATTTGAAATGATTTTGGAGTGGCCTATATGACATAAAACGCCCAAAATTGACACTATTCTAAAAACTGCACCCCTCAAGGTGTTCAAAACCATATTTAAAAAGTTTCTTAACCGTTCAGGTGCTTCACAGGAATTTTTTCAATGTGGAAGGAAAAAATTAACATTTAACTTTTTTTTCACAAAAATTTTAATTTAGGCCCAATTTTTTTTATTTTCGCTAGGTTAACAGGAAAAAATGGACCCTAAAATGTGTTGTACAATTTCTCCTGAACACGCCAATACCACATATGTAGCATGGTCACTGTGTGCTCGCTTCCGGTGATTGCATCCCGCAGGTCATCGACTTGCATCGCTACAGAGGTCTTTTGGTCTATTGATTATCTGTTTGATTTGTGATGTTCTGACATGGTGAAATTCCACTCTGCAGATGTTGCAGTGTGATTGTGACAGCAGCGACAAGCCCTGGTGCAGTATGACCTTTTGCATAGCCTGGACCAACGACATATGGAAGTGGTGCAAATCACGCTTGCAGAGTGTGCACAGATGATAGACCCCTGCAACCTTGTGCACAGTTTTGAAATGGCTACAAAGATGGTTAGCGCTGATGATGCAATCATCAGCATCACTATTCCGGACATCTACATGCTGGATCACACTTTGAATAGTCCACTGGAGGAGGAGGAAGAGGTGATGAATGCGCAACAGTCAGGAGATGAAGAGGATAATGGTCTCCTCTCTGTTGTCCTTGGTTGGAGGGAGGGGACTGAGGAAGCAACCTTGAGTGTTACCCCACCACCAATACATCATGGACTTGGACATCATGGGAGCGCCCGACACATGAGTGCCTTCTTGCTGCATTATCTTCAACATGATGCCCGTATTCTTAAGGTTAGAAATAGTGCTGACTACTGGGTTGCCACTATTGTTAGATCCACTGTACAAAAGTAAATTTTGCAAGATGCTTCCCCCTCGGACAGCGACACGCGCATGCTGGAGTATCGAAACACGCTTGTAGATGATCTGAAAAGTGGTTTTCCCCACAACAGCAGTGTGCCTCGCTGTACTACCTTGGGAACGTCAAAGCGTCATCATAAAAACATTATCAGCAGCAGCAGTGTAAGTGGCATAAGCAATTTCTGTGAGTCATTTCACACATTTTTTAGACCAGCCCGTGCTCCAGCAGAACAGAGTACAAGTCTGACATGTTGTGAACGACTGGAGAGGATGGTGCAGAAGTGTCTGGAGCTCAATATCTATGTCATCAGAGAGGATTTGGACCCTTTTATATTCTGGTCTTCAAAAATGGAAGAGTGGCCTAAGCTCACTTGTCTCGGAGGTTTTGTCTTGCCCAGCAGCCAGCATTCTCTCAGAAAGTGTCATGGATCTCTAATGACTTCTGCACCCCAGTCACAGACTGGGCAGACTAGGCAATGGTGTCGTTTTTAGTGTCATGCATTGATCTTGCCTTATTGCTGTCTGTGACACCTTTGTCATGGCTCCTGTGCCTGCTGTTGCTTCTGCTGCTGATGTTACAAACAATTTTTTGAAAATATGGAGACTCGAAGTTGGGTCTCCATCTGGTGGGTAGCCTGCAGTGGAAAGTGTGTCAGAGGCCTATTATACTATTTCTACTCTGTGGAAATTTATGCCACTTTTGTGATGTGTGTGTGTGTAGCCCAGCTGTGCCTGGAGTCACATTTCCCCAGGGGGATGCACCAAATGTAACACCCACAGAGACCTGATATGCACACAACAAACCTTCACTATTCCCTAGAGCCACCAGATGGAGCCCTTTTGCAGTATATAAGGGTAGTGAAGACACAGTAGTTACCTCAGATCAGTGAGAGATTAGCTGGGAGTGTGAGACAGTTTGGTCACCTCAGGCAGTCTAGCTGAGAACATGCCTAGACTATTCACCTCAGAGCTGAGAGGAGTAGAGAGTTGTGAGAGAATCTGAAGACTGCAGCTTGAGCTTAGTTCAAAGAGTGGAGGCTAGTAAGAGTGGAGGAAGATAGCCACTTCAGCCTGGTCAGAACTGAGTCAACTGAGGGCAGTTTCAGTGATCAAGCGTGCCGACGCTTTGAGAGCGGTGAAGAGAAAGAAGAATCAGCTAACCTCTGCTAGTGTGCTTACGTTATCGGTCGGAGTAGAACGAAAGGCGAGTGGAAGTGAAGAAGAGAGTAACGGAGGTTGAAACAGCATTGATAGCTTACCTCCACTCTGAATACCGGACACCGGGTCCGAGCTTGCTAGCATCTACACGACTAGTAGGAGATACCGGAGACCCTGCTGGACTACAGGTCGCAGGGGCCCAAGAGTGTTGATACGTAACCGGGGTCAGGAAGACAGGAGTCCGGTCGGCCAACCATTAGAGACACTGTTCTATCCAAGAGAAGGCCTCACCACAAAGTCAGCCGGGCGTATAAGTGAAGACAGAGTTAGACTTCATTTCATACAGGTCAGAAACTCATACAACAGGAGTAAGGAGGCCCTACACCTACTCAGTGGGAATACTGGACGTGCATCCTCCACCCTGCCAGCTTCCCGGGACGTGCCTGCAACTACCATCAGTAAAGGTACAGAAAGAAACTTTTGTGTGTGTGTCTGCATTATTGCTCCTGCGGCTGAAAAGCCCCTTCTCCGTCCTGCACCCCTACACCGCCATCTACCCTGAGGGACCCAGTCTTGCCTGTGGAAGACTTAACACCTTGCTGCCCAGTAACAACCCCTCAGTGGATCTACCCTGCAGCGCTGGTCACCCTGACCAGGTACCACAGGTGGCGTCACGAATAGTGTTGAGCATTCCGATACCGCAAGTATCGGGTATCGGCCGATATTCGCGTTATCGGAATTCCGATACTTAATTCCGATACTTTTTCCAGTATACCGGAATCGGAAGTTCCCATAATTCTTTGAGAGGCAATGTGATTTTAGTCAGCCAATGAGGAATCCTACGAAGTGTGGGCACATCCTGTAATGATGCGGTCATCTTAACTAATGGCATGGCTGTGATTGGCTGCTGAAATGATGTCAGAATGCACTATAAAAGGCGCCGCAGCCATTTTAGCGTCACTGTGCTGTGAACTCAGTTAGGGACAGAACGCTGCTGTGCTGACTCTGAGGGACAGTTAGATATTGCGATTTTGTGTACTACTGTGCTTGAGGCAGGCTAGTTTACCAAGCGCTGTGTAAAGCTTCATTTTGCCAGTGTTGTTTTAACAGCTCTGTGCAAGGTGTGTGTGTGACAGTGCAGGTGACGCTGCAGTTTGCTCTGCATCCACCGCTGTTTGTAGGCATCTGCACGTGTCACTTTTTTTTTTTTTTTTTTATTTTATTTAGTGGAATTGGTGCAGCTCCATTATATTAGAAAAAAATCAAATCTATTAGTGTGACGTGCTTCCATCCGTATACAATACATTGGTTGCAAACACTATAGAAGTACAGAAAGGAGCTTTTCACAGATTGTGGACAGTTGTGTTTCAGTGTTCACTTCAGTCTGTGTTTTTTACTTTTTTTAGTGCAGATCACGCTCCAGTTACATGTTCAAGCACTGCTGCTTGTACTCTGCTGAGCGTGTCTCAGTGGCTCATCCTTTTCATTTATCTCCAATTGGTTCTGCTACATTCCATTTAAAATAAATCTAATCTATTAGTGTGACGCGCTTCCATCCGTATACAATACATTGGTTGCAAACACTATAGAAGTACAGAAAGGAGCTTTTCACAGATTGTGGACAGTTGTGTTTCAGTGTTCACTTCAGTCTGTGTTTTTTACTTTTTTTAGTGCAGATCACGCTCCAGTTACATGTTCAAGCACTGCTGCTTGTACTCTGCTGAGCGTGTCTCAGTGGCTCATCCTTTTCATTTATCTCCAATTGGTTCTGCTACATTCCATTTAAAATAAATCTAATCTATTAGTGTGACGCGCTTCCATCCGTATACAATACATTGGTTGCAAACACTATAGAAGTACAGAAAGGAGCTTTTCACAGATTGTGGACAGTTGTGTTTCAGTGTTCACTTCAGTCTGTTTTTTACTTTTTTGAGTGCAGATCACGCTCCAGTTACATGTTCAAGCACTGCTGCTTGTACTCTGCTGAGCGTGTCTCAGTGGCTCATCCTTTTCATTTATCTCCAATTGGTTCTGCTACATTCCATTTAAAATAAATCTAATCTATTAGTGTGACGCTCTTCCATCCGTATACAATACATTGGTTGCAAACACTATAGAAGTACAGAAAGGAGCTTTTCACAGATTGTGGACAGTTGTGTTTCAGTGTTCACTTCAGTCTGTGTTTTTTACTTTTTTTAGTGCAGATCACGCTCCAGTTACATGTTCAAGCACTGCTGCTTGTACTCTGCTGAGCGTGTCTCAGTGGCTCATCCTTTTCATTTATCTCCAATTGGTTCTGCTACATTCCATTTAAAATAAATCTAATCTATTAGTGTGACGCGCTTCCATCCGTATACAATACATTGGTTGCAAACACTATAGAAGTACAGAAAGGAGCTTTTCACAGATTGTGGACAGTTGTGTTTCAGTGTTCACTTCAGTCTGTGTTTTTTACTTTTTTTAGTGCAGATCACGCTCCAGTTACATGTTCAAGCACTGCTGCTTGTACTCTGCTGAGCGTGTCTCAGTGGCTCATCCTTTTCATTTATCTCCAATTGGTTCTGCTACATTCCATTTAAAATAAATCTAATCTATTAGTGTGACGCGCTTCCATCCGTATACAATACATTGGTTGCAAACACTATAGAAGTACAGAAAGGAGCTTTTCACAGATTGTGGACAGTTGTGTTTCAGTGTTCACTTCAGTCTGTGTTTTTTACTTTTTTTAGTGCAGATCACGCTCCAGTTACATGTTCAAGCACTGCTGCTTGTACTCTGCTGAGCGTGTCTCAGTGGCTCATCCTTTTCATTTATCTCCAATTGGTTCTGCTACATTCCATTTAAAATAAATCTAATCTATTAGTGTGACGCGCTTCCATCCGTATACAATACATTGGTTGCAAACACTATAGAAGTACAGAAAGGAGCTTTTCACAGATTGTGGACAGTTGTGTTTCAGTGTTCACTTCAGTCTGTGTTTTTTACTTTTTTGAGTGCAGATCACGCTCCAGTTACATGTTCAAGCACTGCTGCTTGTACTCTGCTGAGCGTGTCTCAGTGGCTCATCCTTTTCATTTATCTCCAATTGGTTCTGCTACATTCCATTTAAAATAAATCTAATCTATTAGTGTGACGCGCTTCCATCCGTATACAATACATTGGTTGCAAACAATATAGAAGTACACAAACGGGCCTTTCACAGCTACTGAACATGGGTTTTTAATTTTTAACTAAAATATGTATTTTTTCAAATGACACAAATATAAGTAATGTTGAAGAGGAATAGTCCTACATCCATTGTTTGCACAATATTACAGGTGTACATCATGTCCCTTAATCAACAATGTATTATTATATTTACTTGTATGCTTTTATTTAAAAGCCAAGAACACAGAAGGATAACCTTCGCACTGCAGCTGTTGTCAAAGTTCAACCCACATTATGCACTTCCAACATTGCAGCATTTGAGGCATGATGTGAGTTGGATTGGTCAAAGTTATGGAGTGAGAAGGTTCACCATCAGTACCCTATAGCATAAGTATGCTTTTGTGTTAGCATTTGTGTTAGACATGTGGATATCTGCCATAATATGTCACAATTATTTAGTTACAGATTTGTTACCAACACTAATCATTGAATGGTTTTAAATTTGACGTTTCACTTGTTTACAGCTTAGAAATAAGGGTGTAGCCTGATATCTATGTGTAGCACTAGCCACTTTAACATGTCATGTTTTTTTAAACATGTGTAGCTAGGTAGCAGTAATTTTTGCCGGACACACAGCAGGGGAACAGCAGGCGTTACTGAACCCCACTATCACTATAGCTTGTGTATTGGTCTGTGGACACGACACTTCTGAGCAGCAACTGGCAGTGTTGTAGCCCAGGGAGTATAGCTCAGGTGGTAGAAAGATGAACATAACAGGAGACATGGAAAACGTTGTCAACCAGTTAGTTAATCTGAAACCGGACAGGCAAATTCAGGCGAGATCCATGCCTAGTTCATTTTCAGAAAAGTAAGCCGTTCTACATTATCGTAGGATAGTCGCATGCAACGGTCTGTTAGTACACCACCTGCAGCAGTAAAGACGCGCTCCGATAATACACTGCCAGCAGATCAAGCCAGCACCTCCAATGCATACTGGCTAAGCTCTGGCCATGTATCCAGCTTAGAGACACAAAACTTGAATGGGGAAGAGCCATCTGGGAGTACACTGAGAGGGCAAGACATGTAGTCTGTCACCATCTGACGGAAATGTTGCCTCCTGCTGACTGGAGCCGTCTCGGATGGTGTAGACATTGGTGGCGCTGCCACAAAACTTCGACACATTTGGAACATACTGTTCTTGCCCTGTGCAGAGGCGCTGCTTGTGCTCCCTCTTGTTGCAGAGCTGTCTCCACTGCCTCGACGCACAGAGCTGCTTTGTAAATCAGTAGCAGCAGCAGTGCTCTCGGCTGGAATGGAGAACATTATGGATTGCACCAGTGTGTCTTGGTACTTCCGCATTTTACGCTCCCGGTTCAACGGTGTGATGAGGCTTTGTAAGTTGTCCCGGTAGCGAGGGTCTAGGAGGGTGTACACCCAATAATCAGACGTGGTGTGAATGTGTTCGATGCGGCGGTCGTTTCTCAGCCACTGCAGCATGAAATCAACCATGTGCTGCAGACTCCCAACTGGCCAAGAAACGTTGTCCCCTGCAAGAGGCGTCATCTCCGCCTGCTGTGCATCACCCCACCCTTGGTCTACATACTGACTAGAGCATTGTCTACCTCCCTCTGGAGCGATGTCTTCCTCCTCCATTGACTCCTCCTCATCCTCCTCACAAAGTCCTTCAAATACATATAAATTTACAAAATTTAAAACTCAAAATTTAAAAACTTTGTATCATAATTCTGTAACATCAGTTTATGGAAACACAATAGCATTACAAAGGATAGACAAAAAAATGTACATTATGTGCTTTGTAAATACATTAAAAGTTTGTAATGGTTATGAAAATATAGACAGCGACTCTGGAGGTTCAATTGTTGATACAGCATGGTACTTTGAAAGTCCTCCAGCCCTTTGTGAGGAACCACGTTGCGCTGACTGTCCAGAAGGTGATGGAATTTGTGACTCCTCATCCTCCACCTCTTCCAAAACCTCATGCCTTAGTGCTTGCAGTGTTTTTTGAAGCAGGCAGATAAGGGGGACAGTCAGGCTGACTAGTGCATCATCTGCACTCGCCATCCGCGTTGACTCATCAAACGCACGCAAAACGTGGCAGATATCCTTCATAGAGTTATTCGCCACTCATTACACTGGCAGTGGCTGCCCATTCATTATAGGATCCAATTCTAATTACTGGTTCTCACCAACATAGCTCTCCACAGCGCAGCACCCCCCTACATCTCCTCCCTTATTTATATTTATAGGCCTAACCGACTGCTGCACTCTGCAAACGACCTTCGACTAACCTCTGCACTAATCCGTACCTCCCACTCCCAACTCCAAGACTTCACCCGCGCTGCGCCAATCCTCTGGAATGCTCTACCCCAAGAAATTAGGACTATCCGCAATTTGGATGGTTTCAGGCGCTCCCTCAAAACACATTTGTTCACAGTGGCCTATCACATTCACTAATCAAAGTCATTCTATGTGTAATTCTGTGTGTGTAGCCCATTCACTATCTCCATACATCCCTCACTTCCTTAAAATGGCTGGACCATCATTGTAAAAACACCATTGTATATAAACACCTGTACTTTGTATCTCCCACACCTCATTGTAGATTGTAAGCTTTCACCAGCAGGGGCGGCTGATTTTGCTTTAATTATTGTATTGTTAACGTTGTTACTTATGACTCGTGTTTTGAAACTGTTAAACTGTAAAGCACTGCGGAATATTATGGCGCTATATAAATAAATAATATTATTATTCTTATTATAGAGGCCCACTCAGTAGTGGTGAAGTGTGAACGCCGCAAATTGCGAGTTGACTGCGCCTGATGCAGCTGATACTCCATTACTGTTGGCTGCTGCTCACACAACCGCTCCAACATATGTAACGAGGAATTCCACCTGGTGGGTACGTCACATATAATGCGATGTTCATGAAGGTGAAATCTGCGTTGCAGAGCTGCAATCAGCGATCTGGCCATGCTGGAACGTCGCAAGTGAGCGCACTCTAGGCGGACCTTGTGCAGCAGTGCATCAAGATCCGGATAGTCCCTCAAAAAACTCTGCACGACCAAGTTGAGCACATATGACAGACATGGTATGTGACTGAGGTTGCCAAGGCCCAGAGCTGACACCAGATTTCGGCCATTGTCACACACTACCAAGCCTGCCTGTAGATTCTCTTCCAAAAACCACACGTCGCTCTCCTGCTTTATGGCATTACAGAGCTCCTGCGCTGTGTGGCTAAGATTCCCCATGGAAATTAATTTCAGGATGGCCTGTTGACATTTGGACACGGCTGTGCTCATATCGGTCGCAACAGGTAAACGTTCACGGGTCCATGTGGAGGTAGACCGTGACGGCTCCTGCAGCGATGATTCTGAGGAACTGGAATAGGAGGAGGAATCAATGTGTACAGACTTGATTCCTGCAATCCTTGGAGTTGGCAGAACACGTACAGCGCCACTCGCAAGATCAGTACCCGGCTGCACAACATTGACCCAATGGGCAGTGAGGGAAAGGTATTGTCCCTGGCCATGGGTGTTAGAACCCTCTTGTTAGGTTTTGTTTCAGTTTGCTGGTCACATGACCTTTTTTCCCTATTTAGTCTGGCTCCGCCCTTCTGGCTTTGCTTGACTTCATTGTATTATCTACTGTTAAGCTAGCCGGGTGCTTAGGTGCCTTAATCTGTGAGTTTTGCTTGATGTTAGGATCACAAAGTATTTATTTTTCTGTTTAATTATCCATGCTACAATTTATGTTAGGAGGTGTCCACCTTTTCTCCCAGTCCCTAGATCTTGTAGGGATTACTCCCTCGCAACTATAGGTCTTCGTTCACACTAGATGAGGACTTTAGCGGGTCTGGTCGCAGGATCAGGTTCCCCGTTACATCGTAGGGATTCAGCTTAGTTGTATTGTAGGGACAGAATTCCCTTCTTTCCTTACTGGTTGTAGCAGATCATAACAATGGGTACTGGTCCACGCATCGGTGGTCAGGTGGACCTTGCTACTGAGGGCTTTTAGTAGCGCATGTTTAATTTTTCCCTCAACATGCTTTTGCAGACCAGGGACGGCTTGCCTGCTGAAATGAAATCGGCTTGGCACATTGTATTGTGGGATTGACAATGATATTCAGTTACGGAAACTGTCTGTCTCCACCAGCCTGAATCACAGCATTTCAAGGGACAGGAGTTTTGCAATGCCAGCATTCAGAGCCTGTGCTCGTGCATGGTTTGCGGAGTATGGCCGTCTTTTATCCCATGCCTGTGCTACCGCTGGCTGTTTTGTGGCCTGGGAGTGTGAGGATGACAGGGAACTTGCTGCTGTGTGTGGAATAACAGTTTGTCTCTGGACAACAGTGGCCGAGGTTCTTCCATGGCGATCCTGTGAGGAAGCATAACCAGCTGTGTGTGAGCTCGATGAAGAGGCTTCAACACAACCTGAAGATGTAGGTGCTGCTGTAGGTTGGCCTACATCTCCAGTGTGTCTTTGTAACTCAACTACGTGCTTTGTCCGCACATGTTTCCACATATTTGTGGTATTGAGGTGACTGACACTTTTAGCTATTTTTAATTTTTGATTACACAGCTTGCATTTCACATAGCAAATATCATGTGCAAGTGTGTGAAAAAAGGACCACGCAGTGCAAGTCCTGGGAGCGCACGTTTTGACTTTTGGAAGACAACTGCTCCGAACAGGTGCCAAACTGGAGGCTACAGGCAACCGAGTCTGCAGCCTAACTCTCCCTCCTGTTTGTACCGTTGGGGCAATGTCTTCCTCTATCTTCCTTCTATCACTAACCATTTCTCTAGGCCTCTCCCAGCTTTCAACCAAAGTACTGGTTCTCACCCACAAAGCTCTCCACAGTGCAGCACCCCTCCTACATCTCCTCCCTCATTTCTATCTATCGGCCTAACCGACTGCTGCGCTCTGCAAACGACTTTCGACTAACCTCTGCACTAATACGTACCTCCCACTCCCGACTCCAAGACTTCTCCTGCTCTACGCCAATCCTCTGGAATGCTGTACCCCAAGAAATTAGGACTATCCACAATTTGCATGGTTTCAGGCGCTCCCTCAAAACACATTTGTTCAGAGCGGCCTATCACATTCACTAATCAAAGTCATTCTATGTATTCTGTGTAAGTGTGTGTGTGTCTCTAGCCCATTCACTATCTCCATCCCTCAGTCCCTTAAGATGGCTGGAACATCATTGTAAATGCACCATTGTATATAAACACCTATACTTTGTATCTCCCCCATCTCATTGTACATTGTAAGCTGTCACGAGCAGGGGCGACTTATTTAGCTTAAATTATTGTATTGTTAACGTTGTTACTTATGACTTGTGTTCTGAAACTGCTAAACTGTAAAGCGCTGCGGAATATGATGGCGCTATATAAATAAATATTATTATTATTCCTCTGAGCTGCTCCCACCACCTTCCTGTTCTTCATGCCATGTTGGGTATTGGACCTCATCATCTCCACTACCCTCTTCCAACACCTGCTGTTGGGTGGTCTGGCCAGCACCATGCTCAACAGAAACTGGCACCTGGGTCTCATCATCATCATCAGATGCGTTCTGCGGTGTGCTGACCATCGGCACTGTCTCACCCGCCTCTTCAGATTCAGAGAGACACAGCTGTTGCGCATCACTGCATACTCCCTCTTCTTCACATTACAGAATGCTGCTTGGCTGGGCCCCTGTTTGCAAGCCAATAGATTCTGAGAACAGAAGCAGACACTCAGCTGGCTCCTGTACAGAACTCTCTGACTGCCTGGGCAATTTGCCAGGCGGTGAAGAGACAGATGGTTGCCCAACAGTGCTGTGGTCCTGAGAGGAGGTGGAAGCAATTGAAGTCGATGCATTGGCTGAGATCCAAACAACAACGGCTTCAATTTGTTCTTCCCGCAGCAGGGGGGTACTCCGAGCTCCTACAAAAGTGCGCATAAAGGAACGCTCACGGCCCGGGGAAAACTGGTGGATGCTGTGTCACTGGGGGCCGCAGCAGCCACAGAATCCCCACGTCCTCTCCCTGAAGAAACTCCACGACCATGTGCCTTACTCCCTGCCTTCTTCATCTTGGTAGATTGATAAAGAAAGTCTGAAAAGTTATAAGGCCTAAGTGTGGTTATTCCGCAGAGACTGCAGTGAACACTGCACACAACTGTTCAGTAGGTGTGAAAGGCCCCTTTGTGTACTTCTATAGTGTTTGCAACCAATGTATTGTATACGGATGGAAGCGCGTCACACTAATAGATTTTATTTATTTGTAATAGAATGGAGCAGCAACAATTAGAGAAAAATTTCAAGGATGTGCCAGTGACACACGCTCAGCAGACTACAACCAGCAGTGGTTGAAGAACTAACTGGAGCGTGATCTGCACTCCAAAAAGGAAAACCTCAGACTACAGTGAACACTGCACACAACTGTTCACTACCCAACGCGTCTCAGCAGGAAGGCAGTCTGTGCGTCAAAACAAAGGCGCAAGCATACATCCACGTACCCTGTTTATAAAGCTATATAAAAAAAATTATGTAGTAGTGACGCACACTTTATTGAGGTACAGTATTACATTGCCATTCACCATCTGTGGCTATGCAGTGTCATCTATATATACCTTATCTATCCGTTGTCATGCTTGCAAGTCGACAGTCAGGCATAAATAGCAATTTTCACTATGCACTATGCACTTTTTAAAGGTTATGTTTGTTAATAAACATGATTATTGCCACATATTATGAGTATTACATGATGGAAATTGTATAATTTTGTATAAACTGTTTAGTGACATTATTCAGCAAATGTAACATTTTAGTAATGTCACAGATAACTTGTAATGCTGATGATGTTTTGAAGTCAGACATTCATTGTCTATACAATAAAAATGGTGTACATACTGTTACTTATCCATCATTAATGGATTCAGATATGTACTTGTATGCTTTTATGTACAACCGTATAGCAGATTCCTTAACTAATTTATTTTGTGGTTTGCATTGCTGTTCAACATGTTAATGTATGTGTTTATGTTTGTCAATTCTTTATTTATCTAGATATTAGTTTAAATGAAATCATCATCTTATGGTAGTAAAGGTTATCTTTCTCTTGTTTGAAGTATAGACATTTAAAATTGACAGGTAACAAGGAAATTACTTGATCTAGTATTTAAACATCCTCCTTGACCCTGGGCTCCAACACCGCCAGTTGTTGCTCGGAAGTGCTGTTAGCACAGTCAACACTTGCTCCTGTGTTACTGGGGTTCAGTAACGTCAGCTGGTCCTCGGTTGTGCCATTGGCTCTTTTCCTTCTGCTGCCCCTCCGGGTTCCAGCACAGTCAGCTGGTCCTCGTTACTTGCATTGGCTCTTGTACCTTCTGCTACCCGTCCGGGTTCCAGTACCGTCAACTGGTTCTCCGCAGTGCCTTTGGCCTAGGTGCCTCCATCTCGGTATCCGAGTTCCAGCAACGTCTGCTGGTCCTTGGTAGTGCTTTGGAGCACAGGTACCTCCTGCTTAGTAACCGTGTCCCAGTAACGTCAGCTGGTCCTCGGTTGTGCCATTGGCTCTTTTCCTTCTGCTGCCCCTCCGGGTTCCAGTACCGTCAACTGGTTCTCCGCAGTGCCTTTGGTCTAGGTGCCTCCATCTCGGTATCCGAGTTCCAGCAACGTCTGCTGGTCCTTGGTAGTGCTTTGGAGCACAGGTACCTCCTGCTTAGTAACCGTGTCCCAGTAACATCAGCTGGTACAAGATTGTGCTACAAATACAAGATACGGAACAAGAGACACAAGAACAATAAGCAGAAGATCTAAAAGCAGAAGAACATGAAGTATAAGACCAAAATGAAGAGCAAAATATATGCTCTAAATTCTAAGCAGAAGAAGACTAAGCAGTGTATGGGGGTGAGTCCGTTCCTCCTCGTGGTGCCCCTGGAAAATGCCTGCTGCTGCAGGCTAAACTGAACACGGACAAATACTGTTGTAATTTAAATCTTTTGTGACAGCAAGAACGGAAGGATGAAAAATTCATACTTTGACAGATTACAAGTACAGGATTCTCTGTCACAAATAAGAATATGATGAAGAAGATGAAGCAGAATATGAATAAGAATAATAGTTTAATAAGAAGAATATGAGTAATGTTAACAAAGATGAATAGCAAGAAGTTTAAGAAGAAGATAAAGAAGGTGAAGATGAAGAATAATTTGATGAAAAAGATGATGCTGCAGAAGATTATGAAGGAGAAAGTGTGTGAAAAGTTAAAAAGGTGAAGATGAAGAGCATGGAAGTTGTGTAATATACATATTTGCCAAAATATAAAAAACGTTAACATTGTCAATTTCTTCGTCAATCCGAACATCTTTAAAAAAAAAATATTTATGCTATTCCATTTGATTGGGTTAAACATCTATGCCTTTAATGTCTCCTCAACCTTCCCAATACATTCTACATTACTCTTTCTTGTTTTCCTTCATGTACAATTAACCAACTAGGCAAGAATGGGTTTTTTTTAATTTCGATATTTTGTTCCCATAGACTTACATGGGACTTCCGGTATCGGTATCGGGTATCGCCGATATTTTAGTGATATCGGCGATACCATTCCGATTCCGATACTTTAGGATATCGGAAAGTATCGCTCAACTCTAGTCACGAACAAACTGTAAATACATTATTCCCCACATTTGAGGTGAGCCCCAGGCCACGGACCGAGCTGTGCTACCCGTGACATCCCCCATTGAAGTGAACAGGCTCGGTGCCGAGTACCCCACAGGCCCTGGCTGTGCGACTCATCTTAACTTGGCATCACGAACAAACTGTAAATACTTTATTCCCCTGTAAATACCCCACATTTGAGGTGAGCCCCAGGGCCACGGACCGAGCTGTGCTACCCGTGACATCCCCCATTGAAGTGAACGGGCTCGGTGCCGAGTACCCCACAGGCCCTGGCTGTGCGACTCATGTGACAATTATTTTTTGAAATGTGAAGAATTCAAGTTGGATCTTCGTCATTTGTGTAGCCTGTAGAAGTGGGGCTCCCAGACAGGTAGGTGTTATGTTTCGGTAGCTGAGGAGTGCAGGTAAAAAAGGCAATACACCAGAGAAGTTGGAAACTATGAGATTGCAGTACCCTGACTAACCACCACAACTAGAGGCAGCCGTGGAGCGTTCCTACGTTGGTCCTAGACGCCTCATCACAGCCTGAGAAACTAACTACACCTAAAGATAGAAAGAGGAAAGCTATCTGCCCCGGAGCAGATCCCCAAAGAACATAGAAAGCCCCCAAACATGTAATGGCGGTTAGACAAGATGAAATACTGACACAGACAGAAAATAGTATGAGCAAACGTTGGGGCCCAAACTACCTAAATAGAAAAGGATAGGAAGGGCACTTACTGCAATCCCAAAAAACCCTGAAAAGCACCAACTCTACTAATTTCAAAATCACCTGAGATCACACGACCTCTACCACCTAAATTAGTTCTCTGGTGTAACAAAATCAAAACAGCAGCCACTGAAAAAACTGGAAAAAGCAAAAGTACAAACATCAGTGGCTGAACTAAACTGAGAGGGCAAAAGCCCCCGGAGGGGACCCTGAAGGCCCCCACAGAAGTGCAGGACAAAATGCAAAAATCAAGCACAAAAACAAAAAGAAGAAAATGTCTTATCTGTTAGCAGGAGATGCAGACACGACACAGCAGGCTACAAAGGAAACAGGACTCAAGGATTGAGACCAGAACAATTGATCACCGGCAACCCTGATGGGAAGGCGACTCCCTTATATAAGACCAGTCAGTAACACCTGATTCCCACTCCTCACAATCTTCACTGGACAGTCCAGTACCGCTTGTAACCACCAGAGGGAGCCTCTGCTCAGAACTCATTTCAAGTCCATTCACAACAGTACCCCCCCACTTGAGGAGGGGTCACCGAACCCTCACTTGAGCAACCAGGTCGGTCAGGATGAGTTCTATGATACGCACGGATGAGTCTCCTAGCATGGATGTCCGAAGCAAACACCCAAGAATTGTCTTCCTCACCATAACCTCTCCACTTAACCAAATACTGGAGTTTCCGTCTAGAAAAACGAGAATTCAATATTTTCTCAACCACAAACTCCATATTGCCCTCAACCAGAACAGGGTCAGGAGGCAAAGCAGTAGGAACCACTGGCTCAACAAACCTCTTCAACAAGGACTTGTGGAACACGTTATGGATCTTAAATGTCCCTGGAAGAAGCAAACGAAAAGAAACAGGATTAAGAATCTCCATGATCTTATAAGGTCCAATGAACCTAGGCTTAAATTTAGGAGATGCCACTCTCATAGGAATATTTCTTGAGGACAACCAGACCAAGTCCCCCACTTTAAACCGAGGACCATCAGTCCTATGCCGGTTAGCAAACCGCTGGGCCCTCTCCTGAGAGAGGGACAACCTCTCCACTACCTGGTCCCAAATCTGTTGCATACGCTCCACAACAGAGTCAACACCTGGACAGACAGAAGCCTCCGTCTGTCCTGAAGAAAATCGAGGGTGAAACCCAGAATTACAGAAAAATGGAGACATCAAAGTGGCAGAGCTAGCCCTATTATTAAGAGCAAACTCAGCCAAAGGCAAAAAAGAGACCCAGTCATCCTGATCAGCAGACACAAAGCATCTTAGATAAGTCTCCAATGTCTGGTTTGTTCTCTCAGTTTGACCATTGGTCTGAGGATGAAACGCCGAGGAGAAAGACAATTGAACACCAAGTTTAGAACAAAAGGTCCTCCAAAATCTGGAAACAAACTGGACTCCTCTGTCAGACACAATGTTCTCAGGAATGCCGTGTAAACGAACCACGTGCTGAAGGAACAAAGGCACCAATTCAGAGGAGGAAGGCAACTTAGGTAATGGCACAAGATGTATCATCTTGGAAAACCTATCACAAATCACCCAGATGACGGTCATTCTCTGAGAAACAGGGAGGTCGGAAATGAAATCCATAGAGATATGGGTCCATGGTCTCTTGGGCACAGGCAATGGCATCAACAAACCACTAGAGCGAGAGCAAGGCTTGGAGTGAGAGCAAGTCCCGCAGGACTGCACAAACTCCCTGACATCACGAGACAAGGTAGGCCACCAAAAGGACCGACTAACCAAGTCTCTGGTACCAAAAATTCCGGGATGCCCAGCCAACGCGGAACAATGAATCTCAGACATCACACTCTTTTTCCACTGGTCCGGGACAAACAATTTTCCAACAGGGCAGCGCTCGGGCCTATCCTCCTGACACCCTTACAGAGCAAGTCTCAAATTGGGTGAGATGGCGGAAAGAACTACACCCTCTTTCAAAATAACAGAAGGATCAGATAACTCAGGAGAGTCCGCAAGGAAACTCCTCGAGAGGGCATCCGCCTTAACATTCTTAGTGCCAGGAAGAAAGGAAACCACAAAATTAAAACGTGTGAAAAACAAGGCCCACCTGGCCTGTCTAGGATTGAGTCGCTTGGCAGATTCCAGATAAACCAGATTCTTATGGTCCGTAAGGACCACCACCTGATGTTTGGCTCCCTCCAGCCAATGTCTCCACTCTTCAAAAGCCCACTTCATGGCCAGTAACTCCTGATTACCCACGTCATAATTACGTTCAGTAGGAGAAAATTTTCGAGAGAAAAAGGCACAAGGGTTACTTTTAGAGGTTTCTGGATCTTTTTGGGACAAAACGGCACCTGCCCCAATTTCAGAGGCATCAACCTCCACCTGAAATGGCAAGAAAACATCAGGCTGCCGTAGAACAGGAGCAGAAGTGAATCTCTGCTTAAGTTCCTGAAATGCAGAGACTGCCTCAGGAGGCCAATTCACCACATCAGAACCCTTTCTGGTCAAATCAGTCAATGGTTTAACAATAACCGAGAAATTACCAATAAATTTACGATAAAAATTGGCAAAACCCAAAAATCTTTGAAGAGCCTTTAATGAAGTAGGTTGGACCCAATCACAGATGGCCTGAACCTTGACCGGGTCCATTTCAATAACAGATGGGGACAAAATGAATCCCAGAAATGAGATCCTCTGTACGCCAAAAAGACACTTTGATCCCTTCACATACAGAGCATTCTCTCTCAAAATCTGAAATACAGTTCGAACATGTTTCACATGAGAGTCCCAGTCATTAGAAAAAATCAAGATATCATCCAAATAAACAATCAGAAATGTATCCACAATATCCCTGAAAATGTCATTCATGAAGGACTGGAAGACAGAAGGAGCATTAGTGAGCCCAAAGGGCATCACAAGGTACTCAAAATGCCCCTCAGGGGTATTGAATGCCGTCTTCCATTCATCCCCGTGCTTAATGCGAATAAGGTTATATGCCCCCCTGAGGTCAAGCTTGGTAAACCAAGTAGCGTTTTTCACCCTGGAAAACAGGTCAGAAATCAAAGGTAACGGGTATTGATATTTTACAGTAATATTGTTCAAAGACGATAATCAATACACGGCCTTAATGAACCATCCTTTTTGGCCACAAAGAAAAAACCGGCACCTAAGGGTGAAGAGGATGGTCTGATATGACCCTTCTCCAATGATTCCTTGATATAAGACCGCATAGCGTCATGTTCAGGTACAGACAAGTTAAAAAGGCGACCTTTAGGGAATTTACTACCAGGCACTAATTCAATAGCGCAGTCATAGCTCCTATGGGGAGGCAAGGATGCAGATTTACTTTCGCTAAACACATCAGAAAAATCAATCAAAAAGTCAGGAACATCCTGAGCCTGGGGGAGGCAGAAAAAACAGGAGTGTTGGTATTAACACATTGGCAGCCCCAACTGGTTACAGACACAGATTTCCAATCCAAAACAGGATTATGAGACTGCAACCAAGGGAAGCCCAGTACGATAATATCATGCAGATTATACAGAACCAAAAATTTACAGCACTCCTGATGATCAGGTCAACCCTCATTATCACCTGAGTAGAGAACTGAGGTTTATTCTCAGCCAAAGGGGTAGAATCGATCCCCAGTAGGGGAATAGACTTCTGTAGGGGTATCAAGGGAAACCCACAACGTTTAGCAAAATCATAATCCATCAGGTTAATAGCTGCTCCAGAATCAACGAAAGCCTGAGCAGAAAATGAGGACAGAGAGCATATCAGAGTGACAGTTAATAAAAACTTAGTCTGAACACTACCCAAGACAACTGAGCGTGCAAAACGTCTTCCCGCTTAGGGCAGACTGAAATAGCATGAGAGGCATCACCACAGTAGAAACATAACCCATTGCGCTTTCGAAACTCATGACGCTGTGCCCCAGACACCACTCTATCACACTGCATGGGTTCAGAAGCAGGTTCACAAGGCAACACCATTCCACGCATACTTCTCCGCTCACGCAAACGTCTGTCAATTTGAATCGCTAATGACATAGAATCATTGAGACCAGAGGGACAGAGAATCCCACCATAACATCCTTTACATTATCTGACAGACCCTTCCGAAAAAGGGCCGCCAAAGCGTCGTCATTCCACTTGGTCAGGACTGCCCACCTACGGAATCTCTGACAGTATAACTCAGCGTCATCAAGACCCTGATTTAATGCCAACAAGGCTTTTTCAGCTTGATCAGTGACATTAGGCTCACCGTACAATAACCCCAAAGCCTGAAAAAATGCATCAACATCACTCAAAACAGGATCCCCAGGTGTCAGGGAAAAAGCCCAATCCTGAGGATCGCCGCGCAGGAGAGAGATGACAATTTGAACCTGCTGCGCTGCGTTCCCTGAGGACTTAGATTTTAAGGCAAAAAACAATTTACAATTATTTTTGAAATTCTGAAACTTAGCTCGATCCCCTAAAAACAAATCTGGCATGGGAATCCTATGTTCCACAACAGGCAACCTAGCAAGATAGGCAGCAATACTCCGAACCTCAGTGGCAAGCTGATCCACACGGCCAGACAACTGTGCAAACTCCATTGAGAGAAAAAAAAATCCTCCCCAGCACCCAGAGATACAGAGGGAAAAAAATGCAACAAACAGAAAAATATCTCTGACAACTCTGACAACCTTTTTTCTTTCACAATATTTTTTCCTTCTGTGAGTACCATACAATTTTCAATTTTTAGGCCGGTGATACTGTTATGTTTCTGTAGCTGAGGAGTGCAGGTAAAAAAGGCAATACACCAGAGAAGTTGGAAACTATGAGATTGCAGTACCCTGACTAACCACCACAACTAGAGGCAGCCGTGGAGCGTTCCTACGTTGGTCCTAGACGCCTCATCACAGCCTGAGAAACTAACTACACCTAAAGATAGAAA
>JARQOD010000002.1:422540669-422579956 GCA_033576555.1 Oophaga sylvatica
GGCTCTCCCAGGGATCGCGTGACGTAAATGTCATGCGATCCCTGCGACCAATCAGCGCTGGGTTCACTCTCCTCTACTATGGATCTAATTGACATCCAGAGGAAATTAGAGCAGCCACATTTGTCTGAAGGAGGGTAGAGTGAAGTCAGCGCTGACTGGCTGCAGGGATAACAGGGTGAAGTAGCCGAATAAAATATGGTGTACCTACCACTGTAAATGATAAAATATGAGCAATAGAAGCATAAATTGCTCTATAGATTAAGGCATTCTAGTGGAAGACATTTGGTCTGGTCTTGATGGGACTTGTCCACACAAGATTTTCAACCTGTTTCACTCCAGATGGAATGCAGTTGCATAAGTTCTGTAAAACATTGTGCAACAAGGAGATCTAAGTAGCATCAAAGTTGCATTTCCCCATGACTCCTATTAGTGCAGATAATTTTTATAAAGGCTTACTTGTGCAGTGTATAATTGTTAGGCAATTTATTTTTTGATGAATCATCATTTTATTACTGAACAATTTTGTTGCGATCAGTCAATCTAAAAGATTAATAAATCTGAATATTTAAGAAAGTAAAAATAAGGCTTTGTCTTTCTTGGGAAAGTATCTGTGTGGGCACAATTATTGGGCAGCTAAAGAATTATTATGCAACTAAATTAAAAATTAAATAGTTTTTTTTTTTTTTTCATCTGTTAAAGTGAGAATTATAAATAAGCAAAAATAATCTGTGATCAATATAGCCACCCTTCTTTTCAGTAACAATTATAACTGCCTCCCATCCATGGAGTCTGTCAGTATCTTAATCTGTTGACGATCAACTTTTCCGGCAGTACCAACCACAGCCTCCTAGACACCTTTCAGAGAGGTGTATGTTTTCCTTCATCTTAAATCTCCCATTTAAGAAGGGCCCACATGTTCTCGATAGGGTTTAGTTGATTTTCAGTCTATCTTCTACCTGAAAAGGTCCAGCTTACTCATCGTTTTAATAATTCCAGCACATAGCAGTGCTCCACCTACACCTTTCTGGTGTCTGAGAGTAAGTGGAGGTCTGTGGGCCCATCTATCTGGTCTCTCAAGAGTGACCCTCATCCCATCAGTCCAAAAAATCTTTGAAAAATCTGTCTTTGGAGATTTCTTGGTCCAGACTTCACATTTCAACGTATGTGTCTTGTTCATTGGTGGTTGGATTTCAGCCGCCTTAATCTTGGCCATGTCTGAGGAAAACAAGCTGCCTAATAATTCTGCACACCGTGATAAAGGGTGTTGTATCTTTAGGTCTCATCTTCCCTCATTACACAAATACACATCATATGATCTGCTGCATTCAAGTTGATACTGCTCGGAGTTGGAAAATCTGCATAAAAATGATGATATGGTCAAAATACTCACTTGCCTAAAAATTGTGCAGACAGTGTATGCACAATATAAGACTATGTTCACACTAGCATTTTTTTGGTTCCATTATGGCAACAGAAAAAATGAAAGGAAACAGATCCATTACTTCAGACACAAAAGGGGTCCATTTGATTTCCATTGGGGGTCTGTTATTTAAAAGGCACACAATGGTTCTTTTTCCAATGTCCTGGAAAAAAACATCTGCAAATGTGACATTCAAGTGTGAATCTTAATACTGTAAGGGTATTTGCACATGTTGCGTTTTTATATGCGTTTCCGCAGCGTTTTTGAATGCGCGGAAACGCATCCAACCCGCAGCACAGTGCACAGTCAATATAATTCTATGGGAAAAGCAGGTTTGCTGTGCACATGTGCGGAAAAAACGCGCCATTTTCAGCATTTTATTTTCTGGACAAAGAATTGACATGCTGCAGAACTGCAGCTTTTCTGAGCTCATTGACTTGCATTGAGTCGGGCACTTCCGCAGCAAAACCGCAGGTCTAAAAAAGATCTGCGGTTTTGCTGGGGGTGAAATGCTGCAGTTAGGGAGGAGGGAAGTGTGTGGGCGGAGTGAGGGTGGTGACTCTGTGCATGTATAGTGTATTGGCGGTGACTGTGTGTGTGTGATCTGTGTATGTGCTTGGGTCTGCGGGGCTGTGTGGGGGTCTGCGGGCCTGTGTGTATGTGTATGCAGGCATCGTCCGATGGGACTAATAGTCCCATCTGGCTATGCCTGCTACACTGACAGTGACTGACACATTAGCCAATGATGGGACAGTAGTAGTCCCATCATCCGGCTAATGTGTTGAATGTAAAAAAACAAACATACATTACATATACAGAACATACAACATATAACGTACAGAACATACCACATAACATAGAGTACATACTCACCAATCACCTAGTCTCCGAAGCCCTCATCTCCTTTAATAAAAATAAAATAATAAAACAACCTATACTTACCTTTCAGCCATAGTCAAGATAATAACAAGTGTCCCACGATGATCTCCCATGTAGAACACTGATATCGGGTGATGTCAGTGCTCTACACGGCCTCCGCTATGCACTGACAGCGAATGTAATCCTCCACGATGTATATTCCTCCACTGCCTGGAGAGAATGAGCTCACTTCAGTTCATTCTCTCACTGGCAATGCTGGGTGAGAAAATTCTAATGCATCATTGCCATAAAGTGAGAGAATGAACTCAGTTAACCTCAGTGATGCACTGCAGTAGCCATTGTCTCCTGTCAGTGCATCACTGGGAGGCCCTATAGAGCAGTGACATCACCCGATGTCACTATTCTATAGGGGCAATCATCGTGGGACACTCGTTATTTATTGGACTGTGTCGGACAGTTAGTATGCTGTTGTTTAATTACTTTTTATTATAGGAGACCTAGGGCGTCGCTTCGATCTGGGCGAGCAATAAAAATATGAAAACCGTGTTGTTTTATTTCATTAAAATACTTTATTCTTGTCGGTGTGTTTTTTTTTAACCCTTTCAAACTATAAGATTAATAATGGATAGGTGTCTTATTGACACCTCTTCATTATTTACCGAGCTTAATGTCACCTTACAATAGCAAGATGACATTAACTCCTTATTACCCCATATGCCACCGCTACATGGCAGTGGGAAGAGAGGGGCTAAGTGCCGGAATTGGAGCATCGTACAAATGAGCCAATTCTGGGGCGGCTGGGTGCTGGTATTTTTTAGCCAGGGGGGTGTGCCAATATCCATGGCCTCTTCCTAGGCTATGAATATCAGCCCGCAGCTGTCTGCATAGCCTTTCTGGCTATAAATTATAGGGGGACCCCACGTCATTTTTTTGGGGGGGTCCCTCTATTTTAATAGCTAGTAAAGGATAGCTGCGGGCTGATATTCATAGCCTGGGAAGCTCCATGGGTATTAACCCCTTCCCAGGCTAGAAATATTGGCCCCAGCCGTTGGCATTCCCCCTCTGGCACAGAAAATTGCGCAGGAGCCCACGCCATTTTGTTTTCCATTTTTTTTAAATTAAATATATCGCGTGAAGATTTTGTGTGTGTCTCTATTTATGTATCATTTTATCTATCTATTTATCTATCTATCATCTATCTATCTATTATCATCTGCTATCTCTATCTGTGTGTGTGTAATGGAGTGTGGGTTGGACAAATGTAAAAGAGGAGGTTGGACAAGAAATGACATCACAAACCTTTTTTTTTTGTTAAATAACATCTTTATTTAGCTTACAAAAACACATGAAAAAAACGCATGGAAAAATGCATCAAAAAAGCACCTGCATTTTCTGCCAAGAGGTCCTGTTTTTGTGCAGAAAATTCAGCAGTCAAATCTGCAAAGTGTGCACATACCCTTATAGTTTATCTACTGGGGGGGATATGTTTATCTTTTTTGCAGTATGTCCCAATAATAGTCAGATGCCTAAGACTCCATCCAGACTATGGCTACCATCATGTGTATCTTGACTAAGGACAGTTCTATCCAAAACGTGTCGGTTTTGCCTTGATGCATTATTTTTTAAGTAAACGAAACCTTTTAAGCTGTACTAATAAATTGGTGAAATCTTATATCCAATTGGCTGAATACCTTTGTTTGCTTTGTCTATTGTGTATACTTCCTAAATGAGTCCACAAACACAGTTTGCACTTGGTATTAAACGTGTGGTTTTGCTGTGAACAGTCAACACAACTTTTTGCATCACGTCTATTTTTTTTTTATTGTTCAACCTGATAATCTTGTCCAAAACATTTGTAATTTTTTATTTCATACCTTTGCAGGTAATGATGGAAAACTCACTGTAAAGTTTGGTGTACTATTCAATGACGACAAATGTGCTAATCTATTCGAGGCTCTAGTTGGAACCCTTAAAGCCGCCAAACGGAGGAAAATTGTCACATATAGTGGAGAATTGCTTCTACAAGGTGTTCATGACAACACGGACATCGTGCTACTTCAGGATTAGAGAAGAACGGCTGCTTGTGCCTTTCTGAATGCAAGACTAAAGATGTTCATCTCAATAAATTGTGAGCGCAGTCAAGACCTGAAATTGTGTATTTTTCTAGTGGGACATCTGCAATACATTTTCAGCCTATTTTTCGCTTTTCTTTGGGGAAGAAGACATACATTCCATTTTGTAACCTGAAAGAACCACAATTGCAATAAAGGTTTTTTGAGAAATATTCTAATATAGTAATGCATTTGTGTTGCTGAAGCTCAACCATTCAATGCCACACATTTAACAGATATATTTTATATATATATATATATATATATATATATATATATATATATATATATATATAATCATACATACATACATACATACATACATACATACATACAGCTCTGGCAAAAATTAAGAGACCACTGCACAGTTTTATAAAAATCAGCTTCTTCATATGTCTGACAGCCATTCCATTCCAGTGTCAGTTGAATTCCAACCAGAGTACACCTCATTCTACTTAATGTGATTCTGATTAGGTGATCACCTGAACCAAATCTTATTTAACGAAGGAAAGTGTGGAGAAACGTGGTCAGTGGGTGCTCTTGTCCGCTAGCCTGGCTGACTTTAGAAAGACTGCATATGGACCAGGGCTCATACCACTGAACGCCCGCTCTATCTCCCCGTGGGCAACATACTGCACAGGCAACGCAGAGTTAGGGTAAAACAGTGTGGCAATACTTTATTGAACCACATAACTCAATAGCAAACAGAACAATCCCAGCAATTACCCCCAACATGGTGCACATTACAGGGCCTAACCCTTCCGCTGACTCGCCTGGATAACGGTAGATGTTATGTCAGAGCTCCCAGGGTCGATATTCCACCTGTGATATGTGGCGCCCCTGAGGGTTCAGTCGCCAGAGGTCCTGCATCTCAGCCAGAGATGTGGTATCCCAACTTTCAGGTAAGATGGAGACACTACACCTGGCTCTGACAACACTGCATCCATCACACACACTAGCTGAGTTCGTCTAGCATGTCTACAGCTAGCAAAGGGTGTTAGATGGTGGGTGGACCTTGTGGGTCAGAGCAGGCGTTAGAGGGAAGTGAGAGGCAGTCTCCCCTTCCGGGAGGAAGGAGATAGACGTGTTACACAGCTCTCCCATAGGTGAGAGGGGGAAGAGATACAACCGTGCAGCAGGCTCCGTGTCTCGAGGAGCTGCTCACCGAGAGAAAGATAGAACAGAAGGGAGAAAGGGACTTCTCAGAGGCACGGCAGAGCAAGAGGCTACCCGTGGGGCTCATTCCAGGACTGGCGGATGCCAGCTGGGAGAATCCAGGTCGCAGAAGGGACTCGGCCCCTAGCCTAGTGGAGAACTTTATGAATCAGCTAGCAAGCCGACAGCTGTGATAACTTTAGGGATCACAGCCCCAACTGCAAGTATCTTCTCCAGGAAGGAAAGCTATATAGGATCAAGGAAACGCAGAGAGAGAACGTTGTCCTGGAGGATCCGCAGCTTCTAGACTGGGACACTGCTTAGCGAGGTGCTGGAAAGAAAGGAAGGAGTGGGAATCGGCACAGATGGCCAGAGAAGGCATATACTGACAGGGAGCTTTGGACTAGTGTTCTCTATCCACCTGGGAGTTGGCTGGACTCCTCACCTGGAGGACGTGGCACCAAGCTGGCACCTGTACTGTGCACACCTAAACTGTGAGTAAAGCCTTGGAAACTGCAACTGGCTGTCTCCTCAGTTTTTACCTGCGTCACACACTCCACTCTGCAACATATCCCAGCACCATTCCATCTATTACATCTCCCTGCCCTGGGACGACATAGCCTCACCTGTGGGAGGCTTTACCAACTCTGCTGCATCTCACCATTTGTCCCAGAGGATCTGCACCGCAGCGCTGGTCACCTCTAACCAAAAACCACAGGTGGCGTCACGAATAGCTTACTACAAACTCTATCATCCCCTGTAAATATTCCCCCTTTTATTGGATGCCCAGGGCCACGGACCGGGTCACTGCTGCCGTGACACATGCCTTTAATACACCGGCCTGGTACCGAGTATCCCACTGCCCTTGTGGGCGATCCAGATATACACACAGAGAAGAGATATTGACAAGCGTAGGGAGATGACCGAGAACAGTCTATAGAGTCCATAGAAGGCCCAAAGCCAGATGACACTACGTCACAGCTCCCAGGGTCGCTATTCCACCTGTGATATACACACAGAGAAGAGATAACAGCAAGCTTAGGGAGGTGACAGTCCATACTGTGCATACAAAGTCCAAAGCCAGTTGACATGTGAGTCACTACCTGGCTTATCCGACCATCTCCATGGAACCAGGCGACCAGCGGGTCCCAAAACCTGGCTTTCTTCAAACATATCCATGGTTCAGAGATGGTCACTGGATCAGATCTGTGTCCTTCCAACCGAAGCCAAAAACTCCTAGGTTGATTCCCATAGAATCATAGATCTGAGTCCCTCGTGATGGTGCCATGATGAATTACCTGCAGTCCTGTCTCTGGTCCGTTGAGTCTTGTGCAGAATGTCCGACTGGTAGCTCTGTGTGATGAGAAGAGATCTGATCTGCTCTCTCTCTGTCTCTTGTTTTCATACCCAAGACATGTAAGCTATTTTTAGAATTACCCAGTGTGCTTCAGTTCAGCCTCATAGCTCAAACTGGTTAGAGTACAATCTATCTATATAATTGTCTAAGTTTTAACTTCCGTCTGCAACGGAAATCCTGCGTCGCTGATTGGTCGCGCCCAGGGGGACGTGAGCAATCAGCGACAGGCACATTCGGCGGCGAATTGGTGCAGGATTTCAACCTGGCACGCCACCGCTATAGTCGGGAGATCAGCGGCGCTAGCCGCTGATCTCCCAACGGTAGCCACGGGTCATCTCCAAGTACATACTCACCTTCCGTCTCTGCATCCCTGTCCCGGTCGGCGCGTCTGCCTCTATCCTGTGCAGTGCTGTCACGTAGTACCGATCATTAAGGTCATGAATATGGACGCGTCGCCACTCCTATAGGCGTGGCGTCCATATTCATGACCTTAATGAGCGGTACCACGTGACCGCTCCACAGAGGAAGAAGCTGACCGCGGGGATAGAGATGCAGTGACGGAGCGAGGAGGGTAAGTATGATGGGGGAGGGTGGGTGTGGAGCCATGTATACAAGGATGGGAGGGTGGGAGCGGAGCCATGTATACAGGGTGGGAGCGGAGCCATGTATATAGGATGGGAGGGTGGGAGCGGAGCCATGTATATAGCCATCAGAGCCATCAGAGGAGGAGACCTCCATGGAGGGGTCCACCGACCCCACACAGATACACGCAGAGCAGAGATACGGATGAGGTAAAGACCCTGCTCAGCGCACTATGCAGGAAACTAATGTGACTGGATGGAACCAAGCACACCTACAAAACAGTCAGAAATCCAGTTTGTCCTACACAGCCATACTCATTACAAGGTATATACACACAAGATAAATAGAAAAATGACTTCACTTACAATCAGCAGCTGGAATATTCAGGGTCTCAACACCTCGACCTTTGGATGTAAAACAAATGACCCGGACTTTATACAAAGACTGAAAAATATAGACATCCAGATCCTCCTGGAAACATGGACCAGAGCCGAAAACGAATCCCTGGCGCCCATCGGATACAGGGAAATCTCTGTCCCTGCCCTGAAAAATAAAAACATCAAACAGGGCCGGAGCTCAGGAGGAATACTGATCTGGTATAAAGACGAGCTCCACCAATACATCAAACCGGTGAAGAGAGGAAGCAGCCACATATGGATCAGGATCAGCAGCTCATCCTCACCTCTCAGTCTGATGTCCACCTCTGCGCCACCTATATACCACCGCCAGAGTCCCCCTACTTCAATCCAGAGAGCTTCGAGATCTTACAAAGAGAAGCCGCCCACTATCAGGCCCTGGGCAAAGTTCTCATCTTTGGAGACCTCAACGCAAGAACAGGGAGAGAAAACGACTTCCTGACCACGGATGGGAACATCTACATATTTGGAGCAGAGAATGACGGCCAAGACTCAGTACACACAGAGAGAAACAGCTATGACAGTACAGTCAACAAAAGTGGTAAAAAGCTCCTGAACGTATGTAGAAGTTTAGGACTTCATATTCTTAATGGACGTACCAAAGGAGACTCTTTAGGGAGGTATACACTAAACTCCCATGTAGGGAGGAGTGTAGTAGATTATGCCATTACAGACATGAGCCGGGCAAATATCAGCGCCTTCATAGTCACCCCACAAACGCACCTGTCAGACCACAGCCAACTTCTTCTGTACTTGAAATCTACAGAGAAACCACCCACTCAAAAGCCACAGCATAGCGGCCTCTTCAACCGGCCTCCATCATATAAATGGTCCAAAACGTCGGCACTAAAGTACAAAGAGGCTCTCAGCAGACCCGAAATACAGCGGATGCTCCACCACTTCTACAACCACGAGTACCAGCCTAACCCAAAGGAGTGAGTCAAGCTACAAAAGACCTCAACAATATATTTTATGCAATGGCCAGACTGTCTGACCTTAAAAAAGTTGACTACAAGAGACCAAAAGAAAAACAGACCAACGGTTGGTTTGACAGAGAATGTAAAGCCGTACGGAAGACCCTGAGAACAGCCTCAAACAAGAAACATAGAGACCCCAACCACCCTGGTCTGAGGGAAGCCTATGAAACCATACAAAGACAGTACAAAACCATCCTCAGGAGGAAGAAGCAGAGTTACATCTCTACCAAGCTTAACCAACTCCAAGATGCTCTTCAAGACAATTCCTTCTGGGAACTATGGAACCACATGGGCACAAAAGACAAGAAAAACAACATCCATATCCAAAATGGCAACATCTGGCTCCAGTACTTCAGAGACCTCTATAAAGACATCCCAAAGGAAGAACTAAACCAAGAACAGGAAAACATAATGGCAAAACTAAAAGCAATGGAGGAAAAAGTAAAAAATTTCCAAAACCCAGTGGATACACCTATTACATTACAGGAAGTAGCAGAGAGAATCTCTTCCATAAGATGTAGAAAAGCCGGTGGCCTGGATGGAATCCTACCAGAAATGCTGAAGTACAGCCCACCAGAAATACAGGCTGCAATGGTTAAACTCTTCAATATTGTGCTAAGTTCCGGCTACTTCCCTCGTACCTGGAACCAAGGCCTCATCACACCCATCCACAAGAATGGGGACAGGTATGACCCAGCCAACTACAGAGGCATATGTGTCAGCAGCAACCTGGGGAAACTGTTCAACAGCATCCTGAACAAGAGGATCCTCAGTTTCCTCACCGAACATAACGTCCTCAGCAAGAGCCAAGCAGGGTTCATGCCAAACCACCGCACCACTGACCACATCTATACCCTGCACAGCCTCATTCAGAGACACGTCCACAATACAAAGAACGGGAAGATATACGCCTGTTTCGTGGACTTTAAAAAGGCCTTTGATTCGGTGTGGCACCCGGGCTTATTCCTGAAACTGCTGGAGAGCGGAATAGGAGGAAAGACCTACGATGTTATCAAAAGCTCCTACACCGAGAACCTCTGCAGTGTGAGTGTGAACGGTAAAAGAACGGCTTATTTCCAGCAGAGCCGTGGAGTCAGACAAGGCTGCAGCCTAAAGGGTATGCCACACTAAACAACATCGCTAACGGGATCGCTAAAAAAGTCACTATTTAGCGATCCCGTTAGCGATGTTGTTGTGTGCGGCATCTGCCAGCGACGAGGCCCCTGCTGTGATGTTGTTCATCACAGCGATCGTTCCGGACCCTATTTTCGTCGCTGGCGCCCCGCTGGTAAGTATCAAATCGCTGAGTGTGGCACCTTTTTTAGCGATTTAGCGGTACTTTTGTACCACTAAAGTCGTTAAGGAGATCGCTAACCGAGATAGCGTCCTAACGACATCGCTAAAATAGGTAGCTACTAGCGATATAGAAACAATCCCGCTAGCGATCTCATTAGTATGCGACGCTAACGAGATCGCTAGCGGGATTGTGTAGTGTGGCAGTACCTTAAGTCCAACGCTCTTCAACATTTACATCAACGAGCTGGCTACCGCTCTGGAATCTTCCACAGCACCAGGTCCCACCCTCCACGACACCCAGGTGAAATTCCTGCTGTATGCAGATGACCTGCTGCTTCTGTCACCAACCGAGAAAGGCCTCCAAGACAACCTGAAAATCTTAGAGAAATTCAGCTCCACCTGGGCACTACCGGTCAACCTAAAGAAAACCAACATCATGGTGTTCCAGAGGAGAAAGAGAAAATTAGACCAGCACCCTTCATTTGTCCTCAACAACTGTGCCCTTACAGGAACAGACAAATATACCTACCTGGGCCTAGAGATTCACCGGTCAGGAAGCTTCAAACAAGCCATAGAGACCCTGAAAGACAAGGCATGTAAAACCTTCTATGGCATCCGAAGGAAACTTTACCATCTGAAGCCACCAGTGAGGGTCTGGTTAAAAATCTTCGACTCGGTCATCGCCCCAATCCTCCTGTATGGCAGTGAAGTCTGGGGTCCTCACACCTACCCAGACTGGTCAAGATTGGATTCCAGCCCAACAGAAATATTCCACCTGGAATTCTGCAAGCACCTTCTCCAAGTCCATCGGAGCACCTCCAACAGTGCCTGCCGGGCCGAGCTGGGCAGATTCCCTCTACACCTAACGGTTCTAAAGAGGGCACTGTCATTCCGGGCTCACCTACGTAGGAGCAATCCAAGCTCCCATCACCATAAAGCCCTGACACACGTAGGGGAAACAGAAAAACTAGGACCCTCGGAACAGCTCACCCAAACCCAACCTGACCAGAACACCAATCACAACAACCTGACAAAAGCCGAAATCAGGAAGATGGTAGACGAAGGCCAGGAGAGGTATGTCAGTGACTGGAAGAACGACATCATCAGCTCCCAGAAACTGACCATGTACCGGAGTCTACAGAGAGACTACAGTCTGGCCCCATACCTGGAGAAACTCCCGGACCCCAGAGACCGCAAGATCCTGAGCCGGTATAGACTCAGCGCTCACAGTCTGGCAATCGAATCCGGCCGACACAGGCAGAGCTACAAGCCCAGGGAGGAAAGACTATGCCAACACTGTGACCAGGAGGCCATAGAGGACGAAACCCACTTCCTGCTACACTGCTCCAAATACTCAGCAGTGAGGGACACTCACTTCAGGAGACTCTCACATCTCTTCCCGGATTTCATCACCATGAAGGAGGAAGAGAAAACACATATCTTGCTGGGGGAAGAAGAGAGAGCAGCGGAGATAGCAGCGCGGTATGTGAGCGAATGTCATAGACTGCGAGAAAGAGAACTATGATATGCCATGGACTTCTATAGCCCCCACCCTGGACCTGCGCCCCCATCACCCCTCCCTATGCCATGGACTTCCATAGCCCCCACCCTGGATCTGCTCCTACTCAACATCCCTATCCCTATCCCCCTTTTGTACACTTGCTTTGGCAAAACTAATGTGTATTTAGTCCTGCCAATAAAGCTTCTTTGAATTTGAATTTGAATTTATATAGGATGGGAGGGTGGGAGCAGAGCCATGTATGCAGGATGGGAGTGTGGGAGCGGAGCCATATATATATAGGATGGGAGTGGAGCTATGTATATAAGGTGGCAGCGGAGCCATGTATATAGGATTGGAGGGTGGAGTAGAGCCATGTATATAGGATTGGAGGGTGGGTGCGGAGCCGTGTATATAGGATGGGAGGGTGGGAGCGGAGCCATGTATACGGAATGGGAGGGTGGGAGCGGAGCCATGTATATAGGATGAGAGGGTGGGAGCGGAGCCATGCATACAAGGATGGGAGGGTGGGAGCGGAGCCATGTATACAGGATGGGAGTGTGGGAGCGGAGCCATGTATATAGGATTGGAGGGTGGAGTAGAGCCATGTATATAGGATTGGAGGGTGGGAGCGGAGCCGTGTATATAGGGTGGGAGGGTGGGAGCGGAGCCATGTATATAGGATTGGAGGGTGGGAGCGGAGCCGTGTATACAGGATGGGAGGGTGGGAGCGGAGCCGTGTATATAGGATGGGAGGGTGGGAGCGGAGCCATGTATACGGAATGGGAGGGTGGAGCAGAGCCGTGTATATAGGATGGGAGGGTGGGAGCGGAGCCATGTATACGGAATGGGAGGGTGGGAGCAGAGCCATGTATATAGGATGGGAGCGGAGCCATGTATATAGGATGGGAGGGTGGGAGCGGAGCCGTGTATATAGGATGGGAGGGTGGGAGCGGAGCCATGTATACGGAATGGGAGGGTGGGAGCGGAGCCATGTATATAGGATGGGAGGGTGGGAGCGGAGCCATGTATACGGAATGGGAGGGTGGGAGCGGAGCCATGTATATAGAAGGGAGCGACGCCATGCATACAAGGATGGGAGGGTGGGAGCGGAGCCATGTATACAGGATGGGAGTGTAGGAGCGGAGCCATGTATATAGGATTGGAGGGTGGAGTAGAACCATGTATATAGGATTGGAGGGTGGGAGCGGAGCCATGTATATAGGATGGGAGGGTGGGAGCGGAGCCGTGTATACAGGATGGGAGGGTGGGAGCGGAGCCGTGTGTATAGGATGGGAGGGTGGGAGCGGAGCCATGTATACGGAATGGGAGGGTGGGAGCAGAGCCATGTATATAGGATGGGAGCGGAGCCATGTATACAGGATGGGAGGGTGGGAGCGGAGCCATGCATACAAGGATGGAGGGTGGGAGCGGAGCCATGCATACAAGGGTGGGAGCGGAGCCATGCATAAATAAACTACATACATATTCTAGAATACCCAAATGCGTTAAATCGGGCCACCATCTAGTCTACTATATAATCGTCTAATTCTGTCTGTAACGGAAATCCCGCGTCGCTGATTGGTGGCGCCCGCATGGACGCGACCAATCAGCGACAGGCGCAGTCCAGCCGCGAATTGGTGCAGGATTTGAACCACACACGCCACCGCTATTGTTGGGACATCAGCTGCGCTAGCCGCAGGTCATCTGCCCCATGGAGGTCAGCGGCGACGCAGCTGGGAGATGACCTGCTCCAGCCAGTCATCTCCTGGCTGCTCGCAGCGTAAGTACCCCGACCGGCGGCCTCCAAGTAAGCCCCAGCAGCAGCTTCCACGTACACCCCACCAGCAGGAGCCTCTATATATACCCCAGCAGCATCAGCCTTCACATATACCCCAGCAGCAGCAGCCTCTATATATACCGCAGCAGCCTCCACATATACCCCAGCAGCAGCCTCCACATATACCCCAGCAGCAGCAGCTTCCACATATACTCCAGCAGCAGCCTCCACATATACCCCAGCAGCCGCCTCCACATATACCCCAGCAGCAGCCTCTATATACAAACCAGCAGCAGCCTCTATATACACCCTAGCAGCAGCCTCTGTATACACCCAGCAGCAGCCTCTATATACACCCCAGCAGCAGCCTCTATATACACCCCAGCAGCAGCCTCTATATACACCCCAGAAGCCTCTATATACAGCTCAGCAGCCTCTATATATACCACAGCAGTTAGATATTCATGTAATAGTTTATATATTTTGATGATCTGTTTAATAATTTCATTCAGTTGTATTAAGTTCTATGAGCAATAACATTTAATGATAATGTATATATTTTACCTGGAAAATCCTGTGTATTAATTGCATTATTCTTAAATCTTCATAAATAAACTACATACATATTCTAGAATACCCGATGCGTAAAGCCCGGGTCTCACATAGCGATACACCAGCGATCCTGACAACGATCAGGATCGCTGGTGTATCGCTACATTATCGCTGCTGAGCTGCCAAACAGGCAGCTCAGGCAGCGATCAGCACATCGACACTGCGGGTAACATTACCCGCAGTGTACGTTGGATACCAGCGCCCTAATGCAGGGAGCTGGTAACCAAGGTACATGTCGGGTTTCCAGGCGCTGCGCGGTGCCTGGAAACCCGCTGTGTACCTTGGTTACCAGCTCCCTGCATCAGGGCGCTGGTATCCAAGGTACACAGCGGGTTTCTAGGCACAGCCCCGCGGCTGGAAACCCACTGTGTACCTTGGTTACCAGCGGATCGCTGGTCTCCCGCCTGTCATACGCAGCGATGCGTGCCTGTCAGCGGGACACCAGCGATCAAAAAAATGTCCAGGACATTCAGCGACGATCAGCGATACCCGGCAGGGGGGCTGATCGTCGCTGAATGTCACACACAGCGATATCGCTGGGGAGATCGCTGCTGCGTCACAAAACTAGTGACTCAGCAGCGATCTCGCTAGCGAGATCGCTGTGTGAGACGGGGGCTTTAGAATCAGGCCACCATTTAGTAGTACAATACACAATTAGCATATCAGCTCACAATAAACACAGTGAACACCCACTATGTACAAGTCACTATTACAGTCTGTTAAATAGTATATGAGCTTGCAAGATTGTCTTCTTGACCCACCAGATATAAATACTTAAATCCACAAGCCAATATACAGATAAAAAGTCAATTCTTATGGGTTTACAAAAACATGGTTGTCTGGGAAATTAAGATTCAATCTGGTTTCTTCACAGAAAGTATAAAGAACACTGCTGTGGTGTTCACAATCCTCTTGCAATAGGACAAGCTGGATGCCCAAACAAGTGCTTGTAATATCCCAAAAGTAATAGGAATGAAAAAATAACTTTAACCATGCCAAAGGGTTTGAAAAGAAAAGTCTTGAGTGAGGAAAAGAAGGGCTCAATTCTGACTTTACTAGCAGAGGGTGAGCGTCATGTTGCCTCCATCCTTAAAATTTTTAAGACAGCAGTCCATTACAACAATGTCAAGCAGCAGATATTGGGGACAACAAAGCTACAGACCGGCAGAGGGCAAAAACGACTCTCCACTGACCGGGACCTGAAGAGGCGTACAAGCCACAGTGTGTTGCACCCACTGTGAAAATTTGGTGGAGGATCGGTGATGATCTGGGGATGCTTCAGCAAGGCTGGAATTGGGCAGGTTAATCTTTGCGAAGGACATGTGAATAAAGCCGCATACAAGGCAAAACAGTTGATTCATTCTGCTCAGGCAATGTTACCCAACTCTGAGGACTGATTTTTCCAGCAGGACAATGCGCCATGCCACACAGCTAGGTCAATCAATGTGTAGATGAAGGACCACCACATCAAATCCCTGTCATGGCCAGCCAATCTCCAGACCTGAACCCCATTGAAAACCTCTGGAATGTAATCAAGAGGAAGATGGATAATCACAAGCCATCAAACAAAGAACTGCTTAAATTTTTGTACCAGGAGTGGAATAAGGTCACCCAAAAACAGTGTGAAAGACTGGTGGAAAGTATGACAAGACGCATGAAAGCTGTGATTAAAAATCATGGTTATTCCACAAAATATTGATTTCTGAACTCTTCCCGTTTTAGTATTTAGTATTGATGTTTCTAAATGATTATGAACTTGTTTTCTAAGCATTATTTGAGGTCTGCAAGCGCTGCATTTTATTGTTATTTTGACCATTTCTCATTTTCTGAAAATAAATACAAAATTTATTGCTTGGAAATTCGGAGACGTGTTGTCAGTAGTTAATAGAATAAAAGCGCAATTTACATTTTTCTCCAAATTATTCCTATAAAGAGAAAAATCCAACTGAAAATTTTGCAGTGGTCTCTTAATTTTTGCCAGAGCTGTGTGTATGTGTGTGTGTATACATATATATATATACTAGCTGTAGTACCCGGCTTCGCCCGGGTTAATTAATAACTGCTGTTAGCTGTAACAAAATAGACTATGTTAACAAAAATTTATTCTGCACATAAAAATCACACACCAAAACGTGCGGGGGTTAAAATTTCCATTCAACACATAGCCTATGATGCTCCTGGGGTTGAGATGTGCGGGCATGCAAAATTTCATGCCCGTAAGTACAACGGTGCAGATTCCTATCCCGGGCCAAAATTATTTGCCGATTTGGAATGCGCGGGGTTAAAATTTCGACTCAAAACCTAGCCTATGACGCTCCCGGGGTTGAGACGTGCGGGTGTGCAAAATTTCATGCCCGTAAATGCAGATTCCTATGCCGGACATACACACAAGCATTCAGCTTTCTCCCCATTATGTAGATAGGGCCAAAATTGTTTGGCGATTTGGAACGTGCGGGGTTAAAATTTCCATTCAACACATAGCCTATGATGCTCCTGGGTTGAGATGTGCGGACATGCAAAATTTCATGCCGTAGTACAACGGTGCAGATTCCTATCCCGGGCCAAAATTATTTGCCGATTTGGAATGCGCGGGTTAAAATTTCGACTCAAAACCTAGCCTATGATCTCCCGGGGTCGAGACGTGCGGGTGTGCAAAATTTCATGCCCGTAAATGCAGATTCCTATGCCGGACATACACACAAGCATTCAGCTTTCTCTCCATTTGTAGATAGGGCCAAAATTGTTTGGCGATTTGGAACGTGCGGGGTTAAAATTTTCATTCAACACATAGCCTATGATGCTCCTGGGTTGAGATGTGCGGGCATGCAAAATTTCATGCCCGTAAGTACAACGGTGCAGATTCCTATTCCGGGCCAAAATTATTTGCCGATTTGGAATGCGCGGGGTTAAAATTTCGACTCAAAACCTAGCCTATGACGCTCCCGGGGTCGAGACGTGCGGTGTGCAAAATTTCATGCCCGTAAATGCAGATTCCTATGCCGGACATACACACAAGCATTCAGCTTTCTCCCCATTATGTAGATAGGGCCAAAATTGTATGGCGATTTGGAACGCGCAGGGTTAAAATTTCGATTCAAAACATAGCCTAGGACGCTTTCGAGGTCGAGACGTGCGGGCATGCAAAATTTCATGCCCGTAAGTGCGACGGTGCGGATTCCAATCCCGGACAAACATACCCACATACATACACACATACATACATTCAGCTTTATATATTAGACTAGGCAATATCCCCTCAAATATAGTATTAGTTTCTCCTGAGCCCCTCCCTCCACACAGTAATATTAGGCATTGTCCCCTCACATATAGTAATAGTGTCTCATGAGCACCTCCCCCACACAGTAATATTAGGCATTGTCCCCTCACATATATTAATAGTGTCTTCTGAGCCCCTCCTCCACACAGTAACATTAGGCATTATCCCCTCACAGATAGTGTCTCCTGAGCCCATCCCCCACACAGTAATATTACGCAGTATCACCTCACATATAGTAACAGTGTCTCCTGGACCTCTCCCCCACACAGTAATATTAGGCATTGTCCCCTCACACATAGTAATAGTGTCTACAGAGCCCCACTCCACACACAGTAATATTAGGCATTGTATCTTCATACATAGCGATAGTGTCTCTTGAGCCCCTCCCCACATACAGTAATAATAGGCATTGTCCCCTCATATATAGTGATATATATATATATATATATATATATATATAATATTTTTTTTCAACTCATTAAATCAAAATCATGTACACCCTGATGTGCAGTAACTTGGCACATCAGGACATACATGCATGTGATTGGGATGGCACGAGCACAAAAACTGTCAGTGCCATCCACAGCAGAAGTACACTGTAAAATCCATGTGATGGGATCAGCGCTAGCCCTCTTTAACACCTAAGATTACCCCCCTAAGATAACAGCAGGTCCGTCTTCGTTTTTTTTTTGGTTTTGCTTTTAAGCTATTCATTGTATGGTTAAAGTGACTTGTAAACATGAAGTCAAACCATCAGTACAGGAATGTGGCATGGCACCATAACCACAGTAAGTACAGGAATACAGCAAACAATGTGTACACACAACCTGCATAGTATAAGTGCAAGAATATACTCAGTGATCACCATCTTCCTTGGTTTCCAGTGCCTCTCTGCTTTTATGAGTCATGTGATGGCGTTTCTAACTCTCTGGATCACACTTGGCACAATATGTAAGCAAGCTGAAAGTTGCGTTTACAATTTAAGCCTATGAAGCCATGTTCAGACAACAGTGCTCATTATCCTGCTAATTATTATCCTCCTTTGGTCTGCAACAATGTTAAGGGATTTTGACAGCATATACATGCAGCTCAAAACACGGGCAGCATGAATCAAACACTGGCTGTATCATTTCAGTCGGGTGTTTTATTATTGTGTTTCAGGGGGAACAAATAAATTTAACCCCTTGGGGTCACTGACAGTTTTAGCTTTTATGCCAGACCATTTTTTTCACTTTTTCTATTTTCGCGCTTTAGGATCTGTAATTTTTTGGGGAGACAGTCACATGAGGCTTGTTGATTTACAAGAGATGGAACTGTCCTTGTCGATGGGTACACCTTGTCGTGGTGGGATGGCTTTTACACTTTTTTTTTTATCAAAATAGTATCAACTAAATACCCTATGTTATTTACATGTATTATTACTATTAATTTTTTTTACTTACTGCATGGTATTTGCTTTTTATCCTTGGTTCTGTTAGTGGCCAAAGTAAAAAGGAGTACTAAATAAAAATGCCCATATTTCTAGAACTACATCGCCGATTAAAAACAAAAGAAAGGAGGGGAGTAATAGGAATAAAATAGGAGCAAAAACTCAACATATTTGACCTAATGATGAGTCATCTTTAACATAGCAGGTTTCAAGATATTTTGTGTGTACATTTTTCAAGTCGTTTAGGACCCAAAATGCACAGACCGTAAGTATGTATGGGAAAAGCACTTACAAAATGAAAAGATTAGATAAAGTTGTTAAAAGCAAGGAAAGAATGGCACAAATTATCTTTCCCAAATGAGGAATAGAATACAACTGCAATATGGGAAAAGAACCTGAACCTAAGTTACTCTGCTTTTTACACCTCGAGTATAATGGTGGACACATAGTTATTGGTGTACACACAAATATAACATTGATAAAATTGTCCCCCTCTCTTCTATATTCCCCTAGCAAGCGAATCTTTAGCCTTAAGGACTAATATATGCACATATAAAATAATCCCTCAGTGAAAATTGTATACAGTAATCCACAATGCCAATCCCAAATAGTTCAGGTAAAGAGACATCCAACCTGAAGTGACACCTAAATGTAGAGGGGGCAAAGACAGACGCTGAGTAGTTAGGCCCCATGAGTTTTCTCGTACATAAAAACAATGACCATCCGTGTTTTGGATCCAAGTTTCATCAGTATTTAGTCAGTGAGTCTGTTTTTCATCAGTGATTTTCACGTATGGATAAATTACAAAGCTTCTATTCACTGCAACATTCATCACTGACAGAATGCGGATTTCATACCGATTGGCGTTAATGTGATGTCTGATTTTCCCGGACCCATAGCCTTGTATTGGTAAATTTAATCTGTGACATAAAACAAAAACTTGTTCAGCCTCATAGATTATAAAGGTATGTGTTCGATCTGTGAAAAATGCAGAACAAATACGTGACTCACAGACGTCTGAATGAGGCCAAAGGCAGAGTAAATCCAATTAGCGTCATTAGATATGTAGGAAAAGAGGGGATGTTAGGAGTGCTAAGAAGTCCCATGTACAGGTGCATCTCACAAAATTAGAATATCATCAAAAAGTTAATTTATTTCAGTTCTTCATTACAAAAAGTGAAACTCATATATTATATAGAGTCATTACAAACAGTGTGATATATTTCAAGTGTTTATTTCTGTTAATGTTGATGAATATGGCTTACAGCCAATGAAAACCCAAAAGTCATTATCTCAGTAAATTAGAATACTTTATAACACCAGCTTGAAAAATGATTTTAAAATCCGAAATGTTGGCCTACTGAAATGTATGTTCATTAAATGCACTCATTACTTGGTTGAGGCTCCTTTTGCATCAATTAGGCTAGTTTCACACTAGCGTATGGCCAAGCTGCGGAGGGATGCGGACTTCCTCCGTGAAACTCCGCCCCCTGTCGCACCTCCTCCTGTCAGCTCTGCCTACATCGGCATGCGGCGTGAGTACCCTATCTTTAACATTGGGTACGCAGGCCGTGCCGATGTATGTGGATGCCTCCGCATGCGTCGTTTTGACGGTGCGGCGACCAGCGCCGAATGCAACGAGTTGCATTTTGGTGCGTTCGCCGCACCATCAAAACGACGCATGCGGAGGCATCCACATACATCAGCACGGCCTGCGTACCCAATGTTAAAGATAGGGTACGCACGCCGCATGCCGATGTAGGCAGAGCTGACCGGAGGAGGTGCGGCCGTGGGCGGAGCTTCACAGAGGAAGTCCGCAGCACTCAGCAGCTCGGCCATACACTAGTGTGAAACTAGCCTTACTGCATGAATTCAGCGTGGCATGGAGGCGATCAGCCTGTGGCACTGCTGAGGTGTTATGGAAGCCCAGGTTGCTTTGATAGCAGTTGTCAGCTCGTCTGCATTTTTGGGTCTGGTGTCTCATCTTCCTCTTGACAATACTCCATAGATTTTCTATGGGGTTAAGGTCAGTTGAGTTTGCTGGCCAATCAAGCACAGTGATACTGTTGTTTTTAAACCAGGTATTGGTACTTTTGGCAGTTTGGGCAGGTGCCAAGTCCTGCTGGAGAATGAAATTTTCATCTCCAAAAGCTTGTCATCAGAGGGAAGCATAAAGTGCTCTAAAATTTCCTGGTAGACGGCTGTGCTGACTTTGGTCTTGATAAAACACAGTGGACCTACACCTGCAGATGACATGGCTCCCGAAACCATAATTGATTGTGGATACTTCACACTAGACCTTGGAAATCAAGGTCCTAGAGTCTGGAGGAAGAGTGGAGAGACACACAATCCAAGCTGCTTGAGGTCTAGTGTGAAGTTTCCACAATCAGTGATGATTCGGGTAGCTATGTCATCTGCTGGTGTACAGTCATGGCCAAAAGTTTTGAGAATGACACAAATATTATATTTTCACATGATCTGCTGCCCTCTGGTTTTTATGTGTGTTTGACAAATGTTTTTATCACAGACAGAAATATAATAATTGCAAACATATGAGTAACAAAAGCTTATATTGACAGTTAGAATGAGTTAATGCAGCAAGTCAATATTTGCAGTGTTGACCCTTCTTCTTCAGGACCTCTGCAATTCTCCCTGGCATGCTCTCAATCAACTTCTGGACCAAATCCTGACTGATAGCAGTCCATTCTTGCACAATCAATGCTTTCATTTTGTCAGAATTTTTAGGTTTTTGTTTGTCCACCCGTCTCTTGATGATTGACCACAAGTTCTCAATGGGATTAAGATCTGGGGAGTTTCCAGGCCATGAACCCAAAATCTCTATGTTTTGTTCCCTGAGCCATTTAGTTATCACCTTTGCTTTATGGCAAGGTGGTCCATCATGCTGGAAAAGGCATTGTTGATCGCCAAACTGTTCTTGGAGGGTTGGGAGAAGTTGCTCTTGGAGGACATTCTGGTACCATTCTTTATTCATGCCTGTGTTTTTAGGCAAGACTGTGAGAGAGTCGATTCCCTTGGCTGAGAAGCAACCCCACACATGAATGGTTTCAGGATGCTTAACAGTTGGCATGAGACAAGACTGGTGGTAGCGTTCACCTTGTCTTCTCCGAATGAGGCGTTTTCCTGATGTCCCAAACAATCGAAAAGGGGATTCATCAGAGAAAATAACTTTACCCCAGTCCTCAGCAGTCCACTGCCTGTACCTTTTGCAGAATATCAGTCTGTCCATGATGTTTTTTCTGGAGAGAAGTGGCTTCTTTGCTGCCCTCCTTGAGACCAGGCTTTGCTCCAAGAGTCTCCGCCTCACAGTGCGTGCAGATGCACTCACACCTGCCTGCTGCCATTCCTGAGCAAGCTCTGCACTGCTGGTAGCCCGATCCCGCAGCTGAAACACTTTTAAGAGACGGTCCTGGCGCTTGCTGGTCTTTCTTGGGCGTCCTGAAGCCTTTTTGGCAACAATGGAACCTCTCTCCTTGAAGTTCTTGATGATGCGATAGATTGTTGACTGAGGTGCAATCTTTCTAGCTGCGATACTCTTCCCTGTTAGGCCATTTTTGTGCATTGCAATGATGACTGCACGTGTTTCTTTAGAGATAACCATGGTTACGTACGTACTGTACGTACAGTCATGGCCAAAAGTTTTGAGAATGACACAAATATTAATTTTTACAAAGTCTACTGCTTCACTTTTTCTAATGGCAATTTGCATATACTCCAGAATGTTATAAAGAGTGATCAGCTTAACAGCAATTACTTGCAAAGTCAATATTTGGCTAGAAAATGAACTTTATCCCCCAAAACACATTTCAACATCATTGCAGCCCTGCCTTAAAAGGACCAGCTAGCCTCTTTTCAGTGATTGCTCCATTAACACAGGTGTGGGTGTTGATGAGGACATGGCTGGAGATCAATCTGTCATGATTAAGTAAGAATGACACCACTGGACACTTTAAAAGGAGGCTGGTGCTTGGCATCATTGTTTCTCTTCTGTTAACCATGGTTATCTCTAAAGAAACACGTGCAGTCATCATTGCAATGCACAAAAATGGCCTAACAGGGAAGAGTATCGCAGCTAGAAAGATTGCACCTCAGTCAACAATCTATCGCATCATCAAGAACTTCAAGGAGAGAGGTTCCATTGTTGCCAAAAAGGCTTCAGGACGCCCAAGAAAGACCAGCAAGCGCCAGGACCGTCTCTTAAAAGTGTTTCAGCTGCGGGATCGGGCTACCAGCAGTGCAGAGCTTGCTCAGGAATGGCAGCAGGCAGGTGTGAGTGCATCTGCACGCACTGTGAGGCGGAGACTCTTGGAGCAAGGCCTGGTCTCAAGGAGGGCAGCAAAGAAGCCACTTCTCTCCAGAAAAAACATCATGGACAGACTGATATTCTGCAAAAGGTACAGGCAGTGGACTGCTGAGGACTGGGGTAAAGTTATTTTCTCTGATGAATCCCCTTTTCGATTGTTTGGGACATCAGGAAAACGCCTCATTCGGAGAAGACAAGGTGAGCGCTACCACCAGTCTTGTCTCATGCCAACTGTTAAGCATCCTGAAACCATTCATGTGTGGGGTTGCTTCTCAGCCAAGGGAATCGGCTCTCTCACAGTCTTGCCTAAAAACACAGCCATGAATAAAGAATGGTACCAGAATGTCTTCCAAGAGCAACTTCTCCCAACCCTCCAAGAGCAGTTTGGCGATCAACAATGCCTTTTCCAGCATGATGGAGCACCTTGCCATAAAGCAAAGGTGATAACTAAATGGCTCAGGGAACAAAACATAGAGATTTTGGGTCCATGGCCTGGAAACTCCCCAGATCTTAATCCCATTGAGAACTTGTGGTCAATCATCAAGAGACGGGTGGACAAACAAAAACCTAGAAATTCTGACAAAACGAAAGCATTGATTGTGCAAGAATGGACTGCTATCAGTCAGGATTTGGTCCAGAAGTTGATTGAGAGCATGCCAGGGAGAATTGCAGAGGTCCTGAAGAAGAAGGGTCAACACTGCAAATATTGACTTGCTGCATTAACTCATTCTAACTGTCAATATAAGCTTTTGTTACTCATATGTTTGCAATTATTATATTTCTGTCTGCGATAAAAACATCTGTCAAACACACATAAAAACCAGAGGGCAGCAGATCATGTGAAAATATAATATTTGTGTGATTCTCAAAACTTTTGACCATGACTGTACACTGTGTTTTATCAAGACCAAAGTCAGCACAGCTGTAAGATAAATGAGCAGGAATGCGGGATGCAGTGACGAGCAGGAGGCAGAGCAAGAATTAACAAGTTTCTCTTTATAAAGAATATAATCACAATGAATACTCCGTGCAGGGAGAAATTAAGAGAGTATGTAAGCAACAAGAGTATGCAATTACAACACGAAAATAGGAGTGCAAATAACAGGTTAATTTATCAGTCTGCTGTTCCCACTTGATGGAGGCTGGAATATCCCTCGATGACACTGCTGGAAGCAGTCTTTGAATTGGTCCCGGAGATAGGTGAGGCACTGTCTCTTTACGATGGCGACGTGTTTTGTCTCTGCAAACATAGTCCTTTGGTCATGGACCGGGGTGCCGCACAAAAGGATGAGTGAGGCACTGCAGTGGATATGCACAGTCCCGGAGTACAGGCCACGGTCACGGTGCCCGAATCAACGTGAACCGCCTGGTGAATCCCACATGGAGGGCCGGCTGTTATGATTTGGTAGCTGAGGAGAGCAGGCAGAAAAGGAAATACACCAGAGCAGTTGGAAACTATGAGATTGCAGTACCCTGACTAACCACCACAACTAGAGGCAGCCATGGAGCGTTCCTACGTTGGTCCTAGACGCCTCGTCACAGCCTGAGAAACTAACTACACCTAAAGATAGAAAGAGGAAAGCTATCTGCCCCGGAGCAGATCCCCAAAGAACATAGAAAGCCCCCAAACATGTAATGGCGGTTAGACAAGAAGAAATACTGACACAGACAGAAAATAGTATGAGCAAACGTTGGGGCCCAAACTTACTAAATAGAAAAGGATAGGAAGGGCACTTACTGCAATCCCAAAAAACCCTGAAAAGCACCAACTCTACTAATTTCAAAAACACCTGAGATCACACGACCTCTACCACCTAAATTAGTTCTCTGGTGTAACCAAAAACAAAACAGCAGCCACTGAAAAAACTGGAAAAAGCAAATGTACAAACATCAGTGGCTGAACTGAACTGAGAGGCAAAAGCCCCCAGAGGGACCCAGAAGGCCCCCACAGAAGTGCAGGACAAAATGCAAAAATCAAGCACAAAAACAAAAAGAAGAAAATGTCTTATCTGTTAGCAGGAGATTCAGACACGACACAGCAGGCTACCAAGGAAACAGAAATCAAGGATTGAGACCAGAACAATTGATCACCGGCAACCCTGATGGGAAGGCGACTCCCTTATATAAGACCAGTCCGTAACACCTGATTCCCAATCCTCACAATCTTCACTGGACAGTCCAGTACCGTTTGTAACCACCAGAGGGAGCTTCTGCTCAGAACTCATTTCCAGCCTATTCACAACAGTACCCCCCCCTTGAGGAGGGGTCACCGAACCCTCATTTGAGCAACCAGGTCGGTCAGGATGAGTTCTATGATACGCACGGATGAGTCTCCTAGCATGGATGTCCGAAGCAAACACCCAAGAATTGTCTTCCTGACCATAACCTCTCCATTTAACCAAATACTGGAGTTTCCGTCTAGAAAAACGAGAATTCAATATTTTCTCAACCACATACTCCAGATTGCCCTCAACCAAAACAGGGTCAGGAGGCACAGTAGTAGGAACCACTGGCTCAACAAACCTCTTCAACAAGGACTTGTGGAACACGTTATGGATCTTAAATGTCCCTGGAAGAAGCAAACGAAAAGAAACAGGATTAAGAATCTCCATGATCTTATAAGGTCCAATGAACCTAGGCTTAAATTTAGGAGATGCCACTCTCATAGGAATATTTCTTGAGGACAACCAGACCAAATCCCCTACTTTAAACCGAGGACCATCAGTCCTATGCCGGTTAGCAAACCGCTGGGCCCCCTCCTGAGAGAGGGACAACCTCTCCACTACCTGGTCCCAAATCTGTTGCATACGCTCCACAACAGAGTCAACACCTGGACAGACAGAAGCCTCCGTCTGTCCTGAAGAAAATCGAGGGTGAAACCCAGAATTACAGAAAAATGGAGACATCAAAGTGGCAGAGCTAGCCCTATTATTAAGAGCAAACTCAGCCAAAGGCAAAAAAGAGACCCAGTCATCCTGATCAGCAGACACAAAGCATCTTAGATAAGTCTCCAATGTCTGGTTTGTTCTCTCAGTTTGACCATTGGTCTGAGGATGAAACGCCGAGGAGAAAGACAATTGAACACCAATTTTAGAACAAAAGGTCCTCTAAAATCTGGAAACAAACTGGACTCCTCTGTCAGACACAATGTTCTCAGGAATGCCGTGTAAACGAACCACGTGCTGAAGGAACAAAGGCACCAATTCAGAGGAGGAAGGCAACTTAGGTAATGGCACAAGATGTATCATCTTGGAAAACCTATCGCAAATCACCCAGATGACGGTCATTCTCTGAGAAACAGGGAGGTCAGAAATGAAATCCATAGAGATATGGGTCCATGGTCTCTTGGGCACAGGTAATGGCATCAACAAACCACTAGAACAAGAGCAAGACTTGGAGCGAGAGCAAGTCCCGCAGGACTGCACAAACTCCCTGACATCACGAGACAAGGTAGGCCACCAAAAGGACCGACTAACCAAGTCTCTGGTACCAAAAATTCCGGGATGACCGGCCAACGCGGAACAATGAATCTCAGACATTACACTCTTTTTCCACTGGTCTGGGACAAACAATTTCCCAACAGGGCAGCGCTCGGGCTTATCCTCCTGACACCCCTCCAGAGCCAGTCTCAAATTGGGCGAGATTGCGGAAAGAACTACACCCTCTTTCAAAATAACAGAAGGATCAGATAACTCAGGAGAGTCCGCCAGGAAACTCCTCGAGAGGGCATCCGCCTTAACATTTTTAGTGCCAGGAAGAAATGAAACCACAAAATTAAAACGTGTGAAAAACAAGGCCCACCTGGCCTGTCTAGGATTAAGTCGCTTGGCAGACTCCAGATAAACCAGATTCTTATGGTCCGTAAGGACCACCACCTGATGTTTGGCTCCCTCCAGCCAATGTCTCCATTCTTCAAAAGCCCACTTCATGGCTAATAACTCCCGATTACTCACGTCATAATTACGTTCAGTGGGAGAAAATTTTCGAGAGAAAAAGGCACAAGGGTTACTTTTAGAGGTCTCTGGATCTCTTTGGGACAAAACGGCACCTGCCCCAATTTCAGAGGCATCAACCTCCACCTGAAATGGTAGAGAAACATCAGGCTGCCGTAGAACAGGAGCAGAAGTGAATCTCTGCTTAAGTTCCTGAAATGCAGAGACTGCCTCAGGAGGCCAATTCACCACATCAGAACCCTTCTTGGTCAAATCAGTTAATGGTTTAACAATAACAGAGAAATTACCAATAAATTTACGATAAAAATTGGCAAAACCCAAGAATCTTTGAAGAGCCTTTAATGAAGTAGGTTGGACCCAATCACAGATGGCCTGAACCTTGACCGGGTCCATTTCAATAACAGATGCTGACAAAATGAATCCCAGAAATGAGATCCTCTGAACGCCAAAAAGACACTTTGATCCCTTCACATACAGAGCATTCTCTCTCAAAATCTGGAACACAGTCCGAACATGTTTTACATGAGAGTCCCAGTCATTGGAAAAAATCAAAATATCATCCAAATAAACAATCAGAAATTTATCCACAAAATCCCTGAAAATGTCATTCATGAAGGACTGGAAGACAGAAGGAGCATTAGTGAGCCCAAAGGGCATCACAAGGTACTCAAAATGCCCTTCAGGGGTATTAAATGCCATCTTCCATTCATCCCCGTGCTTAATGCGAATAAGGTTATATGCCCCCCTGAGGTCAAGCTTGGTAAACCAAGTAGCGTTTTTCACCCTGGAAAACAGATCAGAGATCAAGGGTAACGGATATTGATATTTTACAGTAATATTGTTCAAGAGACGATAATCAATACACGGCCTTAATGAACCATCCTTTTTGGCCACAAAGAAAAAACCGGCACCTAAGGGTGAAGAGGATGGTCTGATATGACCCTTCTCCAATGACTCCTTGATATAAGACCGCATAGCGTCTTGTTCAGGTACAGACAAGTTAAAAAGGCGACCTTTAGGGAATTTACTACCAGGCACTAATTCAATAGCGCAGTCATAGCTCCTATGGGGAGGTAAGGATGCAGATTTACTTTCGCTAAACACATCAGAAAAATCAATCAAAAAGTCAGGAACATCCTGAGCCTGGGGGGAGGCAGAAAAAACAGGAGTGTTGGTATTAACACATTGGCAGCCTCAACTGGTAACAGACACAGATTTCCAATCCAAAACAGGATTATGAGACTGTAACCAAGGGTAACCCAGTACGATAATGTCATGCAGATTATACAGAACCAAAAATTTGCAACTCTCCTGATGATCAGGTTCTACCCTCATTATCACCTGAGTTGAGAACTGAGGTTTATTCTCAGCCAAAGGGGTAGAATCGATCCCCAGTAGGGGAATAGACTTCCGTAGGGGTATCAAGGGAAACCCACAACGTTTAGCAAAATCAAAATCCATCAGGTTAATAGCTGCTCCAGAATCAACAAAAGCCTGAGCAGAAAATGAGGACAGAGAGCATATCAGGGTAACAGTTAATAAAAACTTAGTCTGAACACTACCCAAGACAACTGAGCGAGCAAAACGTCTTCCCCGCTTAGGGCAGACAGAAATAGTATGAGAGGCATCACCACAGTAGAAACATAACCCATTGCGCTTTCGAAATTCATGACGCTGTGCCCCAGAAACCACTCTATCACACTGCATGGATTCAGAAGCAGGTTCACAAGGCAACATTATTCCACGCATACCTTTCCGCTCACGCAAACGTCTGTCAATTTGAATCGCTAATGACATAGAATCATTGAGAGCAGAGGGAACAGGGAATCCCACCATAACATCCTTTACATTATCTGACAGTCCCTTCCGAAAAAGAGCTGCCAAAGCGTCGTCATTCCATTTGGTCAGGACTGCCCACCTACGGAATCTCTGACAGTATAACTCAGCATCCTCAAGCCCCTGACTTAATGCCAACAAAGTTTTTTCAGCTTGATCAGTGACATTAGGCTCATCGTACAATAACCCCAAAGCCTGAAAAAACGCATCAACATCACTCAAAACAGGATCCCCAGGTGTCAGGGAAAAAGCCCAATCCTGAGGGTCGCCGCGCAGGAGAGAGATGACAATTTGAACCTGCTGCGCTGCGTTCCCTGAGGACTTAGATTTTAAGGCAAAAACAATTTACAGTTATTTTTGAAATTCAGAAACTTAGCTTGATCCCCCAAAAACAAATCTGGCATGGGAATTCTAGGTTCCACAACAGGCAACCCAGCAAGATAGGTAGCAATACTCCGAACTTCAGTGGCAAGCTGATCCACACGGCCAGACAACTGTGCAAACGCCATTGAGAGAGAAAAAAAAAAAAATCCTCCTCAGCACCCAGAGATACAGAGGGAAAAAAAAATGCAACAAACAAAAAAAAAAAAATCTCTGACAACTCTGACAACTTTTTTCTTTCCACAATATTTTTCCCTTCTGTGAGTACCATATAATTTTCAGTTTAGGCCGGTGATACTGTTATGATTTAGTAGCTGAGGAGAGCAGGCAGAAAAGGAAATACACCAGAGTGTTATGTTTCGGTAGCTGAGGAGTGCAGGTAAAAAAGGCAATGCACCAGAGCAGTTGGAATCTATGAGATTGCAGTACCCTGACTAACCACCGCAACTAGAGGCAGCCGTGGAGCGTTCCTACGTTGGTCCTAGACGCCTCGTCACAGCCTGAGAAACTAACTACACCTAAAGATAGAAATAGGAAAGCTATCTGCCCCGGAGCAGAACCCCAAAGACAATAGAAAGCCCCCAAACATGTAATGGCGGTTAGACAAGAGGAAATACTGACACAGAAAGAAATAGTATGAGCAAACGCTGGGGCCCAAACTATCTAAATAGAAAAGGATAGGAAGGGTACTTACTGCAATCCCAGAAAACCCTGAAAAGCACCAACTCTACTAATTTCAAAATCACCTGAGATCACACGACCTCTACCACCTAAATTAGCTCTCTGGTGTAACAAAATCAAAACAGCAGCCACTGAAAAAACTGGAAAAAGCAAAAGTACAAAACTCAGTGGCTGAACAAACTGAGAGGGCAAAAGCCCCCGGAGGGGACCCTGAAGGCCCCCACAGAAGTACAGGACAAAATGCAAAAATATAGCACAAACACAAAAGCAGAAAATGTCTTATCTGATAGCAGGAGATGCAGACACGATACAGCAGGCTACAAGGGAAACTGGAAAGAAGGATTCAGACCAGAACAATTGATCACCGGCAACCCTGATGGGAAAATGACTCCCTTATATAAGACCAGTCAGTAACACCTGATTCCCAGTCCTCACAATCTTCACTAGTACCGCTTGTAACCACCAGAGGGAGCCTCTGCTCAGAACTCATCTCAAACCCATTCACAACAGTACCCCCCCCTTGAGGAGGGGTCACAGAACCCTCATTTGAGCAACCAGGTCGGTCAGGATGAGTTCTATGATACGCACGGATAAGTCTCCTAGCATGGATGTCCGAAGCAAACACCCAAGAATTGTCTTCCTGACCATAACCTCTCCATTTAACCAAATACTGGAGTTTCCGTCTAGAAAAACGAGAATCCAATATTTTCTCAACCACATACTCCAGATTGCCCTCAACCAAAACAGGGTCAGGAGGCACAGCAGCAGGAACCACTGGCTCAACAAACCTCTTCAACAAGGACTTGTGGAACACGTTATGGATCTTAAATGTCCCTGGAAGAAGCAAACGAAAAGAAACAGGATTAATAATCTCCATGATCTTATAAGGTCCAATGAACCTAGGCTTAAATTTAGGAGATGCTACTCTCATAGGAGTATTCCTTGAGGACAACCAGACCAAGTCCCCCACTTTAAACCGAGGACCATCAGTCCTATGCCGGTTAGCAAACCGCTGGGCCTTCTCCTGAGAGAGGGACAACCTCTCCACTACCTGGTCCCAAATCTGTTGCATACGCTCCACAACAGAGTCAACACCTGGACAGACAGAAGCCTCCGTCTGTCCTGAAGAAAATCGAGGGTGAAACCCAGAATTACAGAAAAACTGAGACATCAAAGTGGCAGAGCTAGCCCTATTATTAAGAGCAAACTCAGCCAAAGGCAAAAAAGAGACCCAGTCATCCTGATCAGCAGACACAAAGCATCTTAGATAAGTCTCCAATGTCTGGTTTGTTCTCTCAGTTTGACCATTGGTCTGAGGATGAAATGCCGAGGAGAAAGACAATTGAACACCCAGTTTAGAACAGAAAGTCCTCCAAAATCTGGAAACAAACTGGACTCCTCTGTCAGACACAATGTTCTCAGGAATGCCGTGTAAACGAACCACGTGCTGAAGGAACAACGGCACCAATTCAGAGGAGGAAGGCAACTTAGGTAATGGCACAAGATGTATCATTTTGGAAAACCTATCACAAATTACCCAGATGGTGGTCATTCTCTGAGAAACAGGAAGATCGGAAATGAAATCCATAGAGATATGGGTCCATGGTCTCTTGGGCACAGGCAATGGCATCAACAAACCACTAGAGCGAGAGCAAGGCTTGGAGCGAGAGCAAGTCCCGCAGGACTGCACAAATTCCCTGACATCGCGAGACAAGGTAGGCCACCAAAAGGACCGACTAACCAAGTCTCTGGTACCAAAAATTCCGGGATGCCCAGCCAATGCGGAACAATGAATCTCAGACATCACACTCTTTTTCCATTGGTCCGGGACAAACAATTTTCCAACAGGGCAGCGCTCGGGCCTATCCTCCTGACACCCCTCCAGAGCAAGTCTCAAATTGGGCGAGATGGCGGAAAGAACTACACCCTCTTTCAAAATAACAGAAGGATCAGATAACTCAGGAGAGTCCGCAAGGAAACTCCTCGAGAGAGCATCCGCCTTAACATTCTTAGTGCCAGGAAGAAAGGAAACCACAAAATTAAAACGTGTGAAAAACAAGGCCCACCTGGCCTGTCTAGGATTGAGTCGCTTGGCAGATTCCAGATAGACCAGATTCTTATGGTCCGTAAGGACCACCACCTGATGTTTGGCTCCCTCCAGCCAATGTCTCCACTCTTCAAAAGCCCACTTCATGGCCAATAACTCCCGATTACCCACGTCATAATTACGTTCAGTAGGAGAAAATTTTCGAGAGAAAAAGGCACAAGGGTTACTTTTAGAGGTCTCTGGATCTTTTTGGGACAAAACGGCACCTGCCCCAATTTCAGAGGCATCAACCTCCACCTGAAATGGCAGAGAAACATCAGGCTGCCGTAGAACAGGAGCAGAAGTGAATCTCTGCTTAAGTTCCTGAAATGCAGAGACTGCCTCAGGAGGCCAATTCACCACATCAGAACCCTTTCTGGTCAAATCAGTTAATGGTTTAACAATAACCGAGAAATTACCAATAAATTTACGATAAAAATTGGCAAAACCCAAAAATCTCTGAAGAGCCTTTAATGAAGTAGGTTGGACCCAATCACAGATGGCCTGAACCTTGACCGGGTCCATTTCAATAACAGATGGGGACAAAATGAATCCCAGAAATGAGATCCTCTGTACGCCAAAAAGACACTTTGATCCCTTCACATACAGAGCATTCTCTCTCAAAATCTGGAATACAGTTCGAACATGTTTCACATGAGAGTCCCAGTCATTAGAAAAAATCAAGATATGATCCAAATAAACAATCAGAAATTTGTCCACAAAATCCCTGAAAATGTCATTCATGAAGGACTGGAAGACGGAAGGAGCATTAGTGAGCCCAAAGGGCATCACTAGGTACTCAAAATGCCCTTCAGGGGTATTGAATGCCGTCTTCCATTCATCCCCGTGCTTAATGCGAATAAGGTTATACGCCCCCCTGAGGTCAAGCTTGGTAAACCAAGTAGCGTTTTTCACCCTGGAAAACAGGTCAGAAATCAAGGGTAACGGTATTGATATTTCACAGTAATATTGTTCAAGAGACGATAATCAATACACGGCCTTAATGAACCATCTTTTTTGGCCACAAAGAAAAAACCGGCACCTAAGGGTGAAGAGGATGGTCTGATATGACCCTTCTCCCAATGATTCCTTGATATAAGACCGCATAGCGTCATGTTCAGGTACAGACAAGTTAAAAAGGCGACCTTTAGGGAATTTACTAACCGGCACTAATTCAATAGCGCAGTCATAGCTCCTATGGGGAGGCAAGGATGCAGATTTACTTTCGCTAAACACATCAGAAAAATCAATCAAAAAGTCAGGAACATCCTGAGCCTGGGGGAGGCAGAAAAAACAGGAGTGTTGGTATTAACACATTGGCAGCCCCAACTGGTTACAGACACAGATTTCCAATCCAAAACAGGATTATGAGACTGTAACCAAGGGAAACCCAGCACGATAATGTCATGCAGATTATATAGAACCAAAAATTTGCAGCACTCCTGGTGATCAGGTTCAACCCTCATTATCACCTGAGTAGAAAACTGGGGTTTATTCTCAGCCAAAGGGGTAGAATCGATCCCCAGTAGGGGAATAGACTTCTGTAGGGGTATCAAGGGAAACCCACAACGTTTAGCAAAATCATAATCCATCAGGTTAATAGCTGCTCCAGAATCAACGAAAGCCTGAGCAGAAAATGAGGACAGAGAGCATATCAGAGTGACCGTTAATAAAAACTTAGTCTGAACACTACCCAAGACAACTGAGCGTGCAAAACGTCTTCCCCGCTTAGGGCAGACTGAAATAGCATGAGAGGCATCACCACAGTAGAAACATAACCCATTGCGCTTTCGAAACTCATGACGCTGTGCCCCAGACACCACTCCATCACACTGCATGGGCTCAGAAGCTGGTTCACAAGGCAACACCATTCCACGCATACTTCTCCGCTCACGCAAACGTCTGTCAATTTGAATCGCTAATGACATAGAATCATTGAGACCAGAGGGGACAGGGAATCCCACCATAACATCCTTTACATTATCCGACAGACCCTTCCGGAAAAGGGCCGCCAAAGCGTCGTCATTCCATTTGGTCAGGACTGCCCACCTACGGAATCTCTGACAGTATAACTCAGCGTCATCAAGCCCCTGATTTAATGCCAACAAGGCTTTTTCAGCTTGATCCGTGACATTAGGCTCATCGTACAATAACGCCAAAGCCTGAAAAAATGCATCAACATCACTCAAAACAGGATCCCCAGGTATCAGGGAAAAAGCCCAATCCTGAGGATCGCCGCGCAGTAGAGAGATGATAATTTGAACCTGCTGCGCTGCGTTTCCTGAGGACTTAGATTTTAAGGCAAAAAACAATTTACAATTATTTTTGAAATTCTGAAACTTAGCTCGATCCCCTAAAAACAAATCTGGCATGGGGATCCTAGGTTCCACAACAGGCAACCTAGCAAGATATGCAGCAATACTCTGAACCTCAGTGGCAAGCTGATCCACACGGCCAGACAACTGTGCAAACTCCATTGGGAGAAAAGATCCTCCCCAGCACCCAGAGATACAGAGGGAAAAAAAAAAAAAAATGCAACAAACAGAAAAATATCTCTGACAACTCTGACAACCTTTTTTCTTTCACAATATTTTTTCCCTTCTGTGAGTACCATACAATTTTCAATTTTTTGGCCGGTGATACTGTTATGTTTCGGTAGCTGAGGAGTGCAGGTAAAAAAGGCAATACACCAGAGCAGTTGGAATCTATGAGATTGCAGTACCCTGACTAACCACCGCAACTAGAGGCAGCCGTGGAGCGTTCCTACGTTGGTCCTAGACGCCTCGTCACAGCCTGAGAAATTAACTACACCTAAAGATAGAAATAGGAAAGCTATCTGCCCCGGAGCAGAACCCCAAAGACAATAGAAAGCCCCCAAACATGTAATGGCGGTTAGACAAGAGGAAATACTGACACAGAAAGAAAATAGTATGAGCAAACGCTGGGGCCCAAACTATCTAAATAGAAAAGGATAGGAAGGGTACTTACTGCAATCCCAGAAAACCCTGAAAAGCACCAACTCTACTAATTTCAAAATCACCTGAGATCACACGACCTCTACCACCTAAATTAGCTCTCTGGTGTAACAAAATCAAAACAGCAGCCACTGAAAAAACTGGAAAAAGCAAAAGTACAAAACTCAGTGGCTGAACAAACTGAGAGGGCAAAAGCCCCCGGAGGGGACCCTGAAGGCCCCCACAGAAGTACAGGACAAAATGCAAAAATATAGCACAAACACAAAAGCAGAAAATGTCTTATCTGATAGCAGGAGATGCAGACACGATACAGCAGGCTACAAGGGAAACTGGAAAGAAGGATTCAGACCAGAACAATTGATCACCGGCAACCCTGATGGGAAAATGACTCCCTTATATAAGACCAGTCAGTAACACCTGATTCCCAGTCCTCACAATCTTCACTAGTACCGCTTGTAACCACCAGAGGGAGCCTCTGCTCAGAACTCATCTCAAACCCATTCACAACACCAGAGCAGTTGGAAACTATGAGATTGCAGTACCCTGACTAACCACCACAACTAGAGGCAGCCGTGGAGCGTTCCTACGTTGGTCCTAGATGCCTCGTCACAGCCTGAGAAACTAACTACACCTAAAGATAGAAAGAGGAAAGCTATCTGCCCCGGAGCAGATCCCCAAAGAACATAGAAAGCCCCCAAACATGTAATGGCGGTTAGACAAGAAGAAATACTGACACAGACAGAAAATAGTATGAGCAAACGTTGGGGCCCAAACTTACTAAATAGAAAAGGATAGGAAGGGCACTTACTGCAATCCCAAAAAACCCTGAAAAGCACCAACTCTACTAATTTCAAAAACACCTGAGATCACACGACCTCTACCACCTAAATTAGTTCTCTGGTGTAACCAAAAAACAAAACAGCAGCCACTGAAAAAACTGGAAAAAGCAAATGTACAAACATCAGTGGCTGAACTGAACTGAGAGGCAAAAGCCCCCAGAGGGGACCCAGAAGGCCCCCACAGAAGTGCAGGACAAAATGCAAAAATCAAGCACAAAAACAAAAAGAATAAAATGTCTTATCTGTTAGCAGGAGATTCAGACACGACACAGCAGGCTACCAAGGAAACAGGAATCAAGGATTGAGACCAGAACAATTGATCACCGGCAACCCTGATGGGAAGTCGACTCCCTTATATAAGACCAGTCAGTAACACCTGATTCCCAATCCTCACAATCTTCACTGGACAGTCCAGTACCGTTTGTAACCACCAGAGGGAGCTTCTGCTCAGAACTCATTTCCAGCCTATTCACAACAGCCGGCCACAGACAGTGGTACAGACCGGTCAGAATTATGGGAGTCAGAGGCAACAGCGGTAACAGTCTCTGGTAATGCAAGGTCAGTAAGCATGGGGGATGAACCTGTACGGTGAGGGCCTGGTAGCTGGCATCGATCTGCAGGGAGGGAGCAACCTTCTCCTGTCGCACACGCTGTGTTCCTGCCAGAGAGAGTGTTCTGGCGCACGCAGCCCCTTTTATAACTGACCCGCCCCCCCACAGTCAGATGCAAGGGTCGATGCCAGTCAGAAAGTCCTTACCCCGGCAACAATGGTGACAGCCCCGATAGTTCAGGTCCTGACACGGGAAGAGTGTCACTTGCCCGGTCCATCTTCTACACTCCCCCACTCCTTTTTCTCGACATTCTACGGGCGAGGATTTTTGTGAATCATGTGGCCATTTCTTTTTCCATTGAACAGTTTGCTGCCAGATGAACTTATCCTGGTCATAACGATTGGGGAGTTAGCTGGCTTTGTTCACTCAGAGCATCACAAAGTAGAAGGAGCAGTGGAGTCCCCTAGAGTAGTAGAGTCAGGTTCCTCAGGAGAGAGCAGTAGTGTATCTGTTGTTTCTGGGGCAATTCCTTCTGACGCTCTGGGTTCCTGCCTTGCTTGTCCATCCTCAGGAAGCTGTTCAAAACTCTCTTCTTCCTTTGCTACCACGGGAACCTCTTCAGGGGGCTCTGGTGTTTTTTCTATCTGTACAGGATCTTTTGATAGACAGGGCTGAAGCATATTCCGGTGAACTATCCGAGTAGGGGAACCTCCTCCTTCTTCAGGCTAAATCTCGTATACTGGTCCTTCAGACCTGACTCGTCACTTCACCCGGTATGGGTCCTTTTCTCATCGATTTTCCAATTGATCCCGAGGACGTTTTTCCCGCCTCAAGACACGGTCCCCAACCTGAAGACGTGTTCCCTGCGGTGGAGTTCTTTCCGCATGTTCCAACTCCCGAAGCCTGGTCTGTACCAAGCGATACAAAGTCTGTAAGTGATGACGATGTTCACGAACCCAAGTGGACACACCCGTCCGTGGGTAGTCCTCCTCTGGATCAAACTCCAGCTCAGTGATTCCTTTTCCTGCATGGCCGAAGAAGAGAGTGTAGGGGGTATAACCAGTGGTTCAATATACTCGATTGTTGTATACCCAAACTAATTCGGAGACATACTCAGGCCACCGGGCTTTCCGATCTTCCTCCAGAGTTCTCAACATTTGGATTAATGTCTGATTGAACCGTTCACAGGTGCCATTCCCCTAGGGGAGGTACGGTGTGGTGCGAGACTTCTCAATTTGATATATCTAATGTAATTCTTCTATCACCTTCCCTAAGAAACAGGCTTCCTGATCAGAGTGGATTCGCTTCGGACAGCCGTCAACTTGAATGAAATATTTGCAGATGGCATGTGCAGCTGATTCCGCAGTTTAATCCCAGGTTGGAGTCACAATGGCAAACTTCGTGAAATGGTCTATCATCACTAAACAATGTTAATACCCCTGGTGGGCAGACCAGATGGTAATATAATCCATCATTAACAGCTCCAGGGGTGCGGATGTTGTGATAGTCTGTATGGGAGCTCTCTGCTCTGGTGGCTTTGCCAATTCACAAGTCCGACACATCCTACACTCTTCTTCCACTACAGCCTTCAGCCGGGGATGATAAACAAATCACTGTAGCCACTGAAAAGTCTTCTCCTGACCAAAGTATGCTCCTCTTTCATGTGCCTCAGTAGCTAGATCAGGTAACAGTGTTTCCGGGACTAAGACTTGCCAAGTAGCACCCAGCTCCCTTTGAAGCTGCACTTTCCGATACAACAATCCATTCATCTGGAGGTGCTCACACTGTCGAAGAATCCGTAGGGTTTTGGGGGATAGAGCATTTCTCTCTCTCTCACTGGGAAGTCTCTTTGATGTCACCCACTGTCTCAGCAGAGCAAACTCGCTATCTTCTTGTTGTAACCGAACCCCACTCGTCCCAGGCTTGCCCAAGACGCCTTCCCAAGTCCAGACTTGCACCTAGTCCAGCGTAGCCACCATCGTCCTGGCGTTACTTAGGAACCTAGGTTTCTCCTCATTTTCCAACTCTTCATCCCTACTCCGCCCAGGTTTAGCGTGTCTCGCCCTAGACAGGGCATCAGCATGAGTGTTTTCAGCTCCTCTTTTGTAAGCAATCTTATATCGAAACTTTGCCATTCTGGCCACCCAACATTGTTCCAGGGCTCCCAACTTTGCGTTCTCCAGGTGAGCCAATGGGTTGTTGTCGGTGCACACTAAGACTTCGGACACGGACAGATATTCCGTGAACCTCTCCGTCATAGCCCACACAAACGCCAGTAGCTCCAACTTGAAAGAGCTGTAGTTGTCCGGATTACGTTCGAAATCGTGAAGGGACCGACTAGCATAAGGGATCACCTTCTCTCTCCCGTCCTGCATCTGTGACAACACAGCCCCAAGTCCATGCAAGCTCCCGTCAGTGTGGAGATTAAATGGTAGAGAAAAGTCCGCATAGGCCAGCACAGGGGCTCCCGTCAAAGCTTTCTTCAGATCTTGAAAAGCCTTTTCATGATGTTCCTTCCACCAAATAGTCCAATTCTTTGCACCCGAGGGCACTCCCTTAAGCAGCTCAAGCAATGGTCTTACTATGCGGGCAAAGTTCTTCACAAAACGGCGCTAAAACCCAATAAGTCCCAGGAATGCTCGTACGTCCTTTACGTTTCTGGAGTGGGCCAATCCTGAATCACAGCAATCTTCTCTCGAGACGGTCTCACTCCCTCGGCGGAAACGACATGGCCCAAATATTCAATTTGAGTGCGGAACAATGGCATTTTTGGGGCTTTACCTTTATTCCATGTTTCTGAAGGCGACTCAGCAACTGCTCCAATCTTCGCAAATGATCCTCAAATGAAGCAGCGTAGACTGTAATGTCCTCTAGA
>JARQOD010000002.1:422580056-422612035 GCA_033576555.1 Oophaga sylvatica
AAAAGTCCTCCAAAATCTGGAAACAAACTGGACTTCTCTGTCAGACACTATGTTCTCAGGAATGCCGTGTAAACGAACCACGTGCTGAAGGAACAACGGCACCAATTCAGAGGAGGAAGGCAACTTAGGTAAAGGTCGGAAATGAAATCCATAGAGATATGGGTCCATGGTCTCTTGGGCACAGGCAATGGCATCAACAAACCACTAGAGCGAGAGCAAGGCTTGGAGCGAGAGCAAGTCCCGCAGGACTGCACAAATTCCCTGACATCACGAGACAAGGTAGGCCACCAAAAGGACCGACTAACCAAGTCTCTGGTACCAAAAATTCCGGGATGCCCAGCCAACGCGGAACAATGAATCTCAGACATCACACTCTTTTTCCACTGGTCCGGGACAAACAATTTTCCAACAGGGCAGCGCTCGGGCCTATCCTCCTGACACCCCTCCAGAGCAAGTCTCAAATTAGGTGAGATGGCGGAAAGAACTACACCCTCTTTCAAAATAACAGAAGGATCAGATAACTCAGGAGAGTCCGCAAGGAAGCTCCTCGAGAGGGCATCCGCCTTAACATTCTTAGTGCCAGGAAGAAAGGAAACCACAAAATTAAAACGTGTGAAAAACAAGGCCCACCTGGCCTGTCTAGGATTGAGTCGCTTGGCAGATTCCAGATAAACCAGATTCTTATGGTCAGTAAGGACCACCACCTGATGTTTGGCTCCCTCCAGCCAATGTCTCCACTCTTCAAAAGCCCACTTCATGGCCAATAACTCCCGATTACCCACGTCATAATTACGTTCAGTAGGAGAAAATTTTCGAGAGAAAAAGGCACAAGGGTTACTTTTAGAGGTCTCTGGATCTTTTTGGGACAAAACGGCACCTGCCCCAATTTCAAAGGCATCAACCTCCACCTGAAATGGCAGAGAAACATCAGGCTGCCGTAGAACAGGAGCAGAAGTGAATCTCTTCTTAAGTTCCTGAAATGCAGAGACTGCCTCAGGAGGCCAATTCACCACATCAGAACCCTTTTTGGTCAAATCAGTTAATGGTTTAACAATAACCGAGAAATTACCAATAAATTTACGATAAAAATTGGCAAAACCCAAAAATCTTTGAAGAGCCTTTAATGAAGTAGGTTGGACCCAATCACAGATGGCCTGAACCTTGACCGGGTCCATTTCAATAACAGATGGGGACAAAATGAATCCCAGAAATGAGATCCTCTGTACGCCAAAAAGACACTTTGATCCCTTCACATACAGAGCATTCTCTCTCAAAATCTGGAATACAGTTCGAACATGTTTCACATGAGAGTCCCAGTCATTAGAAAAAAATCAAGATATCATCCAAATAAACAATCAGAAATTTATCCACAAAATCCCTGAAAATGTCATTCATGAAGGACTGGAAGACAGAAGGAGCATTAGTGAGCCGAAAGGGCATCACAAGGTACTCAAAATGCCCCTCCGGGGTATTGAATGCCGTCTTCCATTCATCCCCGTGCTTAATGCGAATAAGGTTATATGCCCCCCTGAGGTCAAGCTTGGTAAACCAAGTAGCGTTTTTCACCCTGGAAAACAGGTCAGAAATCAAGGGTAACGGGTTTTGATATTTCACAGTAATATTGTTCAAAAGACGATAATCAATACACGGCCTTAATGAACCATCCTTTTTGGCCACAAAGAAAAAACCGGCACCTAAGGGTGAAGAGGATGGTCTGATATGACCCTTCTCCAATGACTCCTTGATATAAGACCGCATAGCGTCATGTTCAGGTACAGACAATGTAAAAAGGCGACCTTTAGGGAATTTACTACCAGGCACTAATTCAATAGCGCAGTCATAGCTCATATGGGGAGGCAAGGATGCAGATTTACTTTCGCTAAATACATCAGAAAAATCAATCAAAAAGTCAGGAACATCCTGAGCCTGGGGGGAGGCAGAAAAAACAGGAGTGTTGGTATTAACACATTGGCAGCCCCAACTGGTTACAGACACAGATTTCCAATCCAAAACAGGATTATGAGACTGTAACCAAGGGAAACCCAGTACGATAATATCATGCAGATTATACAGAACCAAAAATTTGCAGCACTCTTGATGATCAGGTTCAACCCTCATTATCACCTGAGTAGAGAACTGAGGTTTATTCTCAGCCAAAGGGGTAGAATCGATCCCCAGTAGGGGAATAGACTTCTATAGGGGTATCAAGGGAAACCCACAACGTTTAGCAAAATCATAATCCATCAGGTTAATAGCTGCTCCAGAATCAACGAAAGCCTGAGCAGAAAATGAGGACAGAGAGCATATCAGAGTGACAGTTAATAAAAACTTAGTCTGAACACTACCCAAGACAACTGAGCGTGCAAAACGTCTTCCCCGCTTAGGGCAGACTGAAATAGCATGAGAGGCATCACCACAGTAGAAACATAACCCATTGTGTTTTCGAAACTCATGACGCTGTGCCCCAGACACCACTTTATCACACTGCATGGATTCAGAAGCAGGTTCACAAGGCAACACTATTCCACACATACTTCTCCGCTCACGCAAACGTCTGTCAATTTGAATCGCTAATGACATAGAATCATTGAGACCAGAGGGGACAGGGAATCCCACCATAACATCCTTTACATTATCTGACAGACCCTTCGAAAAAGGGCCGCCAAAGCGTCGTCATTCCACTTGGTCAGGACTGCCCACCTACGGAATCTCTGACAGTATAACTCAGCGTCATCAAGCCCCTGATTTAATGCCAACAAGGCTTTTTCAGCTTGATCAGTGACATTAGGCTCATCGTACAATAACCCCAAAGCCTGAAAAAATGCATCAACATCACTCAAAACAGGATCCCCAGGTGTCAGGGAAAAAGCCCAATCCTGAGGATCGCCGCGCAGGAGAGAGATGACAATTTGAACCTGCTGCGCTGCGTTCCCTGAAGACTTAGATTTTAAGGCAAAAAACAATTTACAATTATTTTTGAAATTCTGAAACTTAGCTCGATCCCCGAAAAACAAATCTGGCATGGGAATCCTAGGTTCCACAACAGGCAACCTAGCAAGATATGCAGCAATACTCTGAACCTCAGTGGCAAGCTGATCCACATGGCCAGACAACTGTGCAAACTCCATTGAGAGAAAAAATCCTCCCCAGCACCCAGAGATACAGAGGGAAAAAAAAAAAAAATGCAACAAACAGAAAAATATCTCTGACAACTCTGACAACCGTTTTTTCTTTCACAAATTTTTTCCCTTCTGTGAGTACCATACAATTTTAAATTTTAGGCCGGTGATACTGTTATGTTTCGGTAGCTGAGGAGTGCAGGCAAAAAAGGCAATACACCAGAGCAGTTGGAATCTATGAGATTGCAGTACCCTGACTAACCACAACAACTAGAGGCAGCCGTGGAGCGTTCCTACGTTGGTCCTAGACGCCTCGTCACAGCCTGAGAAACTAACTACACCTAAAGATAGATATAGGAAAGCTATCTGCCCCGGAGCAGAACCCCAAAGAAAATGGAAAGCCCCCAAACATGTAATGGCGGTTAGACAAGAAGAAATACTGACACAGACAGAAAATAGTAAGAGCAAACGTTGGGGCCCAAACTAACTAAATAGAAAAGGATAGGAAGGGTACTTACTGCAATCCCAGAAAACCCTGAAAAGCACCAACTCTACTAATTTCAAAAACACCTGAGATCACACGACCTCTACCACCTAAATTAGTTCTCTGGTGTAACAAAATCAAAACAGCAGCCACTGAAAAAACTGGAAAAAGCAAAAGTACAAACATCAGTGGCTGAACTAAACTGAGAGGGCAAAAGCCCCCGGAGGGGACCCTGAAGGCCCCCACAGAAGTGCAGGACAAAATGCAAAAAACAAGCACAAAAACAAAAAGAAGAAAATGTCTTATCTGTTAGCAGGAGATGCAGACACGACACAGCAGGCTACAAGGGAAACAGGAATCAAGGATAGAGACCAGAACAATTGATCACCGGCAACACTGATGGGAAGGTGACTCCCTTATATAAGACCAGTCAGTAACACCTGATTCCCAATCTTCACTGGACAGACCAGTACCGCTTGTAACCACCAGAGGGAGCCTCTGCTCAGAACTCATCTCAAGCCCATTCACAACATACCACCTTGTGAGTAGTTTATGATGTGTCTCTTGAAGGGACAATGAAATAGATGATGCATAGGAAAGCGAACAGGCATATTCCCAATCTGAGGGATCAAAGGTTAAATAGAGCTCAGACTCCCATTTAATCATGTTATGTGTTTTAATGAGTTCAGTGCTGTGATTGAACCATTGATAGATATAACTAAGGCTCCAAAAAGTTTTGTGGTCTAAATTACAGATAAGGTTCAAAACAGGTTCAGATATTCGATGGTGAATTTGTAGGAAAGCGTTAATTTGATCTTTGAGAATAATATAGTGGAAGAAGGACAAAGAGGAGGAGTGGAAATGCTTTTTAATGAAAGAGTAAGGGTAATAATTTGTGCCATCATAAATATCTCCAAGTTTTTAATACCCATATCGATCCAAATAGGGTCAAGAGTTAAATTATTGGATTCGCAGATAATAGGTAGAGGAATATTTTTGAGTATATCAAACTTATTACAACCTCTCTTTTGTTTTACAAGCCTCCTCCAGGCTTCGATGGAGGACTGGAAGATGGGATGTGAATTAGAAGGAACCCTCTTATATAGAAGAAAACCCAGAACTAGCAGATGGGGAGGTTTATTATTGTTTAGGAAGAGTTCCAAATCATACCAAGCTGGTGGGTCTTTATGAGGCCACCAAAAACAACTTTGCTTGACCAAGTTTGAGAAATAATAGGCAGAAATGTTTGATAACCCAGCACCACCATACAATTTATGATTGCATAGTATGTTGTGAGCCACTCTAGCTTTTTTCATGCCCCAAATAAAACAATTGAGTAAGTTTTGTAAACTAGTAAGGAATGAGGAAGAGATTTTTAATGGGAGAGACCTGAACAGATAGAGGATTTTTGGTAGGATATATGACTTCACAGTCACAATCCTACCCCACCAAGATAACTCCCTATTCCCTAGCAAATGCAAATCCCTACTAATGTTATTGGAAAGTATCTCTAAATTTGTAGGAATGAGAGAATTAATATTTTTAGTAAAACTTAGGCCCAAATAGGTTAAATGGTCATCAGACAAGTTCCAGGGCGAGATCACTGCAATATCGGCCAACTGAGTGGGACTTAAATTAAAACTAAGGATTTTGGATTTGGAATTATTCATTTTAAAAAAAGAAACTTTAGAAAAAAGTTGGAGTTGAGTTTGGAGGGTGAAGATTGAGTCACGCGGATTAGTTAGAGTAAGGATTATATCATCCGCAAAAAGCCCAACTTTATATTCCCTCATTAATGACTTTATCCCCGAGATTCCCAAGTTGTCTCGAATTAGTTGCGCTAATGGCTCGATTGCCATGGTGAACAACAATGGCGATAATGGGCAGCCTTGTCTAGTGCCATTCGTAATACTGAAAGAAGAAGAAAGGTAATTATTCGTATAGATTTTCGCCTTGGGCTTGGAGTATAAGGCTAATATTCTGGATAAGAAAAGAGAATGAATTCCAAATTTTTGGAGGACTGCACGTAACTATGACCAGTTAAGAGTAGACTATCGAACGCCTTTTCTGCATCTAGGGAAATAACCGTGGCACTTAGTCTTTTGGAGGTGATTATTTTTATTATGTTAATAAGCCTCCTCGTTCCGTCCGATGACTGTCTATTTTTAATGAAGCCCATTTGATCATTAGAGATCAAATTGGGAAGAAACTGGCTCAATCTATTAGCTAGAATTTTAGCATAGATTTTCACGACCGTGTTTATTAGAGAGATTGGCCGATAGCTGCTAACATTGCTTGGGTCAGAATTGGGTTTAGGTATAAGGACTATAGTGGCTTCCAGCATATCTTCAGGAAAATGACCTAATTGAGAGGCTGCATTATATATTTTTTCTAACTGAGGGGCTATAAGATTACCAAAGGATTTGTAATAATCGTTAGAGAATCGTCGGGTCCTGGGGATTTAAAAGGTTTTAGTGAGTTAATCACATCCAATATCTCTTTACTACTAAAGGGGGAAGAAAGATGATCAAGGTCTTCTGTACTTAGGCAATTTTATTAACGAGAGGAAAGACTCAATATCTCTTTCAGTTGGTTGAATCTGTGGATGGGTTTGTTCAATGTTGTATAAACCACTAAAATAATCTGCGAATGAGTTAGCAATGTCTTTTGGATGAATAAGGGAAACTTGTTTAGGGGTCACAATCTTATCTATCCTGTTTCGAATTCTAAGCTTATTGAGTCAGTTGGTCATGTACCTACTGGGGCGATTAAGGTAAATATATTGTTTAAATTTGGAAGATTTCAGGGCCGAATCATAAAAGGAGAAAATAGTTGATTTCAATTCTTCTTGGAGATTAGAAAGATCAGATTGTATGATGGGGCATGGGTTGGGTCTGGAGGTTTGGGCTAATTCCTTATCTCTAATAGAGGCCTGAAGAGACATGATTTTATTTATATTAGTTTTCTTAAACCTAAAAGACATTTGGGTCAAAACTCCTCTCAAAACCACTTTATGCACGTGCCAAAGAGAGAATGGTTTAAGGAGGGGTGTGTCATTTTCTTTAAAGTAGTTGTCCAGTGCTGTAGCTATTTCTGTTTTGATATTTGGATATTGGAATAGGAATTACACTAAACAGCAATAGCACAGAAAGAGGACTTAGAAATCCTCCAAAAATTCAAAAATACAGCAAAAAAAGGCAGAGATGCTCACCTGCCCAGGCCTTCAAACAAATGCACTATCAGGATGCAGTGGACCCACATAGTTAAGATGACGGCAACACAGGTGCAAGGATACCGATGAGGCAACCGCTCACAACCTACCAATACATGGAGGGGGCGGCTGCTTGGTATATTGATGCACAAAGAAGACTTGTATGCAGCGCCGTTCACATTATGGCAATGCACAGCATCCAGTTAAACAGCCTAGTATTTACACCCTTCTATTAGATCAGGCGGGCTGCCCAGCGCTATTAAAATGCATGCCATGTGAACAGACACCACAGTTTACAAGACCAAATGGGCCCACATGCACCCTGTAAAATAAAGTGCAAAAAACACATTAAAAAATATATTAAATAATGTGAGGTATTAGTTGGTATTTTGGCCAAAGTACGTAAGCTTGTAATCCACTTCACGGATCCTCACGCTTACAAGTAACTACACTAAACAGCAATAGCACAGAAAGAGGACTTAGAAATCCTCCAAAAATTCAAAAATACAGCAAAAAAAGGCAGAGATGCTCACCTGCCCAGGCCTTCAAACAAATGCACTATCAGGATGCAGTGGACCCACATAGTTAAGATGACGGCAACACAGGTGCAAGAATAATGATGAGGCAACCGCTCACAACCTACCAATACATGGAGGGGGCGGCTGCTTGGTATATTGATGCACAAAGTGCTGTTTAGTGTAGTTACTTGTAAACGTGAGGATCCGTGAAGTGGATTACAAGCTTACGTACTTTGGCCAAAATACCAACTAATACCTCACATTATTTAATATATTTTTTAATGTGTTTTTTGCACTTTATTTTACAGGGTGCATGTGGGCCCATTTGGTCTTGTAAACTGTGGTGTCTGTTCACATGGCATGCATTTTAATAGCTCTGGGCAGCCCGCCTGATCTGATAGAAGGGTGTAAATACTAGGCTGTTTAACTGGATGCTGTGCATTGCCATAATGTGAATGGCGCTGCATACAAGTCTTCTTTGTGCATCAATATACCAAGCAGCCGCCCCCTCCATGTATTGGTAGGTTGTGAGCGGTTGCCTCATCGGTATTCTTGCACCTGTGTTGCCGTCATCTTAACTATGTGGGTCCACTGCATCCTGATAGTGCATTTGTTTGAAGGCCTGGGCAGGTGAGCATCTCTGCCTTTTTTTGCTGTATTTTTGATATTGGAATAGGGAGGAGTTACATTTCCACAATAACTGGGAATTAATTGGTGCTCCAACTACTATCTCTCCAACGACGGGTGCGTGGTCAGAAATAGTTTTAAGGGTATGCCACACTAAACAACATCGCTAACGGGATCGCTAAAAAACGTCACTATTTAGCGATCCCGTTAGCGATGTTGTTGTGTGCGGCAGCTGCCAGCGACGAGCTTCCTGCTGTGATCTCGCTCGTCGCTGGAATCGTTCCGGACCCTATTTTATCGCCGGCGCTCCCGCTGGGTAAGTATAATCGCTAAGTGTAGCACCTTTTCTTAGCGATTTAGCGGTACTTTTGTACCGCTAAAGTCGTTAAGGAGATCGCTAACCGCGATAGCGTCCTTAACGACATCGCTAAGTTAGGTAGCTACTAGCGATATAGAAACAATCCCGCTAGCGATCTCATTAGTATGCGACGCTAACGAGATCGCTAGCGGGATTGTGTAGTGTGGCAGTACCTTTAGGGAAAATAGCAACCAAGACAAATTTGGGCAAAGAAAATATGTAAGTTAAAATTAGGTCTATTCTGAATGCTGATTGATGAGGGGCTGAAAAGTGTCTGTATTCTCTTGAAGTTGTATTCAAGCACCGAAAGACATCAAATAATTCAGATTTAAATAACCAATTATTAAGAGTTGTGGATTTGTGTCTGTTTAAAGCGGTAGAATCCAATGTGGCATCTGGAACCACATTAAAATCACCCAAAATTAATAAGGTACCTTTCTTGAGGGATTGTATCTTTTTATGCAGTTTATTATGGTGCTTGAACCTCTAGGTTCAAGCAACATATTGTAATCCGATTTCTTATATTTTCTTCTTCTTCTTCTTTCCGCGTTTTCTGCCATTAATGCAGCCCGAACCGCTCAGCGCAGAGACCCCGTTCAGGCGGCGTTTCGAAGCCCTCGGTGGGGACAGGTGTGCTATGTATTTTTGGAGTCGATCCGATTTTTAGTTTTTAACAAAAATGCATTTTATGCAAGAATTTTCCCATAGGAATTAATGGCGACCTTTCCATGACCCCCAACTGACATGGATTGAAGCCACAGCGCAGGTGTAGTGACCTTACAAAGATGGCAGCTATGCAAATGCAGCTTCCACACATGACCCGTATCAGCTAATAGAAGTATAGATCGCTGATTGAAGATCTTTAAGGTGCAGCACAGGGCCCCAGGCAGCACACAGGGGCCCCAGGCAGCACACAGGGGCCCCAGGCAGCACACAGGGGCCACAGGCAGCACACGGGGCCCCAGGCAGGCACGGGGCCCCTGGCAGCGCACGGGGCCATAGGCAGCGCACAGGGGCCCCTGGCAGCGCACAGGGGCCCCTGGCAGCGCACAGGGGCCACAGGCAGCACACGGGGCCCCAGGCAGAGCACAGGGACCCCAGGCAGAGCACAGGGGCCCCAGGCAGAGCACAGGGGCACCTGGCAGCGCACAGGGGCCACAGGCAGCACACGGGGCCCCAGGCAGAGCCCAGGGGCCCCAGGCAGCTCACGGGGCCCCAGGCAGAGCACAGGGGCTCCAGGCAGCGCACGGGGCCCCTGGCAGCACACAGGGGCCACAGGCAGCGCACGGGGCCACAGGCAGCGCACAGGGGCCACAGGCAGCACACGTGGCCACAGGCAGCGCACAGGGGCCACAGGCGGCGCACAGGGGCCACAGGCAGCGCACGGGGCCCCAGGCAGCACACGGGGCCCCAGGCAGAGCACAGGGGCCCCAGGCAGCACACAGGGGCCACAGGCAGCGCACGGGCCCAGGCAGCGCACGGGGCCCCAGGCAGCGCACGGGGCCATAGGCAGCGCGCAGGGGCCCCGGCAGCGCAAGGGCCCCTGGCAGCGCACAGGGGCCCAGGCAGCACACGGGGCCCCAGGCAGAGCACAGGGACCCCAGGCAGGCACAGGGGCCCCAGGCAAGAGCACAGGGGCACCTGGCAGCGCACAGTGGCCACAGGCAGCACACGGGACCAGGCAGAGCCCAGGGGCCCCAGGCAGCTCACGGGGCCCAGGCAGAGCACAGGGGCTCCAGGCAGCGCACGGGGCCCCTGGCAGCACACAGGGGCCACAGGCAGCGCACGGGGCCACAGGCAGCGCACAGGGGCCACAGGCAGCACACGTGGCCACAGGCAGCGCACAGGGGCCACAGGCGGCGCACAGGGGCCACAGGCAGCGCACGGGGCCCCAGGCAGCACACGGGGCCCCAGGCAGAGCACAGGGGCCCCAGGCAGCACACAGGGGCCACAGGCAGCGCACGTGGCCCCAGGCAGTGCACGGGGCCCCAGGCAGAGCAAGGGGCCCCAGGCAGAGCGCAGGGGCCACAGGCAGCTCAAGAGGCCTCAGGCAGAGCACAGGGGCCCCAGGCAGCACACGGGGCCCCTGGCAGCGCACAGGGGCCCCAGGCAGCGCACGGGGCCGCAGGTAGCGCACAGGGGCCACAGGCAGAGCACATTGGCCCCAGGCAGCGCGACCACTCTCTGCTCATTCTACTCGACCTTTCTGCAGCTTTCGACACGGTTGACCACCGTCTCCTACTGTCCAGGCTCCACTCTCTAGGTATTAAGGACACTGTTCTCTCCTGGTTCTCCTCCTATCTTTCTGACCGCTCCTTCAGTGTTTCGTTCTCTGGCTCCACTTCATCTCCTCTCCCTCTCACTGTCGGTGTACCCCAGGGCTCAGTCCTTGGCCCCCTTCTCTTCTCTCTCTACACCGCCCCAATTGGACAGACCATCAGCAGATTTGGCTTTCAGTACCATCTTTATGCTGATGACACACAATTATACACGTCATCCCCCGACCTTACCCCCGCTGTACTACAGAACGCCACCGACTGTCTGTCCGCAGTCTCCAACATCATGTCTGCTCTCTATCTGAAACTCAACCTCTCCAAAACTGAACTTCTTCTGCTCCCGCCGTCTACTAACCTCCCTAAATCTGACATTTCCCTCTCAGTGGGCGGCACCATAATAACACCCCGGCAGCAGGCTCGCTGTCTGGGTGTTATGTTTATACCAATCTCTCCTTCACCTCCCATATACAATCTCTTGCCCGCTCTTGCCGCCTACACCTAAAGAACATCTCTAGAATCCGCCCTTTTCTCACCATGGAAACAACAAAAACCCTCACTGTAGCATTGATCCACTCCCGCCTGGACTACTGTAACGCTCTATTACTTGGCCTCCCCATTACTCGACTATCCCCTCTCCAGTCCATCCTTAATGCAGCAGCCAGGGTTATCCATCTGGCTAATCGGTACTCGGACGCGTCCGCTCTTCGCCAGTCCTTACACTGGCTGCCCATTCATTATAGGATCCAATTCAAAGTACTTGTTCTCACCCACAAAGCTCTCCACAGTGCAGCACCCCCTACATCTCCTCCCTCATTTCTATCTATCGGCCTAACCGACTGCTGCGCTCTGCAAACGACTTTCTACTAACCTCTGCACTAATCCGTACCTCCCACTCCCGACTCCAAGACTTCTCCCGCGCTGCGCCAATCCTCTGGAATGCTCTACCCCAAGAAATTAGGACTATCCACAATTTGCATGGTTTCAGGCGCTCCCTCAAAACACATCTGTTCAGAGCGGCCTATCACATTCACTAATCAAAGTCATTCTATGTGTAAGTGTGTGTGTGTGTGTAGCCCATTCACTATCTCCATCCATCCCTCACTCCCTTAAGATGGCTGGACCATCATTGTAAATGCACCATTGTATATACACACCTGTATTTGTATCTCCCCCACCTCATTGTAGATTGTAAGCTCTCACGAGCAGGGCCGTCTTATTTTGCTTTAATTACTGTATTGTTAACGTTGTTACTTATGACTTGTGTTTTGAAACTGTTAAACTGTAAAGCGCTGCGGAATATGATGGCGCTATATAAATAAGATTATTATTATTATTAAATGTAACATCAGATATAATAAACATTAGGATCAACATTAGTTAAAGTGAGCAAGAAGCTTAGGTTAATCCCACTGAATCCGGAGGACGGGATGAGCTACTATTTGAAGGGTCTGTAATTGAGGACAAGAATTTTTGGCCATCTTCTGGAGAAAATAGAACTGTGGTTTTGCCCTTATTAAGAACAATTAGTTTCAATGGGAAACCCCATTTATAGCTAATCCCACTATCTCTCAAAACACTTGTCACAGGTTTAAAAAAAATTTCCCCTCCAGGGTCTCCCTGGATAGATCTGCGAAAAGCTTCAAGTGTTTATACGGTTCAGGAAAGCCTCTATGATCTTTTACAAAATTTAGAATCTGCTCTTTAACTTGGAAAAAATTGATCCGTAAGATAGTGTCTCATGGGAGATCTTTTGATATAGAGGGCGGTTTAGGCAAGCGATGGATTCTATCTATTGTGAGATCAAAATTGGAGAGAGTCGGGATCATAGATTTGAAAACACCTTTGACAAAATCAGCTAACATGTTAGGAGGAACATTCTTTGGTATTCCCCTGATCTTGATGTTATTCCGCCTGCTTCTATCCTCTATGTCTGCCATCTTAGCCTTAAGTTTAATTAATTCAGATTTGATATCATGGTACTCTCTGAATGAATTCTCAGTCTTTTTTTCTATAACAGTCAGTCTCTCTTCATGATTTTAGAGCTTCTTATAAAAAAGCTCAAACGTGTCTTTAAGTATTGTTTCCTGTATGTCAAAATTAATCTGCATGCTATTATTGATTTTATCAGCAAGAGCAGCTATATATAGTTCAGTAGAATCTTTGTCAAAGCATAGTGAGCCAGCAATATTTGAGTCTTCTTTTTTAAACCTAACCCTCTCAGGGCCAGAGTTAGAAGAATCTGATGAATCATCAGCAGTGGCTTGAGTTTGAGAAGTGTATTGTTCCCCCCAATCCCCTGTACTCTTCCTTTTCAGTGAAAGGGAGATATCCATATCATCCGTGAAACCGGGGGGGTCAATTATGGGTTTAGCAGAATCCGTTAGTGTAGCGCCGGCGTCCCTGCCCTCTGACAGGCAGGGACGCTGTTCCCCTGCGCCAGCGTCCTCTGCCAAATAAGTAAAGAAATGATGTGCACACTGTGTAACAACTTGATAGGTGCTGGCTGAACGTAAATGTCCAATATAGTAGAGAAATCAGCCGCACTCAGTGTTGAATATAAAGCAAATAAAGTTTCATTTATTACATCAATGATCTGGACAAAAACACCAATACTTGTGTGATAGGTGAACAAAATAAGGACAGAGCTGGCGGGGTTTAACGTTTCGACCATACGTGGTCTTTCTCAAAAACCTCACTTATGATGCAGGGAGTGAATGGAGGATAAGCAGGAGCAAAGTCCCATGCAGGCTGGTTTGTGAAGCAAAGAAAAGGGAGCCGTCCGTCCAGAGAGATTGGGTGTCCAATCTTTCTTTTTGAGAAAGACCACGTATGGTCGAAACGTTAAACCCCGCCAGCTCTGTCCTTATTTTGTTCACCTATCACACAAATATTGGTGTTTTTGTCCAGATCATTGATGTAATAAATGAAACTTTATTTGCTTTATATTCAACACTGAGTGCGGCTGATTTCTCTACTATAGCGTCCTCTGCCAGGCAGGGACGTCGCCCCCCTTACCCGCGCTCAGCGTCCTCCTTCCGCCCTGCTGGGGCCGCGCGCTCCTTCCCTGCTTCTGGACTTAGGGCGCGCGCCGCGCGCTCCCCCACTCTTAAAGGGGCCGCGCGCATCTTTCAAAAAGGTCCCCGGCCAATGCCGGAGGACTCCACCCTATATAAAGTACTTCCTCCTTAATGGAGGTGCCTGAGCAATGTTGTTATTGCACTGTTCACTACTCTGCTTTAGCCCTCAGGGTCCGTTACCAGTTACCTGCCTGTTTCCTGCCAGTTTGCTGTCTGCTACCTGCCCGCAAGCCTGCCTGGAGGTTCGGCCGTCACATGCGGTGACCATCGGCAATTCCAGAGAATCTCGCCTGCTCACTTGGGGGCGCTCATCTGCCATCTGCCTGCAAGCCTACTGGAGGTTCGGCCATCACCTGCGGTGTCCATCGGCTATTCCAGAGACTCTCGCCTGCTCACTTGGGGGCGCTCATCTGCCATCTGCCTGCAAGCCTACCTGGAGGTTCGGCCATCACCTGTGGTGTCCATCGGCTATTCCAGAGACTCTCGCCTGCTCACTTGGGGGCTCATCTGTCATCTGCCTGCTAGCCTACCGGGAGGCTCCACCATCTCAGTCGTATATACCTGTCCATTCAGAGACTGCCCCGGCCCCTTGCCTGCTTGTTTATCCAGAGACTGCCCCGGTCACTTGCCGTGACTACCTGCCTGTCTACCCAGAGACTGCCCCGGTCACTTGCCGTGACTACCCGCCTGTTTATCCAGAGACTGCCCCGGTCACTTGCCGTGACTACCCGCCTGTCTATCCAGAGACTGCCCCGGTCACTTGCCGTGACTACCTGCCTGTCTACCCAGAGACTGCCCCGGTCACTTGCCGTGACTACCTGCCTGTCTACCCAGAGACTACCCGGTCACTTGCCGTGACTACCCGCCTGTCTATCCAGAGACTGCCCCGGTCACTTGCCGTGACCTCCCACCTGTCTGTTCAGAGACTGCCCCCGTCACTTGCAGTGACTTCCTGTCCGTCTCCCCGGGCGCCACCCGCTCCTTTACAAGGAAAGCCTCCTTGTATAATAAAGCTCAGTGGTTCCGCCTCCCAGACCCGTTACAGTTTGCTCGGGCCATGGAACCCGGTGGCACCCAAACTCCCTCGCTCTCTGACCTGTGTCATGAACTGTCTCGTCAGAGGTCTCAAAAGGAGTCCATCCTGGGTCACCTGCGGAATGTTAATTCCCGCCTGGACACCCTGACTACTTCACCAGCAACCACCGCGGGCGCCATGACTCGCAATCCGGCAGTTCCGCTGCTTACCAATTCTGTGGTTTCCGTTCCTGGACCTCGACTTTCAGCTCCTCCTCGGTTTGGAGGCGACCCTGCTCTGGCTCGGGGTTTCATTAACCAGTGCACCCTGCATTTTGAACTCCTGGCACACCAGTTTAACTCCGACCGAGCCAAAATTGCCTTCATCGTGTCCCATCTCACCGGAGAGGCCCTGGCCTGGCTAAATCCTCTTTGGGAGAGAGAAGATCCTCTGGTGTCTGACCTGTCTGCTTTTCTCTCAGCCTTCCGGAAGGTATTCGACGAACCCGGACGGAAGACCTCCTCTGCATCATCTCTGCTGCGTCTCCGTCAGGGAAGTCTCACCGTGGGTCAATATGCCATACGGTTCCGTACCCTTGCCTCGGAGTGGCTTGGGATAATGACGCTCTGATATCTGTCTTCTGGGAGGGTCTGTCCGGCCGTATTAAAGATGAACTTGCCGGTCGGGACATTCCAACCTCTCTCGATGACCTAATAACTCTTGCCAATCGAATTGATCTACGGTTCCAGGAGCGCGCTAAAGAGGTCACCCGTGAGAGAAGGTTTCCTCGTCTAGCTCCTTCTTTTCAGAGACCTGTAATTCCTTCCGTTTCTCCTAAGGTACACTCTTCTGAGCCTATGCAAGTCGACCAGACCAAGATGGTCAAAGCCCGTCAGGACTTACGCCGTGCCGAGGGGAGTTGCTTCTACTGTGGCAGTAAGGAGCACCGGATCCGTACCTGCCCAGAGAGGTCGGGAAACGCCTGTGTCTAGGTTCGCTCGGAGAGGTCCACCTAGACAAAAATAAATCCTCTTCATCTCTGCTGCTGTCAGTCTCAATTCTCCTCGGTGAGAACCGTTATTTCGAACTAGCCCAACTTGATTCTGGAGCAGCCGGGAATCTTGTTTCACAGGCTCTAGTAGAAAAATATCGCATTCCTACCAAACCTCTGGTTGAACCAGTATCTGTTGCTGCTGTGGATGGGGGTCTCCTACCACGTCCCATCCAACTTATCACTGAAGCCATAACCCTGCAGGTGGGAATGTTGCATTCTGAGAGCATCTCGTTTCATGTTCTGCCTGGACTCTCTCACGCTTTCTTACTAGGTCTGCCTTGGCTCCAAAAGCATGCACCCGTGCTCGACTGGCAGACTGGAGAGATCCTTCGCTGGGGACAGGACTGTCATAAAACGTGTTTGGTTCCTGTTCATCCCGTCCGTCCTTCTCCTACACCAACTAATCTACCTGGGCTCCCGATTCCATATTGGTCATTCGCTGATGTCTTTAATAAAAAGGAAGCAGAGACATTACCCCCTCATAGACCGTATGATTGCCCGATCGACCTGCTACCCGGTACTACGCCTCCCCGTGGGCGTATTTACCCATTGTCCGCTGCTGAGACCAGGTGATGTCCGAATATATCGAGGAGAATTTGGCCAAGGGATTCATCCGGAAATCCACCTCCCCAGCGGGAGCAGGTTTCTTCTTCGTAAAAAAGAAAGACGGCTCTCTCCGTCCCTGTATTGACTACAGAGGCCTAAATTTGATCACGGTGAAGAATAAGTACCCTCTTCCGCTCATTCCAGAATTGTTTGATCGTCTGAGGGGAGCTAGAATCTTCACCAAACTGGATCTTCGTGGGGCATATAACCTAGTCCGTATCCGTCGGGGAGATGAATGGAAGACGGCATTCAACACCCGGGACGGCCACTACGAGTATTTGGTGATGCCCTTTGGTCTCTGTAATGCTCCAGCAGTCTTTCAGGAGTTGGTCAATGACATCTTCCGGGACCTTCTCTACTCATGCGTTGTGGTGTACCTAGACGACATCTTGGTCTTCTCTCCGGATCTCCAGTCTCACCGGAGGGATGTTCGTCAGGTTCTGCTCAGGCTCAGGCAGAAATCACCTCTTCGCCAAATATGAGAAGTGCCTCTTTGAGCAGACCTCGCTTCCGTTTTTGGGCTACATCATTTCTCAGACAGGCCTACGAATGGATCCGGAGAAACTGTCTGCCATCGAGAAATGGCCCCGACCGGAGGGGTTGAAGGCCATTCAGCGGTTCCTGGGATTCGCCAATTATTACCGCCTTTTCATACCGCACTTCTCTTCCCGGACTGCTCCAATCTCCGCGCTCACCCGCAAGGATGCTAATCCCAAACAGTGGACGCCCGAAGCAGAGGAGGCTTTTCTTTCTTTAAAACAGGCCTTCTCTTCCGCTCCTGTGCTGCATCGCCCGGACGGCAACAAGTAGTTCTTCCTGGAGGTGGACGCTTCCTCTTCTGGAGCCGGAGCGGTACTTACTCAAAAATCTTCATCCGGGAGGATGGTATCTTGCGGCTTCTTCTCCAAACTCTTCTCCTCTTCTGAGCGCAATTACTCCATAGGAGACCGAGAGTTATTGGCCATCAAGCTGGCATTGGAGGAGTGGCGTTACCTACTCGAGGGGGCTCTCCATCCGGTAATCATTTACACTGACCACAAAAATCTGGCTTTCCTCCAGCATGCCCAGAGACTTAACCCTCGCCAAGCCCGGTGGTCCTTGTTTTTTGCCCGCTTTGATTTTCTCTTACATTTTCGCCCGGCCGACAAGAACATCAAGGCGGACGCCTTGTCCCGTCCTTCCTGGTGTCGGATCTCGAGGAGGAACCTAAACATATCATCGATCCCGCCAGAGTGATGCAGGTGGCTCCCGTGAGTCTAAATCGTCTCCCTCCTGGTAAGACGTTCGTATCGGTAACCGATCGGGAGAGAATCCTACACTGGGGTCATTCGTCTAGACTAGCTGGCCACGCTGGTCAGAAAAAGACCCTCCAGCTCATTACTCGGCATTATTGGTGGCCTACCCTGTACAAGGACGTAATAGACTTTGTTTCTGCCTGTGTCTCCTGTGCCCGCAACAAAGTTCCAAGACACCTGCCTGCCGGCCGTCTTCTTCCGCTTCCTGTACCCGCTGCCCCCTGGCAGCATATAGCCATGGACTTCATAACAGATCTGCCCATCTCTGCCGGTTGTACGGTCATTTGGGTGGTCGTTGACCGATTTTCCAAGATGGCTCACTTCATTCCCCTGCCAGGGCTTCCGTCTGCACCCGAGTTGGCTAAAGACTTTATCCGCCACATCTTCCGTCTTCATGGTCTGCCTCGTCACATTGTGTCGGATCGTGGGGTACAGTTCACCTCACGTTTCTGGAGAGCCACTTGTAAGTTGCTAGACGTCACCTTGGATTTCTCCTCCGCTTACCACCCGCAGTCCAATGGACAAGTCGAGCGAGTCAATCAGAATCTGACCAGTTATCTCCGGCACTTCGTTAATGCCCACCATTCTGACTGGGTGGATCTCCTGCCTTGGGCCGAATTCTCTTACAACAATCACGAGAGCGAATCTTCCTCCAAATCTCCGTTTTTTGTAGTCTTCGGTCAACACCCTCGGATCCCTGTTCCTGTCTCCATCTCTGTGGACAATCCAGCTGCGGAATCTCTGGTTAACGAATTTTCCTCCATATGGGAGAGTACCCGGTCTGCACTCATTCTGTCATCCGAGCGCATGAAGAAACATGCTGACAAAAAACGTCTGGATCCTCCTCAATTCCGTCCTGGGGATAAGGTCTGGCTTTCGTCCAAGTATGTCCGGCTCAAGATTCCTTCCTACAAGTTAGGCCCTCGGTTCATCGGTCCTTTTGAGATCATCAGTCAGATCAACCCGGTGTCCTATAAATTGAAACTCCCGGCCAATTTGCGGATTCCTAACTCCTTCCATGTATCTCTCCTCAAACCGGTGGTACTTAACTCTTTTGTCAAGTCTACAGGTACACCTCCTGCTCCAGTGTCTGCTGAAGACGAATTTGAGGTAGAGAACATTCTGGCCACCAAAAGGGTAGGAAGAAAGACCTATTTTCTGGTGGATTGGAAGGGGTTTGGTCCTGAGGAGAGAACGTGGGAGCCTCGGGAGAACATCCATGCCCCTCTCATCTTAGCTAAATTTCTTTCTGGCCTAAAAAAGGGGGGGCCTAAAGTGGGGGGTACTGTAGCGCCGGCGTCCCTGCCCTCTGCCAGGCAGGGACGCTGTTCCCCTGCGCCAGCGTCCTCTGCCAGGCAGGGACGTCGCCCCCCTTACCCGCGCTCAGCGTCCTCCTTCCGCCCTGCTGGGGCCGCGCGCTCCTTCCCTGCTTCTGGACTTAGGGCGCGCGCCCGCGCGCTCCCCCACTCTTAAAGGGGCCGCGCGCATCTTTTAAAAAGGTCCTCGGCCAATGCCGGAGGACTCCACCCTATATAAAGTACTTCCTCCTTAATGGAGGTGCCCGAGCAATGTTGTTATTGCACTGTTCACTACTTGCTTTAGCCCTCAGGGTCCGTTACCAGTTACCTGCCTGTTTCCTGCCAGTTTGCTGTCTGCTACCTGCCCGCAAGCCTGCCTGGAGGTTCGGCCGTCACATGCGGTGACCATCGGCAATTCCAGAGACTCTCGCCTGCTCACTTGGGGGCGCTCATCTGCCATCTGCCTGCAAGCCTACCTGGAGGTTCGGCCATCACCTGCGGTGTCCATCGGCTATTCCAGAGACTCTCACCTGCTCACTTGGGGGCGCTCATCTGTCATCTGCCTGCTAGCCTACCGGGAGGCTCCACCATCTCAGGTCGTATATACCTGTCCATTCAGAGACTGCCCCGGCCCCTTGCCTGCTTGTTTATCCAGAGACTGCCCCGGTCACTTGCCGTGACTACCTGCCTGTCTACCCAGAGACTGCCCCGGTCACTTGCCGTGACTACCCGCCTGTTTATCCAGAGACTGCCCCGGTCACTTGCCGTGACTACCTGCCTGTCTACCCAGAGACTGCCCCGGTCACTTGCCGTGACTACCCGCTGTTTATCCAGAGACTGCCCCGGTCACTTGCCGTGACTACCCGCCTGTCTATCCAGAGACTGCCCCGGTCACTTGCCGTGACTACCTGCCTGTCTACCCAGAGACTGCCCCGGTCACTTGCCGTGACTACCTGCCTGTCTACCCAGAGACTACCCCGGTCACTTGCCGTGACTACCCGCCTGTCTATCCAGAGACTGCCCCGGTCACTTGCCGTGACCTCCCACCTGTCTGTCCAGAGACTGCCCCCGTCACTTGCAGTGACTTCCTGTCCGTCTCCCCGGGCGCCACCCGCTCCTTTACAAGGAAAGCCTCCTTGTATAATAAAGCTCAGTGGTTCCGCCTCCCAGACCCGTTACAGTTAGTTTTTGCTATTATCCATGTGACCTACCGAGCCTGGCTTGAGGGAATTGTGCTTGTTTCCGTTTTTGATTGGGGATCTGGATCTTTTAGGACTCAGGGTGCTGACTGTAGCTTTGGAGGGATTACAAAGAAGTCCTTTATTTTTCTGGGATTTTAGTAACCCAGAGGAACACATGTTAGTTAATTTAGCTTTAAGTTAACCCCTTAGTGACAGAGGCAATTTGCAGCTTAATGACTGGGCCAATTTTTACAATTCTGACCACTGTGATTTTATGAGGTTATAACTCTGGAACGCTTTAACGAATCCAGCTGATTCTCAGACTGTTTTTTCGTGACATATTGTACTTCACGTTAGTGGTAATATTTTTTTTTATATAACTTGCTTTTATTTATGATGAAATCAACCAAAGATCCAATAATCAAATGTGTTAAATTCAATTAAAACCAAAACGCTATCCACTGCTAAACTCTACTGCCAGAGAATGAGAGGATTGCAAAAACACATGAGCCAATAATAACAATTAATAATTATTTATTGTATATAAAACAAAATAGAACAAAATAAAGAAAATAATAATAAAGCAATTGCCATTTATCAATAATACAAGATTAAAAATAATACAAGAAACCAAGCCTATATGGACACACAATCGCACCATAAAATAATTGTAGTCTCAAACAGCATACATAAAGTGCTATCATGTGCATATAATTCTATGTAGAGGGGCATATAACCAGTCCCATAAACAATGAGTTAAAATAGCTAAAAAGGCACTGAACGCTAGCCTCAAACCATATGTGAATCACAGAAGCTGTCAGTGATTATTAATGCCAAGTGATTCTGACTCCCGTGTTTCACAAAAATCACACTGCCCAGACTCTTAGATATAATATATCAGGTATAGCACTAGGTAATAAACGTTCAGTGAAGAGAAACTTACACAAATGTGGTGTCCACGGCTATGGCTTCTTTACCCCGACGCGCGTTTCGTCCACACTTCTTCAGGGGGCGTGTCGCTGTAGAGGAGCGTCATGTATTAATAGTACATGACGGGGACACAGCGTTGCAGGTGAGAGAATGAACTTAAGTGACCTCTCTCCCCGCAGCAGCAAAGGGACACAGCGTGGAGGATTACCTCCGCCTGTCAGTGCATCGCGGAGGCCCTGTGTTAAAAATGCTTAATTTTGTATATTTTTCAAGGACTTGTTACCAGATGCGATACTTCTAAAGAAAATGTCACGTTTCTTATAAAAAAATTATAGTGGTTTATTGGACTGTTCATCAAAAAAACATCATTACAGGAAAACATAAAATGAGTGAAATAGTTACGTAGAGATTGTCCATTTGTCCATAGCAAAACTTGTACACATCTTTCCTTGGTGTCCTGAATGGTAAAAATGACATTCTGTCTCTGTGAGGAGCGTCTCAGAGAAACAACACGTGGTTACATGGCAGCTGGCTGTTCATTCATCATAGTTCTTGTCCCATGTGTCTGTGGAGTGAGTGAGCGAGCAAGAGCCCCCTTCCTTCGTGTAGCCATTATATATAAGTCCCTTAGATCATGTGGTCTCTGTATATGGAGATGACATTCTACCATACAGAAATAGCATCTGTAATGTCAGCGAACGTTAATGTGCTCGGTACAGAATTGAGTGTATAAAGAATAAATCCATAACCAATAATTAATATTTAACAATTCCCCCTTTTGAGGGTGACTGACATTAATTGTAACCCTCAAAGCAGAGACGTTCATCTTTAGGATAATCAGATCTTCTTTCTTCTTTTTTGGCAAAAATAATTTAATTTCCATAATAATAATAATCATAATAATATCAGATTATTGTTATATGCACTCAATAACATAATGATGTGAATTCATGTTATGGTAAGCCGTGACTAATATTCATATAAAATATGTGTCTTATACTTTCCTAAACCTAAATCGAAGCATCTCCGGTCCAGTCATCATCATCTGATGTCATCTGGTCTTCATGTTGATGCCTTGTTCTTGGTTCTTTTAAAACACAGTCTTTATACGATAATTCCTTTGAAATAACATGTAGATATTGTGGAGACCGTGTGTCATGTGTCCATCAAAGTCCATAAATTCAAATGTTGATAAGAAAACAAAGTCCATTGATGAAATGAAGCTTTAATATCTGAGCAGTGTCACCTTTAAGACCTGGACTTACATTGGCTCGCCTTGGATATTTCTGGAATCCTCCATGCCATCCACAATGGTCTTGGAACAGGTGTGACGTCTTTGGTCAGCAAAGCAAGGGTTAAAATGACTCTTCCTTGCTAAAGATAGCACCATAACCAGTCCTTAGTCCTAATGCACAGGACTCATGTCAGAGTTGTAGTTTCCTGACAACTTATTGTTCACCAGCTTTCATTGAAGCTTCATAGGTGATAGGAAACCACTGGAGCGTGATAAAAGCGTGATAACACAGTTCATATTAGCATCATAGGATCATCGTCCTCTGCCATTGTGTCTGTCAGTTTAGATACTGCAGTTGTGGCTGTCAGTGATGGATACTGCAATTGTGGCTGTCAATGATGAAATGAATTGTAATTGACACAGTCTATTATTACTCAGACATCATATAGCCTTTTTACCTTCTGGAACTTCAGCTTTTTCTTCTTGCAACTTTTTTTTTTTTTTAAATTTACTTGAATTTAGAAATATGAAAGTCTTTATTAACGTAATTTCAATATCTTGCTTGAAGTCTTCATTCCCTATTCTATACCAAATCTGGTAATTTTCCTAACCTATAATATCACAGCGTACCATAACAATCAATAATATCCATAGAATTATTATCAGAATAGTAATATGGAATTCATGTTTGTATAGTAAAACAATAATAAATGATAATGCATTATTAACCATATTCTTCATGAGATAGAACATTTTTATGTCATAGGTGTAATTACCTTTTCAACCCATAGGTGTCAGTGTGTTTTTCATGTAACAAGTGTTTCCATCTTTATTACTAAAACTTTATTAATGGAATATATTTATTAGACCAATAATAGGTAAGAATGTATAGCCATGAACCAAAATGTGAATATGAGTGAATGAATGAATGAAAGAATTATTGTATTTACTCAGAATTAGAACATTTTCTTCTAATGAACCGATATCTTCACTATATTTAATGAAGTAATATTATCATACTAGACATTACTTTATTAAATATTGATGTTTCTTTCTTGATTGAGATAAAAAATAAAAAATAAGAATCAAAAATAGAGATAAAGGAAGAATAAAAATTAAAAAATGAAAAATAAGAATAAAAATAAGAATAAAAATGAAAATAAGAATAAAAATAAAAATAAGGCCTTTATATGTTTATGACAAATGCTGAGTAGTTATGTTCTCAGTAACACATATACCCTTAATATTTCCATTATCTGGATGATTTCATATTTGTCATGACCTTGTGTTACCAAAATGTTCATATTATGCAACTTTGCATGTAATCCCCTTCTTAGTGTAAAGAAATTACTCTTTATAATACTTAATGTTATTAACTCTAGTAGTTATACCATTGTACCTTTTTATATTCTTTAAAATGTTTGAAGAAGACGTATTGATGAAATGTGATGATGTATTCAAAATCAAAACACATTTCCCCTTAATACCAAAAAATATTATTTTATGAAATAATTCATTTATCAAAACCAAAATGGAAAAAAATAATTGTTTTATAAATTATTTATGTAACTTCTGTTTTAGCTTTATACCATATATTTGTCTGAAAATGTGTACCATCTATGTAACCATTAAAAATAAAAATAACATTGAATATCATAAAATTATCCTTTGGGAAAAAGGAAAAAAATAATAATCTAAATGTAGATTTTCTTGATAAACCATTTTGATGTGTGATTACACTTATCTACTATTAACTAAAAAATAATAATTACTAAAGGAATATATGTTGAGTAGATAATATTCATTATGTATCTTAATATTCTAAGAATTGAACTGATTTGTATTGTTTCTCTTAAAAACAAGTTGTTGTTTTTCTCGCATACCATGAATTGTGAAACCTCTTTCATACATCACACGTACATTTTCTCTTAGCAGCTGCTCATACATGCATCTGTCATCTGTCACTCAGACTGTGACACGGATAAGTTCACACCACAAGTTCCTCATACAAAAAGGTAGGAATACATCCTAATTATCAATGCGCATTGTAAACTACTAAATTTAATATTTTAATATTCCTTTGAATATTCCCCAAATACACATAACATAAACTTTGTGAACCATTCTATAGATAGAAAGACTCATAAGAAAATTTGGTTATGAGCTGTTTCTATATTTGGTGCAAGGTTTGCAACTGAAATTGAACCCTGTAACTTAAGAGGCCGAAAGAAAAATTCTTTGACTTGCAAAGGCTGAGCTCACTGAAGCTATAAGAGCTTTAAGTTGCAACCACTGAAATAGGGGTATATGGTAGCCTTATTATTAGAACAGTTTGAATGTCACATGTGTGACTGTCATGCAGTAAGAACATATTGCCATGCAAATAAATAACTTCAAAATGTTAGCAACACACAAAAACTAAATTTAGATTCAGTTAGTTAATATTATTTCCTTTTAAGTGTTAAATATATAAAAACATGCAGTTATTACAAATTCCTGTGTAAATAAAAGAATAAATCCATGTAAGAGAATTTTTCCCGATTAAATCCTACTTTGAAGTGAAAACTCTAAGGAACAATAAGAGATAAGGTTAATATCATATTCATCCAGAAACAAAACAATTGCAATGTCTTATACATATATATGTATTGGCTTTAATGTAATTCTAAATATTACTGTAGTATATTTTAATTATATCACTATAGATATAGATATACAGTTATACAATCTCTACTTATACAAATATAGTATATATACTGTATGAATATATATATATCTACAAAAACTGTAGAACTACAGAATTATATTTATAAAATAATTACAAATAACTGAATAATATATTGTATAATACTTTTACACAACATATAATTTCATTTTCAGTCAATTCCTAAACCAAATCTTATTTCTTTGTCAAAGATGTCCTGGAAAGCTCTTTTTATGATTCCTTTTTTTAATGATTGTTTGAGCAGCTCCGATAATGAGCTGTAAACTGAAGACTCAACTATGTCTCTTTGAAGAATCACCTGTTCCTGTCTTTCAATGTCCGCCATTTGTCTCTTTACAGAGCGGTCTGAACTTTGAATTATTAACTCTTTCTGCAAAGCGGACTCTTGGATTTTTTTATAGGGTTTATAGCAAATATGTAATTTCCTCCGTATGTCATAGATTTGATTCCGGGGATGACTCAGTTTAGGAGATTTTGACACTGGCTTTTGAAAAGATCTTACTCTGTCTGTTTGATTTATTTTCCTATCACGATTCTCATGTTTTCTAGCAAAATCAAGGGATTGCGCACATTCAAATAAAGTATCTTTTTGTGACGCAATAACACGAGATACAGAATTTAGGAATCCAAATTTGTCCACAAAATACTTTATCATTGATTGTGTTTTTACATTGGTAATGAGAGTTTTGTACAACCTTTCAAATATGGGATACATGAATCTTAAAAGTACATTTCTTTCGCACAAATCAATCAATCGCATCATGCTATGTAATTCATTATCAAAACTCAACTTTAATTTTAAACGTCTGGAAAAGGTTACAGGAAGCCACAATTTAAATAATTGATTTTTCTCGTCATTACTTAAATCAAGCTTGTCAATAAAACTTTCAAATACTTCAGAATTTCTGCACACATGGATTTTGTTATCATATGCAGGAATGATTTTGCATAGTTTTAACAAATTTTTCCTAACTTTAATTTGGAGTTGGGCCTCTGAATTGTCTTCTATTTTTGGTGGCCTTTGTACATCCGTCTCTCATACGTCATCTGCATCAGTTCTCAAGTCTCCTCCCATGTTCCCTCCTACATCAGTTCTCAAGTCTCCTCCCACATTTCCACCATCTTTTTTTACGTCATCAGAGACAAGGTCACCTTGAGTAGCCATTACAGACACATGTCCCACATGTTGCTCAATTTCCTCATTACAGTCAATTTCGGGAACATCACTGGTATCTTCTGACACTATTCCTACACAGTCATTTTTAGATTTCTCTAATACGAACTTGTGGAATACGTCAACTAACTGTAATATGTTTTTTAATTTCTCTCTTTCTCTATTAAAGGACACCAGCTTAGATTCTAGCTTTAGATTTTCCTTTTCACATTCTGCATATAAGCTGAGCCATAAAACTTCTAAATTAGACTGATCTACAGACATAATTTCAGTCTACTTTGCTTAGAAAAAGAAGTAATGACATCCATATTTCTTACCTTGAAATATCTCAGCTTGTAGCTCCTTTCTTGAACAATGGCCTCTTGTCATCAGCACGTCTGTTCCTGTAGTACGTCTGGCAACTCTTAGTCCTCATTCATAGGTTCTTTCTTGATCCTGAAATATCGTAATGTGATTTCTTTGACGACTTGCACATCTGACGTAATTTTCCTTCTATTCCTCCTCCCCTTGCAAGTTATCAAAAATTCACACTCTAAAAATCAAGTGTGACTGGCTGGCTCTCCAAAATGTTAAAAATGCTTAATTTTGTATATTTTTCAAGGACTTGTTACCAGATGCGATACTTCTAAAGAAAATGTCATGTTTCTTATAAAAAAATTATAGTGGTTTATTGGACTGTTCATCAAAAAAACATCATTACAGGAAAACATAAAATGAGTGAAATAGTTACGTAGAGATTGTCCATTTGTCCATAGCAAAACTTGTACACATCTTTCCTTGGTGTCCTGAATGGTAAAAATGACATTCTGTCTCTGTGAGGAGCGTCTCAGAGAAACAACACGTGGTTACATGGCAGCTGGCTGTTCATTCATCATAGTTCTTGTCCCATGTGTCTGTGGAGTGAGTGAGCGAGCAAGAGCCCCCCTTCCTTCGTGTAGCCATTATATATAAGTCCCTTAGATCATGTGGTCTCTGTATATGGAGATGACACTCTACCATACAGAAATAGCATCTGTAATGTCAGCGAACGTTAATGTGCTCGGTACAGAATTGAGTGTATAAAGAATAAATCCATAACCAATAATTAATATTTAACACCCTGTAGAGCCGTGACATCACCCGATGTCACTGTTCTATAGGGGAGATTATCGTGGGACACTCGTTATTAAATGGACTACGTCGGAAAGCTAAGTATAGGTTGCTTTATTAGTTTTATTTTTATTACAGGAGATCGAGGGCTTCAGGGACTAGGTGATTGGTGACTATGTACTGTATGTTATATGTATGTACTGTCTGTACTGTGTTTTTTTTTTACTACTGAACACAGCCTTTGTCTGATGCTGTCACTGTCATGTGACAGCATTCATAGCCGGATGGGAGCAGTAGTCCCATCAGACAATGGCTGCCTACACAGACATGCACACACCAGAACACGCACACACACAGGCAGCCGCATACATCCGCACGGCCTGCGTACCTAATGTTAAAGATAGGTACGCAGGCCGCATGCAGACGTAGGCAGAGCTGACCTGAGGAGGTGTGGAAGTGGGCGGAGCTTCATGGAGGAAGTCCGCGGCCCTCTGCAGCTCTGAGGAATGCTAATGTGAACCTAGCCTTACACAGGGAGACATTCTGGACTGTGCGATTAGAAATAGCTAAACTGCAAAAATGATTTGCAGTATATGTATTATGAATTGAAGGTGTTGTCTGGTCTTCTGATAAGTCTGTAGTCACTCTATGGCTGCAGACTTCAGCATCCTGACAGTATGCGCACCACATTGCCGGTGAGAGCGGGCAGTCACGTGACCACACTTATGATTTGCATACATGTGGTCATGTGCAGACTAGACGTGCTAGCCTTCAGGGACACTAGCTACGACTATTGGGAATGTGACCGGGGGGTATGCAAATTGTGTACTTAATCCAGTGTCCACCTGCTCTCGCCTGGCAATACTGGTAAAGACATGGCGTGACCAGACATGTTAAATGATTGCCCATAATGAAGTAATTACCTGATCACATATATATGGTAATTACTAAATATATCACATAGGACTTACCATAGGACCATATCACATAGGACTGAATCTACTTTTTTTCTCCATTATATAGCCATTAATTCCAAAGCACTATACAGACATCATCACTGTCCCCATGCAGTGTGGGAAGAAACAGGAAAACCAGTAGGAAACCCAGGCAAACACAGGGAGAACATTCAAACTCCTTACAGATATTGTCCTTAGGGGGATTTGAATCCAGGACTTCAACACTGGAAAGCAACAGTGCTAACCAATGAGCCACCGTGCCAAAAAAAAAAAAATAAAGTCATTTTCTAATGAGTGACTTTAGGCGTGTTCACTTACAAGCCAGATGCTGGTGATGAAAAATACATGAAAGCTATTACAGAAGATTTGCTATGTAAGAACCAAACGCTGGGTGGTGGGACCCCAGCTGTTGATGATGTAAGATTTAACAAGTGCTAGATGAAATTGGATTTATTTCTGGAACACTGTCAAACTCCTGAAGGCTGAAATGCAGGAAACTCCGGTCAAAGGGGAGAGCAAAGGACACAGGAGATTAAAAATTTTCTTCGTTTATTAAAATCCACAACGCGTTTCAACGGAACGGCTCCGTCTTCATTGCCACCTGATGAAGACGGAGCCGTTCCATTGAAACGCGTTGTGGATTTGATGCATTTATCATATGCATTATTTTTGCATTTTTGCACTTTTTATCCTTTTTGATGGCTTGGTTTTCTGTGTTATGAACATATAGTGCTGAACACCCCGCCTTCCGTTATAGGTGTTATAAATAGGCTGCTATCCAGACACTATGCATTGCACTTTCCTGTGTGACTTATGTCCTAAGCAAGCCTTATTTGTGTGCTTTTTTCCACTAGGCAGCTAACACCTTCATGTCATGGAGCAGTTGTAGAAATACAGGGGACGAGGAACCTGGGCCCCTGAACTGCCTCTAAGGCTAAGGAAGGGCCCTGTCTTTCTTTAACTTGGGGGTACACTTAGAGGTAGTGAGGCCCAAGTCACCGACCTGTCCCTGTCCCCTGAGCTAAACCCCCACCCCCCCCCAGGAGGTGAGAGAGGGAATAATGTGAATAACACCAAAACAACAAAAGGAACGACAGGGTAAATAATAAATGTTTTGACACAGCAAACATGGAAATAGACAAGCTCACCTAGGTAGTTAGTTGATTCAAAAGAAGAAACACTGTAGCTTGCTCTGCCAGTAGCTTATAAAACCAAGGCGGAATGGTCTGCTCCCGCCATAGCTATAAACCAATAAGCACAAGGTCTGCTCTGCCGTAGCTATAAAACCAAGGGACTTCCTTGCCTGAAAATATAAAAGCAAAGGCGGACCGGTCTGCTCTGCCTAAGCTAAAAACAAACAGGGGGACGGGTCTGCTGCATGTAGCTATAAAACCAAACAGACGAACCGGGTCTTGCCTGCCGAGCTATAAAAACAACAGTGGTCGGGTCTGCTCTGCCCTTCTATAAAAGAAACGGCTTGTGGGTTCTCCTCCTTACCAGTAGCTATAACAATCATGCGGCAGGTCTTGCTCTGCCCGAGCTATTAAAGCCATTTGCGTGGTCTTGTCTGCGTAGTAAAAAAACAGCGACGGTTTGTCTGCCATAGTATAAACCAACAGGCGACGGGTCCTGTTGACTGTAGCTAGAAAACCAAACAGGCGCCGGGTCTGCTCTGCCGGAGCTATAAACAACAGGCAGACCGGGCTGCCGCTGTATCTATTAACAAATCAGAGGAACCAGTCTGTCGCCTTGTGTAACAATAGGGACGGGTGCTGCTCTGCTCGTAGCTATAAACCAAAACAGGACAGGGTGCTGGCCTGCTATAACCAACAGGCCGACGGTCTGCTAATCTAGACTGTAAACAAAGGTTGGTACCGGCGTTCCTGCTATACCAATTAAACCAAGCAGGCGGACCGGGTGCTGCTTACCAACAAGCGAACGGCCTGGCTCTGCCGTAGTACTAAATACAAAAGGCAACTGGGCGCCGCGTGTGCTCTAGCTAAAAAACCAGACAGGGGGACCGGGTCCTGCTCTGCCCGTAGCTATAAAACACAAACAGGCGCGCCGGGCTTCGCCTAGCTTGGAACTCATCAGGATGGACGAAAGCGGACCTCGGTGGTTGCTGAGCGTAGAACCAACATGGGAAGGCTTCTACTGGTCCGAGGTATAGATAAACAGTGCCGAACTCCATCAGCTTGCCGCGTAATAAATTACCCAGGCTGGTCGGAGTCTGCTTTTTGCTTTCATTCAAAAAGTGAATTGCTGTTTTTTTTCTGCTTGGATGCTTGAAACATGGGGCCTGCGTGGACTTAGCCTGGTACCTGTTGGAAAGCCAAGGCGGACGGGTCGTGTTGCATATGCTTGATAACCCAGTGCGATTTTTGGTTGCCTGATTGCGTGTTGCTATAAACAAGACGTGTGTGCATCGCGTCAATGGCTTGCGAGCAAAAAAAAAGGCACCGGGGTCTGCTACTGACCTGTCTCGAGGAGAACCAATCAGGGGACGGTCGTGTCTGTTAGGAGAATTACCAATAGGTGCCGGTGTGCTATTGCTGTGTCTATTGTGGATTCCATTCATTTGGAAGCTGTGGTCTGCCTGACTTGCTAAACCAAAAGGAGGTTCTGCTTTCTCTTTGCTGTTGACTTTGCAATAGTTGGACTTCTGTGGGGTCAGCCTGGTCCTCCGGGGGAGCTTGACCCAGTCGACTGGAGCACTGTTGCTCGTAGCTATAAAACCAAACTGGAGGACCGGGTCGTGCTCTGCCTGTAGCTATAAAACCAAACAGGCGGACCGGGTCGTGCTCTGCCCGTAGCTATAAAACCAGACAGGGGGACCGGGTCCCGCTCTGCCCGTAGCTATAAAACCAAACAGGCGGACCGGGTCCTGCTCTGCTCGTAGCTATGAAATCAAACAGGAGGACCGAGCTGGGGCTCCCTCCGGTGGTTGCTGAGGGTAATGAACCAATTGCTGAATGCTTTCAACTGGGTCCGAATGGTCTGATATAAGTGACCTGAACTCCCATCAGCCTTGCCGGTAATCAATTGTTCTTCCAGGTCTTGGTTTGGAGCTCAGCTTGCTTTCTTGCTTTCATTCAGAAAGTGAATTGCTGTTTTTTTTTCTCGGTTGGATTTCCTTGCTGGTTTGTGCCTTGCAGTGGACTTCAGCCTGGTTTCCCTGTTGGGCGTGGCGATGCATTCGTGCTCTTTGTGTTTGCACTTTTGCTCTGTTCCCGTGTCACTTTTTATTTGCTGAATTTTCTGTGTGTTACACCCAGAGATCTGTGTTTTGAATGTGTAAAAATGGTTTCTGAGCAGAAGCTCCCCTTTGGGGGTTACTGACAGTACTGAAACCTTTCAGCGAGGAGTGGCAATCTGGGATCACGGACTGGTCTGATATAAGGGAGGTTCCTCCCCTGATGGGTTGCCGGGGATCAATTGTTTTGTCTCAATTGTGGGTTCCCGGTTCATTTGGAAGCTAGTGAGTATTGCCTGCATATTTGCTATCAGATAAGATATTTTCTGCTTTATTTTTGTGCTTGCTTTTGCATTGGGTTTCCCCGCACTTCTGTGGAGGTCAGCCTGGCCCTCCCGGGGGGGTTGTGCTCCTCTCAGTTTATTGGAGCCACTGTTTTTTCATTTGCTTTTTCCTGTTTTTTTTTAGTGGCTGCGGGCTTGTTTGGGTTCACCAGAGAACTGATTTAGGTGGTAGAGGTCTGTGATTCAGGTGTTTTTGCAAACAGTAGAGTGGTTTT